>QVRM01005576.1:107500-323914 GCA_003439945.1 Dermanyssus gallinae | reverse complement strand
AACCGGCTCGTTTCTTACAAGACCGGCTCGTTTCTTACAGACCGGCTCGTTTCTTACGAACGGCTCGTTTCTTACAGACCGGCTCGTTCTTACAGACCGGCTCGTTTCTTACAGACCGTACGGTTTCATCTTTACAGGACCGGCTCGTTTCTTACAGACCGGCTCGGTTCTTACCAACCGGCTCGTTTCTTACAGACCGGCTCGTTTCTTACAGACCGGCTCGTGTCTTACAGACCGGCTCGTTTCTTACAGACCGGCTCGTTTCTTACAGACCGCTCGTTCTTACAGACCGGCTCAGTTTCTTACAGACGGCTCGTTCTTACAGACCGGCTCGTTCTTACAACCGGCTCGTTTCTTACAGACCGCTCGTTTCTTACAGACCGCTCGTTTCTTACAGACCGTCTCGTTTCTTACAGACCGGCTCGTTTCTTACAGACCGGCTCGTTCTTACAGACCGGCTCGTTTCTTACAGACCGGCTCGTTTCTTACAGACCGGCTCGTTCTTACAGACCGGCTCGTTTCTTACAGACCGGCTCGTTTCTTACGACCGGCTCGTTTCTTACAGACCGGCCTCGTTTCTTACAGACCGGCTCGTTTCTTACAGACCGGCTCGTTCTTACAAGACTGCTGCGTTTCTTCTACAAACCGGCTGTTCTTAACAGACTCTGGCTCGTTTCTTACAAAACCGGCTCGTTTTCTTACAGACCCGGCGTCGTTTCTTACAGACCGGCTCGTTTCTTAGCAGACCGGCCGGCTCGTTTCTTACAAACCGCTCGTTTCTTACAGACCGGCTCGTTGTTCTTACGAGACCGCGGCTTGTTTCTTACAACACCGGCTCGTTCTTACAGACCGGTCTCGTTTCTTACAGAGCCGGCCGCGTTTCTTACAGACCGGCTCGTTTCTTAGCAGACCGGCCGGCTCGTTTCTTTACCACAAACCGGCTCTGTTCTTACGACCAGGCCTCGGTTCTTACAAACCGGCTCGTTCTTTTACAGACCTGGCTCGTTTCTTAGCAGACTCGCCTCGTTTTCTTACAAACCGGCTTCGTTTCGTTACAGACCGGCTCGTTCTTACAAGACGCGGCTCGTTTCTTACAACCGGCCGGCTCGTTGCCTTACAGACCGGCTCGTTTCTTACAGACCGGCTCGTTTCTTACAGAACCGGCTCGTTTTCTTACAGACCGGCTCGTTTCTTACAGACCGGCTCGTTTCTTACAGACCGGCTCGTTTCTACAGCGGCTCGTTTCTTACAGACCGGCTCGTTTCTTACAGACCGGCTCGTTTTCTTACAGACCGGCTCGTTTCTTACAGACCGGCTCGTTTCTTACAGACCGCTCGTTTCTTACAGAACCGGCTCGTTTCTTACAGACCGGCTCGTTTCTTACAACCGTCTCGTTTCCGGTACCAGACCGGCTCGTTTCTTACAGACCGGCTCGTTCTTACAGACCGGCTCGTTTCTTACAGACCGGCTCGTTTTCTTACCAACCGGCTCGTTTTCTTACAGACCGGCTCGTTTCTTTACAGACGGCTCGTTTCTTACAGACCGGCTCGTTTTCTTACAGACCGGCTCGTTTCTTACAGACGGCTCGTTTCTTACAGACCGGGCCTTCGTTTTCTTACAGACCGGCTCGTTTCTTACAGGACCGGCTCGTTTCTTACAGACCGGCTCGTTCTTACAGAACCGGCTCGTTTCTTACAGGACCGGCTCGTTTCTTTACCCGGGGGGGACCGGGACCTGTTTCTTACAGACCGGCATCGTTCTTTACAGACCGGGCTCGTTCTTACCAGACCGGCTCGTTTTCTTACAGGACCGGCTCGTTTTCTTTACAGACCGGCCT
This sequence comes from Dermanyssus gallinae, assembly GCA_003439945.1. Taxonomy (NCBI): domain Eukaryota; kingdom Metazoa; phylum Arthropoda; class Arachnida; order Mesostigmata; family Dermanyssidae; genus Dermanyssus; species Dermanyssus gallinae. Next base: position 322,077 of record QVRM01005576.1, on the reverse strand, counting down.
CGTTCTTACAGACCGGCTCGTTCTTAACGGACCGGCTTCGTTTCTTACAGACCGGCCTCGTTTCTACAGACCGGCTCGGTTTCTAACAGACCGGCTTCGTTTTATTACAGACCGGCTCGTTTCTTACAGACCGGCTCGTTTCTTACAGAACCGGCTCGTTTTCTTCCAGACCGGGCTCGTTTCTTACAGACCGGCTCGTTCCGGTAACCAGACCGGCTCGTTTCTTACAGACCGGCTCGTTTCTTACAACCGCTCGTTTCTTACAGACGCGCTCGTTTTCTTACAAACCGGCTCGTTTCTTACAGACCGGCTCGTTTCTTACAGACCGGCTCGTTCTTACAGACCTTGCTCGTTTCTTACAGACCGGCTCGTTTCGTACAACCGGCTCGTTTCTTACCGGCCGGCTCGTTTCTTACAGACCGGCTCGTTTCTTACAAGACCGGCTTCGTTTTCTTCCAGACCGGCTCGTTTCTTACAGACGGCTTCGTTTCTTTACAGAGCCGGCTCGTTTCTTACAGACCGGCTCGTTTCTTACAGACCGGCTCGTTTCTTACAGACCGGCTCGTTTCTTACAGACCGGCTCGTTTCTTACAGACCGGCTCGTTTCTTACAGACCGGCTCGTTTCTTACAGACCGGCTCGTTTCTTACAGACCGGCTCGTTTCTTACAGACCGGCTCGTTTCTTACAGACCGGCTCGTTTCTTACAGACCGGCTCGTTTCTTACAGACCGGCTCGTTTCTTACAGAACCCGGCTCGTTTCTTACAGACCGGCTCGTTTCTTACAGACAGGCTCGTTCTTACAGACCGGCTCGTTGCTTACAGACCGGCTCGTTTTTACAGACCGGCCGGTCGTTTCTTACAGACCGGCTCGTTTCTTACAGACCGGCTCGTTTCTCTTACAGACCGGCTCGTTTCTTACAGACCGGCTCGTTTCTTACAGACCGGCTCGTTTCTTACAGAACCGGCTCGTTTCTTACAGACCGGCTCGTTTCTTACAGACCGGCTCGTTTCTTACAGACGGCTCGTTTCTTACAGACCGGCTCGTTTCTTACAGACCGGCTCGTTTACCTTACAGACCGGCTCGTTTCTTACAGACCGGCTCGTTTCTTACAGACCGGCTTCGTTTCTTACAAACCGGCTCGTTTCTTACAGACCGGCTCGTTTCTTACAGACCGGCTCGTTTCTTACAGAACCGGCTCGTTCTTACAGACCGGCTTTAGACGGACGTTTCTTACAGACCGGCTCGTTTCTTACAACCGGCTCGTTTCTTACAGACCGGCTCGTTTCTTACAGACCGGCTCGTTTCTTACAGACCGGCTCGTTTCTTACAGACCGGCTCGTTTCTTACAGACCGGCTCGTTTCTTACAGACCGGCTCGTTTCTTACAGACCGGCTCGTTTCTTACAGACCGGCTCGTTTCTTACAGACCGGCTCGTTTCTTACAACCGGCTCGTTTCTTACAGACCGGCTCGTTTCTTGACAGACCGGCTCGTTTCTTACAACCGGCTCGTTTTACAGACCGGCTCGTTTCTTACAGACCGGCTCGTTTCTTACAGACCGGCTCGTTTCTTACAGACCGGCTCGTTTCTTACAGACCGGCTCGTTTCTTACAGACCGGCTCGTTTCTTACAGACCGGCTCGTTTCTTACAGACCGGCTCGTTTCTTACAGACCGGCTCGTTTCTTACAACCGGCTCGTTTCTTACAGACCGGCTCGTTTCTTACAGACCGGCTCGTTTTCTTACAGAACCGGCTCGTTTCTTACAGACCGGCTCGTTTCTTACAGACCGGCTCGTTTCTTACAGACCGGCTCGTTTCTTACAGACCGGCTCGTTTCTTACAGACCGGCTCGTTTCTTACAGACCGGCTCGTTTCTTACAGACCGGCTCGTTTCTTACAGACCGGCTCGTTTCTTACAGACCGGCTCGTTTCTTACAGACCGGCTCGTTTCTTACAGACCGGCTCGTTTCTTACAGACCGGCTCGTTTCTTACAGACCGCTCGTTTTCTTACAGACCGGCTCGTTTCTTACAGACCGGCTCGTTCTACAGACCGGCTCGTTTCTTACAGACCGGCTCGTTTCTTACAGACCGGCTCGTTCTTACAGACCGGCTCGTTTCTTACAGACCGGCTACGTTCTTACAGACCGGCTCGTTTCTTACAGACCGGCTCGTTTCTTACAGACCGGCTCGTTCTTACAGACCGGCTCGTTTCTTAAGACCGGCTCGTTTCTTACAGACCGGCTCGTTTCTTACAGACCGGCTCGTTCTTACAGACCGGCTCGTTTCTTACAGACCGCTCGTTCTTACAGACCGGCTCGTTTCTTACAGACCGGCTCGTTTCTTACCGACCGGCTCGTTTCTTACAAGGACCGGCTCGTTTCTTACAGAACCGGCTCGTTCTTACAGACCGGCTCGTTTCTTACAGACCGGCTCGTTTCTTACAGACCGGCTCGTTCTTACAAACCGGCTCGTTTCTTACAGACCGGTCGTTTCTTACAGACCGGCTCGTTTCTTACAGACCGGCTCGTTCTTACAACCGGCTCGTTTATTCCAGACCGGCTCGTTTCTTACAGACCGGCTCGTTTCTTACAGACCGGGTACAGACCGGCTCGTTTCTTACAGACCGGCTCGTTTCTTACAGACCGGCTCGTTTCTTACAGACCGGCTCGTTTCTTACAAACCGGCCGGTTTCTTGCTAGCAGGCTGACTGGCTGGTTATAGTGTGATCGAATGTCATGCCTCCTTGGTTTCAGACATTCGCCTTTCCAGTCAAAGCAAAGTAAAACGGTTGATGTATTCGCTAGACAAACGTAATGTTTCACGGCCTGGAAATCGAGGCCGGCCAGTGCAAAGCCGAACGGACTCGGTACGTTACTTCTCACACCGTTGCTTGCACAGCAGGACTTACTAACAGGATGAAAATTAGAACTGTTCAATTATACTTAAGTTACGTTTACGTATAATTATCCTCTGACCTAAATGAAAAAGGACTCACTACATAAATAAAAAAAGACTCACTGCGTATGTAGTATTTTTCCGCAAAGAGTACTCACAGGACAAGTGCAATACAAAATGCATTGCACCAATGACTATACTAAGATAACGCTTTCAAGCTCATTTAGAAACTCTAAATTGACGTTTTTCTATCAAGCAATAACTATTACGGATCACATATAGCACAACAGCCATAATCCCATTTTGTCGGCTAAACGAGGTACGACCTACGTCACGGTAAGTAAGTGTTTGAGTAGAAGACTCATTGTTCTTGCTCTCCTTGACTACGCGCGTTTTCCTGTGCCTCTTGAAACACGTCTAGAACGTGTTTTTCACAATGGAATTTCGCCAAATTTCCACAAACAGCAATTTGCTGGCCAGTTTCTAAAAAACGAGCCGGTTTCTAAGAAGCGGGCCGGTTTGTAAGAAACGAGCCGGTTTGTAAGAAACGAGCCGGTTTGTAAGAAACATGCCGGTTTGTAAGAAACGAGCCGGTTTGTAAGAACCGAGCCGATATACATATGGTGTTCAAAACGTATCGCGACTTTTGTGTTTTTTCAAAAATTATTCATTTATTCATGAATATCTATTTTGTCCCCTTCAAAGTAATCCCCATGAGATATTATACACTTGTGCCAACGGTTTTTCCAATCTTCGAAGCACTTCAAAAAACCATTTTTTTTATCTTGTTCAGCTCCTCCTTCGATGCCGTCTTTATCTCGTCAAGCGTAGCGTAACGTCGTCCTTTCATGGGCCTCTTCAGTTTAGGGAACAAGAAAAAGTCACAGGGGGCCAGATCTGGGGAATACGGTGGCTGTGGCATCATTAGTGTGTTGTTTTTGGCCAAAAACTCGCGCACAAGCAACGATGTGTGAGCAGGGGCGTTATCGTGGTGCAAAAGCCAATTTTTGTTCTTCCACAAATCCGGGCGTTTCTGGCGGATTGCTTCGCGCAAATTGCGCATAACTTGCAGGTAATATTCCTTATTGACCGTTCTACCCTGTGGCAAGAACTCATGATGCACCACGCCCCTGCAATCGAAGAAAACTGTCAGCAAAACTTTCACATTCGACCGAACTTGGCGCGCTTTTTTCGGTCTTGGTTCGTGCGGCAGCTTCCATTGAGATGATTGAGCTTTGGTTTCCACGTCATAACCATAAACCCACGATTCGTCACCAGTTATGACCCTCTGGAGCAAATTTGGGTCGTCGCGGACAGAGTCCAACATCTCATTAGCAATGTTCATGCGATGCTGTTTTTGGTCGCAATTGAGCAATTTTGGTACGAATTTCGCGGCGACCCGTCTCATGCCCAAATCATTGATAAAAATCGAATGGCATGAGCCAATCGATATGTTTAGGTCCTCAGCAACTTCTCTAACGGTGATTCGACGATTGGCCAATACCATTTTCTCCACTTCATTAATTTTTTCGTCTGTTGTTGAAGTGCTCGGGCGTCCGGCACGCTCTTCGTCGTTCACATCTTCTCGGCCTTCTGATAACATTTTGTACCACCGATAAACGTTGCTTCGGTCCAAGGTAGCTTCTCCGTATGCCACAGTCAACATTCGGAATGCATCCGCGCACTTAATTTCGTTTTTCACACAAAATTTGATACAGGTTCTTTGATCCATTTTTTTGAATAGGTAAAAATCGAAGACGATCCAAAACACGTGCAAGCAAAGCAGCTGTCAACAATTAAGTGAACATTCAAAATGGCCGAGCTTGTCGGCATAAGTGAGAGACATGAGTACCAACATAACGCCACAAAAAATCGAAATTCGAATATACGTAACCCGCGAAAATTCAAAAGTCGCGATACGTTTTGAACACACCGTATATATATATATATATATATATATATATATAAGGTGCTTCAGAACTCCTCCAAGAAACTTTGAGGTCTAGTGTAACATATTTTTTTTAATGAAACGAGAGAAAAATGAAAATGTTTTACAGAGCTTTTAGTCTTAGGCTTTGAAAGAAACTGTTGCATCGGCTAAATTGTATTTTACGTTAGCTCAAAGCAGAACAAAGGTTGTATTGAAGACAACTCTCAAGAAATGAATCCCTTTGCAAGTCTTATAGTTTAGCTCAATTACTCAATCTTAGAAGACATTTCCGTATCTTTTCCATTTTTCGCCGAGTTCTAGTAGACCTCTAAGTTTGTCGAGCGTATTCTGGAACACTATATATATATATATATATATTGATGCAACACTCCTTGCCGTTTTTTGCCAAATGCTGAATGATTATTCGTCAATATAGTTTCTGCTTTTTTCAATTACAAATGAACTGTACTATAAGCACAACAGAGCAATATACAATACAAAGTGTGCGAGGGTAGGCAATCATAATCATATTGAAATATTAGTAATTCAAGTGATAAAGAATATTAGTGTATTATAATTGCAACAACCATAATAGCATTACGAGCGGTTTAGATTTGTAGATTTATTGCTGTTTGATTCATCATTCTAGCCCCCTTATAAATTTTCTTAAGTGGCGACGACAAAATCGGTAGGAACAACAACAACAGCTTAAACAATAACGGCAACACCAACAACAATAGCCTCCATACGACACTGTATGGTCAGCTCTGCTCTAAAGGTTAAATTGCCGCTTAGCCCTTCTCGATTTAGTGGGGAGGCGTGCGGAGGGAAGGTAAAGAGTAGAGTACGGCACAGAGGTCCAATCTAGCCCTAAAGCGTTGGCGGAAAAGGCAAACGGAGTCCCGAACGGCCAGGCCCAAAGCAGAAGAGAGAGACTTGGAGCGTCACGACAAAGGATGAAGAAGGGGGTGTTGGAATCGGCTCGATAAACGAAATCCCACTTCAAACAAACGACTCCGGCCGAAGCGTCGAAGAAGCGAGGGAGGTGGTTGCCCGCTACGACAAGCCGCCAGGGAGACTTTTGGTAAGGTTGCCCAAACACTCTCAAACCAATACTCGCTGCTCTTCTACTCACGCTTTGTGCGTTCGTTTTGTTTCGATTGTGTGTGGGGGTGGGGAAAGGGGGAGAGTGTACATTATTGGGGGCTCTCCGCTGCTCCAGGGCCCGAGAACATAGAGGAAGTATAGGAGCGGGAATGAAGCAAGGGAACGAAAGCGAGGCGGCCTACTCTGTCCGGCCGAAGAGGCCCCCGCTAGGTCCGGCGGCGTTGTCCAGCAGTCGTATATTATGATTTGGCAGGATGACGTTTCCCCGAAGGACAGTCGTCGTCGTCGCCCTGTCCTGTCCTGTGTATCGTCTTAGAGGCGGTCGTCGAACGACGCCAAGCTAAGGTCCAAATGGAGCTAGGTCAAAAGCCAGGTCCTCGAGATTTGAGCCCTTCTGTCCTGGCGCTGAGTAGCAGTAGCACGATGAGAGGCTCTGCTCCGGGCGGACAGGACAGCAGCCGTATTGGCTGACGGAGGGGTGAGGGTTAAGACGGGCAACTAGGTAACGAAGGTCAGTAAATAGACCAGCGTGTGACGTGAGTCACTGGCGCAGTAGACCTGCACCGCCAATACTACAGAACCGGTGCACACCAGTCAGTCGTGACGCGCACTATGCACGCACATAGCCTACTAACTTGGGGGTGTAGGTATAACTGTCAAATGGGCCGCGGGAGGGGTTCTATAAAGAACGTGCGAATAGCTGGGGGCAGCCTCGAGCCTACCCGGTAGGACTGGTTGCTGCTCTCGCCCGTGTGTCGCTATTGTCAAAGTCGTTTTCAACCTTGGTCGGCCGTAATTAATGAAATGCTTAGGTCTGACTGGCCAGCCATAGCAGAAAGAGCAGGCGGCAGATTTAGAGGTCTCAAAGGTATTCACGCATGGCTCGACACGCTTTGTTCGCACCGTTGCTTTTCTCTGAAATGTCCCTGGGGAATTTCCCCATCGATACTGTCAACGCAAGCATTCATCACAAGGAAATCCGCTTTATTTTCTGCTTTTTGCGTCTGATTGCGCCAATTATATCGATGTTTTTTACGGCGCCGTCCGATTGTAGGCGTATTGCTCATAAATAATAGTGTCTATTCGGTTTAAACGAGTCTTTTTCTTCTTACGAACGTATTTGGCGTCATTGTGATCGGGAATCCGGCTGACCGACGAAAAACGTGCCCTAGCGCGCTATCTTGTACCTACAGACACATCGCATATTAGTAAATTTTCAATAATTTGTTGGTGATTTAGTCATTATAATATATAGCTTACATAACAGAGATAGTGTGTACTTGTGTATGTGAATATACCTCATTGCACCGTTAGTAACGTTTAAAGTTTAATTCTGCACCATTTTCTATCCCTTAAGGGCTTGGAATTGCTAGGAGGCATATTTTCAATGAGGCATATTTCAACGTGTTCGGAACCGAGGGCCTTACGGGAGGGAGATGACATCAATGACCAGCGTACTAGTCCTCTAGACGATGCCGCCACACATCTAAACTTTAAAGTACGAAATGTATAATGCAATAAAAAAAATTATTTATATATATATATATATATATATATATATATTTATATATATATTTTTTTTTATTGTTTGCTGCTTATGCATACTTAAATACACATGTCACCTTTTTAAGTCAGGATCGCTTTGAGCGAGAGCACATATTACCTACGCATCAATTTTACCATTGCATCATCCTCCATTCCTCAATATTCTAAACTTTCCTTTTCCATATATTTAGCTGGCTGTATCCTTATATCCAGCATTCCTGCCCTAGCGTCGGCTTGTAGCTCACTCGCTCTTGAATCATCGTATACCCATTCTACCCCGCCCATTTCCTGTTTTTGCTTTTCATATATATCTACCAAACTTAGTCTGAACCCAATTTGCCCGTATCTGCCTTTTTACCCTCGATTCATCATTTCCTGTAACAACCTCGCTCTTGCTCATTGCTTGCGCCTGTTGTATCCAGTCTCCTTAGCCGCGAATTCTACTCTGGAATCCCACTTCGTTTTTACCCTTAGTGTCATCTTCACTCTACTGTTTCACCCACATTTTATTTATGACATTCTTAATCCCAATACTAATTCGTAGCTTAGCTTGCACTTTTCATTTTATAAATTTAAAGTTTTCCATCTCCCTTAAAAAAACTCTTTAGCGCAATTAAAACGGCAACTAAGTGCATTTTTACTATATGTTTATTAAATATAATTTAAGCGCAGGTTTTACTATATGTTTATTAAATTTATTTTAAGTGCAGTTTTTACTATATGTTTATTAAACTCCCAGAGACCCTTAAAGCATTTTTTCCTCTTTCAGCCTACTTCCCCCATATTCTTTTCCTCCAAAAAATTATTATCTTTTGTAGTTGTTATCATTTCAGGATACTTACACTGGCTTAGGTGTTTCAATTCGTCAAGCCAGGTGGCGTGGTGCATTCGCGTGCGCCTCGTGGCCAGAGGAGACATATATGAACCCGGATTCGGCTCCTACCGTTGCACATTTGTATTTATGGGGTCCGTTTTACAAAGCAATGCAAAAGCAAACCCGTGGACGTTAAATGTTGGCCGAGGGTCAGTCCAAAAAGTTAGGCGTTTCCCCTCTATCGAAGACTAGCTTCTAATCTTTTTTAACCTTATTAAGTACTAAAATGGCGCTTCTTTTGTCGTTAAACACCTTGTCCAGTTCTCCTGCTGTTTTTCCACATGTTTTTAACATCTCCCTAACTTCACTAGTGCCCCGCCCTAATACAACCCTATTGTCAGCAAACAGCAAAACTCCTGTTTGAATATATACATCATTTTCCATATACCATCTTAATCCGGTACTACAAAACTTACACGCTTTTCTCTCTACATACTTGTCTACAAGAAAATAACTTGTCTGGCTTGCTTAGCGACTATAAACTATCTGTCCAGATGCTATCTTTATTTGAACCGTGCTTTTCCTGTAAATGTATTCTACTAACTACACTTAGCTTCCCTCAAAACTCTCCTGTAACGTCGACACAGCTTTGTTATGTCCACCTTATTATATGTTTTGTTTAGATGTAAAGCCCCTGCCACACACCCTTGTTTCCGCAATCTCCTCTGCTTCGCAACCGTAATTTTTAAATTTTAAATTTAATTTTTAATTAATATCATCTATCATGTACCATTTAAATATTCCACGCTGCCCTCTCTAATGACTTTGTTCCAAAAAAGTTCTTGCCATTTCTACACTGGTTACTTCGGGTGCGAAAATTTGTGCTTGTAACGCGGTGACAATTTCTTCTACTGTACATGTTCTAACCTGACATAGTCTCAACACTATTTTGCTGCGATGCCCCTGGGAGCCCCCAAAATACTGTTTAAATATTTTACGTCTGCATTTTAAATTTCATCTTGCATTAGCATTTTAAATCTATTATTGACTTCGTTGTAATTGGTTCAATACTTTTCTGCCGTATCCGAGTCCCTTCTATTATTACCTTTCGATATTTCCTACTCAACCTTTGCGCCTCAATATTGCCTTATCTATGTTATCACTCCACCACTCCACGCTCGTTCCCCTTCCTTTGGAGCTCCATTTCCTATCCTACTGCAATTGTCACACGTGTCTTTATTTTTTCTTTGCGTTTCCTTTACCAACTTTTTCCCACTTGCCACTAAGAGCTGTTTCATTAGTTCTATTTTCTGCATCTTCTTTTTTATATAGATATTTGCCTGGCTTCTTCCCCTTTTGCTTACTCGTACCCAAATGCGATTACGTCCAATATTGTATGCATTTTCTTCATGATTTCTCATTTCCTTTACCCAGTTATTAATTTTACTTTGCATCAGTACATAATCCACGCATAGCTTTCTGTTCCCCTATATGCACGTATATCTCCCTTCTACTTGCGGGCCCCAATTTAAAATTTGGACCCCGCTCGACTTTGCTAGTTGTATAAGCGTCCTGCCCGCTTTGTCTTTTTTTCGATCCAGCTGTTCAATATATGCATTCCAGATTCTGAGACATATTACCCTCTCCTTCTTATCCAGATATTTCGAATTACCTTATATACTCTTTTAAATAGCTTTTTGTCTTCACTTCCGGGAGGCTTGGTGCTTTATGCACCGTCCTAACTACCAAAATTGTCCGCCCAAGTTTACTTCTATTATCACAATATCCTTAATTTTATCATTATCAACTCTTCGCAGGAAATGACATCTCTAAATATGATCCTAACTCTCCCAAATATAGTTTTTTACTTTCCGTATTTCAACAGTATAGCGTTCCAATTGAATCCCTTAAAGCCCTGTGGCACTTCCACCCCATACAAATGCGTTTCTGTTACCATTATATCGACTATATAGCTCTTTTCACGTATCTCTTTGCTCCCCCCTTTTATTAGCATGATTACCCGATCAAAAGGCATATAGCTTTTCCGATTTTTTCTTGCTTTGTTTTTTCTTAAGAATTTTAAGTCAGCATTCACCTCCGACTCTTGATGCCGCTGATTGCCAATCGTCTCATGACCTCCAATGCACCCTCAAGCTCCGCTGCTTCTGTTTGTTTGCTCTCCCTCGGCAAATATCTTGTCCCGATCCCTCCTGTACATAAAGACCCTCTTATTGCCCCACTCTTCACTGTATTCGTGTCTCCCTGTCTCTCCTGTTTCTGCATCTATTGTTCCTGTTGTAACGTCATGTGCGTCTCTTTCTGCCATCTAACGATTTTCCCTCGTTTAAATGCCTATTCCTCGTACCTAAAAAACCATTCTACTTAGGGCTAGCTTTTCTGGTTCGCTAGCCCGATGCCGTTGGCTCCATGTTTGTGGTCCCCCTCCAGTAATTCGTTTGCCTATATCCCACTTGCGTATGGCCTATTCTAGTTACAATCGACTGGCATTTTATTGTGTGATATTTATTGGAGATTACCAACGTGCGCATTCCGTACCACAGGAACTAAACAAGAGTCAACAAAATTACAAGGCTACACGCAAATACGCAGACAACAAAATGATAGTAGAACATTAAACTGCTTGCATTGAGCATATTTTCAAGAAAGTCCGTTCTGATTATTATCGTTATTGTCGCATGACGGCCAAGTTAAAATTTTCTAGACGCGATTTTTTTTTTCTAACAGAGATTCAGGATCTTGTCACATGTATGTCACACGGAAGAGTCGTGGCACATCTTAAGGATGCTGGTTGAGCGAGCGTATGCACCCGAAAACCCCGAGATGTCGGTCAACACTTCCAGTGAGTCGCCGCTTCACAAGCAAAACAACAAGGTCCAACTATACGCCCGCCAAAAACCCAATTTCCAAAAGTAAATCATGAAAGCTGTGCAACACTTCGACGAGCTCAATACGAGCAGACGCCGAAGGTAACCAATCACAACAAACGCAACAATTAATGACATGCCAATTTAACTGCAAAATTTGGATTTTGTAACAAATGATTAGGATTCGAACGTCGCTTGTCTTGACAGAAACATGTTCCGTCCAACGTTTCGATGTCTTCGGGCATTGCAGTTTCCATTGTCGCTCTTATTGAATCGCTTGCGGGCGTCCGATTTTTTGGTGCTCCACGACTTGGGAAAATACGCAGTGAAACGAGGACTATGATTTGATGAGCATAGCCCAATCGTTTGACATCTCGGGAAGTTGAGCCGATTGTTGTTGACCGATGAGAACTAAAGCTGCGTTGAGCAGAATCAGTAGCTTACTTTATACAAGCTTTAAAAAAACTTCTTGTGCGCCATAAGTAATTTTCAGCACGAGATTTACTGCTATCCAGCTATGCGCCTCAGAATAGTGGCTATGGTGCAGTAGACAAGATGGAAAGTAGACACATGTAATATGAAATATCGACCCGCAGCCAAAAAGGCAACTGGAAAGTGCAGTGTCTTTTTTTTAAATATTTTTATGTAAGACTAATAATGCCCGTGTACGGTTTTTCATGTCATGGCTAATTTTGAATCCACTCCGGCATTTACCTTGTCTAAATTGGAAACCATGCAAACCAATTAAAAAAAAATTGCCAAATAGAGTCGTATTAGAGATTGGGCTAATGTTATCAAGGCAAATCCCTTTATGAAGCGGCGTAACTAAACGATATGACTTAAATGTCATGGGGAAGGTTCCAGTTAGTAGACATAATTTGTAAAAATGTTCCAATAATAATGTCAGAACGTTCAGAACGCATTTTTTCTTACCGGTTTCGTAGAAATCTTATCAGTTTCCTCAGTTACCTTGTTTTTTTGGAGTTTAATAGCTTGCAGCACTTTAGTTGAGGATGGAGTTTCAAGGATAATTTGTTTGTTGAGCCTATAAGATTAGTTAGAAGTGTTTTACTAGTGGACCCAGCGGATTCCGCAATCTTAGTTCCAATCCTTACTAGGTGTCTATTGAGATAATCTAGTTTCTTTAGTAGTCTTAACGCAATTTTTTCAGCAATATCTTGCAGATCTCCATTGGAAATTTTTTTAGCACGGAAACCCCGGGCTCGGTTAGCCTTATCTTGAAAGCTTATTTGGCATCCATCTTTGGAGCTAAAAATTATCTTTTAAGTCTTCTACACGTAAACTTCTAATTATTTGTTTAAGTTGTTGTTTATATCTCTTAAACTTCAATCTATCCGTATAATTGGGGCTAATTGTATGTAATATATTACTGACTTGTTCAAAGCTATATGTCTTGCCTAATATTAATACATTTTTGGTGTAATTATTCCGGAGGTCGAGATTGCCAGAGCAACATGATCGGGTCTGTCTATACATTTTATAACAGGATCATTTATTTGTGAAAAACTATGAAATATATAATCGATAGCTGAAGCTGATTCTATTTTTGTGATACGTTTACAACGTAACGCATACCCTTGGGTCACCGTTGCATTCAAATACTTGCCCGCATATACATTGTCTGCCAGAGTGTTTATGTTCATGCAGCCTAGTATGAGTCCATTAGTACTACCATCACCAGCCTTACAAATTTGTTAGATACAGTTTTCTAAATGTATCAATATTGGATGCAACTCTATTCGGAGATATGTATATTGAATTCATCTCCACTATGCCAGGGGTAGTGTTAATTCTAACCTGAGCCCACTCGCAGTTAGTTAACTCACTGTTTGCAAAATCAACAATCTGATAGGCTTGCTTTATGAATGTACGCCGTCCCACCTGCTCTCTCTTAATCTCTCTCTCTCTCTCTCTCTCTCTCTATATATATATATATATATATACAGGGTGTTCCTATTTGTGTGTCCAAAACGCTAGATTATGATCAAACTCGGTGAGAAAATCATTTTTGCCAATGGAAAGGGGAGCGGAAATGCTCCGTATAGGAGTGAGATATTTTTTTTAATAGTTATTTTAGGGGGGGGCTGTTCCGACATACGTTTGCAAAATGCACGATCGTGAGAGAACGCATTCTTATTGAAAAACCGAGCACACCGGCGCATTCGGGAGAAAATTCTACATTATTTTAAAAACTATACCTGATGTATGCTCGCGCTGCTTAACGAAGGCTGCTATCTTACAGACACACAGCTCAGTGTGCTTATTGGCTGGCGGGCATTCGTTCGAGCAATATTTGAAGTAAAATAAATCTTTTGTTGAGCTTCTACAGGTTTGACGAGTGACTTGATTGACAAAGAAGGCAAATATAGTAGCTGCATGTGTGCACTCACACCCGATATGGTCCTAGGTAGATTTGAGTTACTCTGCAACCACGGATGCCATGCTCTTCCAATTTGAAACCAAAATGATTTACTAGAAATGCACGTTCGTCTGGAAGTATTAGTTTTGTGCGGGTAATGGAAAATTTTTGAGAACCTGGGCGTTAAAGTTTAAACATGCAAAAGTGAAATTATAATTTTGCAATCTCTTCTTACAATACAATACAAGTCTCTTTTATTAAAAAAGGGGTTTTAACAAGTCACATATTTTGTCGTCGTCCCGTGCGCGGCGGGCCAGGCGCCACGCAAAAGCATTGTTAACGACTTCGGCATTGGCTATTTCCAGTGCGTGAATAGTTACGCCGCTCCGTAAGTTGTTCGTCCTTACAGTGAAAAACTTTGAAAGTCGATTTTCTTTTATGATCTGTCTAAAAATACGAGTGTCAACCCGTCGTTGGTGCTCCTCTACACTAGGGAGTACAATTTCGGCACGAGCAATTTTGCAGCGCCAGGACAGACGCTTAATGAACCTGTCCTGCACGCGTTGCAACAGTGCCACATCTTTCCCATGGAAGGGTGCCCAGACATGAGCGCAGTACGTGAGTTTCGGTACTACTATTGTTTCGTACAGTTTTATATACATTTTAAGGTCCTGCAAGATAAACGTTCTAAGAAGAAGGTTGCACAGTCGAGTCGCTGCAGTCGTTGTTTCCACAATATGTTGCCGGAACTTAAGTTGGCGATCAAACGTCACTCCCAGGTCTTTGTACGCATTGACTTCATTTATAATGTTTCCGTCCAAGTAATACTTAGCATCATCAGGAATGGTCTTTAAAATTGCGCATTTGGGAACAGATATCTCCATTCGGTTAGCTTTGGACCAGCTGGATATGAGATTGACTGCTCGTAGAATGAGTTTTTAAAAATGAAGAATGAAGAATTTTATCCCGAATGCGCCGGTGTGCTCGGTTTTTCAATTGAATGAGAAATGCGTTCTCTCACAATCGTGCATTTTGCAAACGTATGTCGGAACAGCCCCCCCCCTAAAATAACAATTAAGACAAATTATCTCACTGCTATACGGAGCATTTCCGCTCCCCCTTTCCATTGGCAAAAATGATTTTCTCACCGAGTTTGACCATACCCTAGCGTTTTGGACACACAAATAGGAACACCCTGTATATATATATATATATATATATATATATATATATATATATATATATATAATTTTAAAGCTTTGGATATCTAGTATTGAATAGAAGAACACCATAACGCACATTTCTAACAGCGGTTTACAGGAGGCTCGTCTAAACGCCTTTGTTTGTCAGACAAAAGAAAGTGTTGCCTAACTCCAAAAGCCACATATACCTCCATGCGTCGCTTCGTTTCGCTCATTTCAGCGTTTCAGCTTTAGTCGTCAGCAGATACTACGACGGGTAATTAAGGGACCAGCCACATGTAGCCACATATAACAACCAACTTGATTACGACAAGGCAAAATTAATTAGCAGATGCAGCGGATGCGATGTTTAGCTACGTAATCAACCGCTACGACAAAAAAAAACAGCACCGACAACATGATATGTACACCGTCTCGCTTTGAAAGTGCAGCATGTAGCGACAGTATTAAGTTGTCTACGTCGGTAGAGATAGGCAACATGCCCAGAGTTTCGGAAGACACTTGTAAACATGCACATGGTAAAAACAAATACATTTAATGAGCATAAGCGTGTAGGTAAACCAACCACTGTCGGCAAGAGGATTTTTAAGGAACATACCTAGCATGTCCTCTATACACTCATGTATATGTGTATACGCTTGCATATACTACTAAAAGGATATCGCTATTGGCACAATTTATAAATGAGTTCCATATTACGAGATCACTGCCGATGAGTTATGAAACACCTCTTTCGTCACTGTTATGCAATATGCAATTTTCATAGGAAAATTGCATCCTATCTTTATTGCATAACGACGTGGCTGACCCGGTATTGCTTTTAAATGTTTAAATACAAGGTAATTACCTATTTAACTTATATGAGAGGAACAATGTTGTGTTTGCTAAAAAATGCTCTACATTGCCTAAAAGTCATCCAAAGCCATGCAAAGGAGAATAGAACTCAGATAGACTCTCAGTAGCCCGCTCTATAAGTACTTTTTCTTGTACCAAACGTATGGTAAACTTCGTGAGTCGTGGATTCGCCCACATGGAAGGGCACGCATTACGAGAATTACCTCGACTCGACTACTTCTCGCGCAGTTTCTTTATATATATATGTATATATATATTTGCATATATCTTGAAGTATCACAAGGCAGCCCGCTGTATTGTTTCTCAGTGAGTTACCTCGGCGGAGCAAGCTTTTTTGTTGTTACCATGAGCTATGACAGTGAAAATGCCAAAACAGTTGAGCCAAAATTTCTTAGCAACCACAAAATAAACCAGCGTCGGGTTGATGCTCAAATAATCTTTAAAAAAAATATTAAAAAACAGTTGTGAAATGTTAGGACCCAAAACTTAGACCTCACAGTAACTCGATGTTTCTCTAAACTCGTATGCGTTTATCTCCCTTCGAAAAACTCTAGCGAGGGTTACATGCCTTTCAGGGGACTTTTGTTTCTAAACACGCTGGATTAGTCAAAACCTCAAAGTAGCTACTTCTGAAACGTAAATGTATAAAACGCGATATCCTCTTTCAATATAACAGAAGGCAGATAGGCTTTATATTCAGTGACATAGCCGAAATAAACCGACGTTATCTTTGATCCACCGACAACTTTTGAATCGTCCTATCTCTCTCACTGCCGTTCTGGTTTTCCGATTAATAGGAAGTCCTCATCCTGTATTTTCCTCGTTTTCGCATCCTCGGCCGTCTCTTCTCGACAAGACAGCGTATTGTAGAGGTTAATAAACGGCAAAATTTATTGATGAATTCCATTGTAAACAGAAGATAAATCTATATCATTTCATTGGGCACACACAAACTGCCTACTTCGTGACCGGGCCATATGGGTAAACTCGGATTAGTAACGTTCGTAAAGTACCTTGCGACCTAATTTTTATAGGTTGGCTGTGCAAAAACGGGCTTACCCATTATTATTATTACTATTATTATTATGGCGCCAAGTACGGAGCTCAGAGGGAGCACACTTACTCGTGAGTGCAGAAAGGTAAGACCCCAAAAAGTGACAGACGAGAGTGATGCTTTTAACTCAGTGATCATTTTAGTGCACTTTGTATAGCCACGCGACGTTAGAACGAGAAGACAGACCGTTATGAAGTGCAAACAAGACTTTTTCAACCGTTTGAAGCTAAACGGAACGATCGGGTGGCTCCTGGCGGCACGTCGCCGCCATTCAAATTCGAATTCTAACGGATCTTCAACTTAAGTTATGAGATTTAAACGTCTAATCTACAAAGTGGTCCCAACAGCCATTCTAACAACTCATAGCAGAGTTTTCTAGTCAAACGGCAAGCCATGGGAGAGGTTAACACCCACAGCAAAACCAGCAACTGACTGTTTCACAGGAAGAGCAGCAGTGGTGGTGGTGTTCTTAACGAGTTTAAATGCCCGTAGTGCACCCGTCAGTGCTTTTTTCAAAAACAAATGTCCAGATTTATGCAGAAGGACCTCATACGCGGAAGATAGGCGCCTCTAGTAGAACAGCAGTGCTCCAACAGGCAAGGCATCTCACAACCGCTGCCTTTGCCGTGCGCTCTACTCGTGGAACCTTCTTCGTACACCGCTAGCCAGCCACTACCAATTCAACACCAGCCTCCAATCCATGGCGTGGCGCGTGGCCAAGGGGACTAATGCGCTAGTCATGGTTGTCATCTAGCGGGGTGTCGCCGGTATGATCCCTGTTGTGGACCGAATTACCTGTTCGGCCCTCGGTGCATTGAAGATATACCTCAGGGTAGGTTCCAAGCCCGTAGGGGACGGAAGATGGTCTAGAATTAAAAACAGCCTCCTTAAAATGCTTTTAATTCTAATCTAACACCAGCCGTCCTCTTCCCTTCTTCCTTCTCATCGGTCACTTCCCAACGTCAAGATGATATGCAGGGCGCTACGCAGGATCTCAAAAAAAGCAAGAAGTCCTCTGCGCGTACTTTTTTTACCATTAGTACAAATATGTCGTAAAAATAATGATTAAGTGAGCTGGACTGCGTTGCTTGCCCTTGCCCCAAAAGTCCTTCACATTGACAAGTTCACAAAACGAGACCATAACCTGGCCAGTGTGATCAGGGAAAAGGTGGCCTTGTTCGGAGATGCCAGTCTCTGTCGCGTGAAGACGGAGAGACAAACGTGTAATAGAGAACACAGCCCGCGCCCAGACCGCTTCTCACAAGCTCTTTAAGGATTTTAATGTTCAAAGCGCCATTACAATATTGTCCACCGATGACACGATTTCGCCCGTAATGGCGCAGTCGATTGGACAGATGATGGCAGAACACCCTATTGCTCCTGCAGGGGACGTAGTGCCACCTTCCTCTACCGGCCTGACAGCGGTCGGGTCGTGCTCAAGCCGATGTCGCCAAGGCACCTCGCATTTTTCCATCTGGCGCGGCAGGAGGCCTCGACAATTCCACGTCTGACCATGTAAAACGCCTTGTCCAACGGCCAACGGAGACCGCAACGATGTGCCGGCCAAACTCGCTAAGATATTCGATATTTTACATAACGGGAACGTTTTGGAATTTGTGATAGGTGTCACATACGGCGGTGTCGCTCTAAGGAAGAAAAGGTGGCATACCCGTTGGCACATCTTTCGAAAACAAAATGAAATGTTGTCTGGCTTCTCTATTCTACCTCGATGACTGGACTCTTTTTGACAATAGTCTATGGTTTTTCTTAGAGACAATAAAGATCTTAGAGCGTTCGAGCAATGACGAGGGCTGCAGCTAAACCCTTTTAAATGCGGGCTACACCTACAGGGTTTTCAAGACGAGAAGTTACAACAGGTGAGTTCGTGGGGTTTAACAGCAAGCTCTCGGACATTCTTGGGAGCGCAAACGGTCTCGTACGTGCCACGGACTTGACCTGCCCTCTTTTTACCGACAGAAACTTTAGACCTCGACGACATGGCGAGAAGAGCCAGTGGCCTTAGATTTGGCTTTGCCATGTTTAGAAGGCTGGAACCTTCATATGGTAAAGCGGCGAATAAGAACGGCCTGCATATATTGGCATGGGAGCCGACAAAACCTCACGTGCGGGAAAGCGTCTGACACCCGGCCCCCAGGACTAGATGGAATCCCACCCAAGGCGACCCAGATGCTTGCCATGTGGCAACCCGCCAAGTTTACTAATGTGTGACTAGACTGATTGTATCAAAAACACCTGTTAGGAGCCAAGAGCTTAGAGCCCGCAGGGCACTGTCTCTTGACTAATTTGCTTGAGATGAGGTTTGCGGCTTGAAGGCATGCCCGGCAGAGTTAAGAGTATCACCTATGATTCCTCGTTGCTGGTCACCGCCCGACCAGAGACAACCTTGGACTCCTCAGCGAATCTGCAAAACGAAACGTATTATAGCAAATCAACCCGCCTAAGCTGGCGCAGAACAGCCAAACTGCTTTGCTGAACATGAAAGTCGAAGATGGTAGAACAAGTGCTTTTGTCCCACAACAACCTCTTTAACGCAATTGCGTTATAACCCTATCCTTGGATTCAAAGATGTACGGCGTCACTATATTGTACTGCTTGTTCGCTGTACATCAATATAAAGAAAGCAAAGACATTTGCCAACGTACCTGACTGCCAGCTGCCACAACAACATCTGCTTCTAAGAGCTAACGCGTATTAGTTTATACTTAACGGCTGACCTGAGACATTTTATCTGGATAGACCGGGTTATATATGTACAAATTTAGGGTCTGAGAAAGTGTTGCAGAACCCGAATACCCGACAACCTGCTCCAAAACAGTTGTTGGCCATCTCAAACAAAGGAATGACTTCGTAAGCTAGTAGAAGAGCGGTCGGTGCCCTGCTCCCGGGTCGGGCTCTGAAGATTAGGTAGCCCTAAGTGCAGTCCAAAAGCTTATCGAAATCTACAGTTTAAAAGACAACTTCATCAATTAACTTGTAATACATACATATCTGCGGCTCTCAAAACGTCCAGAAAACACTTGGCAACTTGTCCTGTTAGTCATAGCTGTCACTTGCTGATAGATGGCCGCTATCCAGCGTGGTCAAGGCGTAAACTTTCCGAGCGTTAGCTTGCGTTAGAACGCGCAATCGGCGCACCTGATTGCAGTAGCTTCTTCTTTTGCTGCTGCTGCTGTTGCTGCTGCTGCTGCTGTTGCTGCTGATGCTGCTGCTGTGATTGTGGTTGCTAGGGCCGCTGCAACTGCTGTAGCAAATTCACCATGTTGTGTCCAAGCACCGCCGCCAGACTCCGTCTTAATTTATGAACGACTGTGGTTAGCTTCTGCGGCTGAACAGCTGTTAGCGTGCCTGCGTACGTTGCACAACGCACCGGCAAGCTGCGAAAGCTGGCCTCTACTCTGTTCCTACGTAGTAGTAGTAGTAGTAGTAATGGTAGTAACGAGGTGGCATTCAAAGTCTGTTCACGCGTCGATGCACTCCACCCCGCGAGGACGGGGTACCAATGCCACTCACGTGCTGCCGTAGACCGACGAGACAAATAGCGCCATAGTCGTCTGTCTCGTTGGGAGCAAGTTAACTCTCCCTAAGTCTCTCTCTCTCGACGTCAACCGGAACAGACGACAGAAAAAGGGTAGGAAACAAGAAAAGGGTCGCGACTAGATAAAGATAAACGAATAGAAACAGTTTATATATATATATATATATATTTATATCTATATAAATATATATATATATATGTATATATATATAGAGAGAGAGAGAGAGAGACCGAGAAAGAGATGGAAAGAGAACAGCTGTTGGTAAGCCCAATAGGTCGAGAGCTTGTGAGATGGCATAGAAGGAGCGCGTAGGCAGAAACTAAACGAGGGAACCGAACAAGAGAAAAGAGACTAAGGAATAAAGGCGAATAAGAGTGAGACGGGTTAGAGAATATCGACGAGAACCGTTACCAACGACGACGACGACAACCACAACAACATTAACAACAACTGTTTTCTGCTATCGCTGAAAAAGGTCTACGTACAGCAGCTGAAAAAGGCCAGACCGAGCAACCCAACCAGCAGGCTGTCAATAGTGACGACGACGACGAAGCCCATGAGCATGTCAGCGGGAGCAGTGGCGGGTATAGGGGGTGGTCCTAGCAGACGAAGACACCCTGACGTCGCCCAGACCCCACACGGAAATCGTACGGAAAGTTCTAATTCAATAAGACCATTGAGCGGAACTAGGTAGACAAGGAAGTCGATGGTGGTGGTGGTGATGGTGGTGAACGCCGGAGGGAACTCCCTGGCTACGGCCCCTCTGGCAAGCAAGGCTGTTCGTTCGTCAGCCATTCACCACGCCTCAACAACTCACCGTTGTTCTCAGCTGTTTTTGGTTCAGCATCCGCCGCAAAACAGCTTCAAAAACCCTAACCAAATTTTAGATATAGTTATGCTTTGTTTAATTCATATATATATATTTATAGTGTCTAACATACCCGCATGTATTTTTTAATGTTTAGTAGAACTCGGCAAGAAAATAATTTTTCTAATGAAGAAAGGGGTCTTGTTTAGAAGTGGGGATGGAATTTAGAAACGTAGTTATTCTGTCTTTTTTCTCCTACATAGTTTTGCGAAATCTATATTAGTGGAGAACGCCACCAGTAGACGCATGAAGAAACCGATCACACTGGCGTGTTTGACGGGAAATTCTGCATAATCTAACCCGACGAAAGCTGGCAAAAGGCGAATAGCCAGGTTATGGAATGTCGTAAAAGGTCGATATGTTGTTATGTCTTACGATTAAGCTTTCACGGGCAGAACCGTGAATTTTTGCTATTACGACCAAATGTTTTTGCCAAGACGACTCTTCTCGGACAATAGCGAATTGAATGCTAATCATTTTGGTACCAAAGTGATGGTGCTGCGCTACGCAGTTCACGAGTAGCGAAGTTTTTTCGACAGAGCGCCTAAGAGAGCATAAGCACTTCTGCAATAGGCTACAGAATCAGCATAATATATCTAGACGGTCTCGTAAGACGTTCCGTATAGTATGTTTAGTGCTTCTATAATTCTATAATACTAAAACCAAACGTTTGTCTATTCTCTTAAGTACATCTACCGGATGTTTTTCAAGGTTTATAAGTTCATTAAGACTTCTCCAATTTGTATTCAAGTTGTCAGATGCCTGTGTCAATGTCCCATAGTATGTATTATGTATGTATGCATTATACCAGTAGTAATGCACTTGAAGAACTACCTCGCTTCCACAACAATTACTTAAAATCGCCCAAAACGAAGCAATGTCAAAAAATGCGCAACGCATCGTTTCACTGCGGTTTCTTTGACCCGAAGAGAACTTTTCAACACGCACTCTCTTATTTTAACAAATATGCAGCCGTGAGGTACATTCGCACATACTTTACGCATTATTTCTAATTGTATTTATTAGATAAAGGGTCTCTAAATGATTTACATAAAAGGTTCTCTTAAATGTTTAAGGCATATCGAAGTTGCTTACAGCTCAAAGATAAGTGAAACTAGACAACATTCAGAACAAGCCCCCCCTCCCCTCACGCAACCTTACGCCATAGTAGTCTTATAATAGATATTAACAAAAACATTACATCTTAGATCCAATACCGTATGCCGCTTGAGACTATATCGCTCGTGCATTCTTCAGGCTCTCACGACGTGATGCATTTTGCCCTTTTTGATGGAATTGCTCAATGGTGTGCAGAGAACGGTAAACTGCTTTCTAATCTCATGCGTGCAGTGTTAAAGATGGAGCGCCTAAATTTAAAGCCATATCGGTCAGCTAGTTAAACGTTCTCATAAATCTACTCGTAAATGCAATGTTTTAATGTATAGACGTCAGTGACATTTGCGAGATTAAGTGAGTGTGAGATTTTGGGGGATCGGCAAATCAGTTAGGCGGATGTCGATTTAAATAGGTTGTGAAAACATCTACTAAGGTGAGGAGGTTAAGATGCAAAGCGTAGGTGAATGACGTAGTATTAAGGCTGCTTATCTTATTTCAGTAACAGCACGAGACGTTAAGCGTCGTGCTCGTTAGACAGCGCGTTTATTGATAAGCTTATTTTATGCGTGCACTGTTAGCGCGTATATTTGTTAGTAACGGCGGTGGCTTAGGCGGCTAATGCAGCGTTCGAAACGGGGCGCTGCCATGGCAACCACGGTTAGCAAAACAATCGCGAGTTCGAGCCCCGGCCGTGCTGGCTGTATTTGTTGGACGTTGTTGTAATTGCCCTGCTGCTACATACCTCTGCTGGAAAAAAAGCCTATATAACTCCAGTACGAGAACGCGATGACGATAGATGCATTTAGAAGATATCGTGCCACAGGCAACTTAGCCCATTACGAGCGTCTAAAATGTGGTTGTCAGAGCGTGGAAATTTTTCTTTATCATTTCGCTCAGTGTTAACGACGTCGTGGTACACCGAGACACGTAAGTCGTTATTTAAATTATGCCACTCATCTGATGTCGTTGTATCACTCATTTGTCGACGTCGTAGAGATGCGACTATCTGCGACTAGTAAATGTATGTGAGTGGAATATTGTTCATTATTTGATGGTTGTACGAGCTTTTCACATACTAATTCTAAATTCTACAATTACAATCACACATAGTTTCCTGTCTGGAAGCCCCAGCTGAAAAAAACACAAAAAACAAATTAAGGCGTCAGAAAGATCAATCTTCAAGACTTTTGAAACGATCGCCCTGTAAATTTTCTCTCTTGTATTAATGTAAGGTTTTGTGCACCTCTTGAGTACTATCTTAAACAAATTTGACTGCTCCCATAGCAGCCTGGACCTGATGAAAGAGCGGACTTGCCAAAGTACGTAATCTATGTCAGATCAGAAAGCCTAATATCTAAGATAGGCACATACCCACGGTCTATTTCTTCGCGTGACATGACATTAGGAATGCATTTACGAGCGCAGATCGAAACGTTTCAGTTAAACTTTCAATCGAGGCCTTCCAATTGGTTTTGCTCAAAAGGATAGTTGATAAGCTACAAACAGGCCAAATTTCGCTTTTATCGTTTGATTTCGGTTCAAAGAATTGAGAAAAAGCGAGACAATTTTTAAGAAACCGATAATCGACGAGCAACGAATCTAAATAAAGTTTTGTGTTATTCACAAGGTCACATGCTTTACAGTGTGGACGACAGTGACGAACTGCTTATGCTGATCAATTAGTATCGCGAAACACTGTGTATACGTAGTACCGCCGTAAAACGACTAGAAATCTCTCCACAGAAGAAAACGTTCAAAAGGTTGGTAAATCATACTCTGGAATAGGTAGCTAAGGAATCTACTTTTCCATAGAATCTGAAGATACTATGCATTAGTAGTAGCAGTCCGATCGATAGTTTGCACCAGAAGACTCGCAGAGAAGTTCGTTCCAAAAATATTGCATTTTCAGCAAATGAACGCTCGTCGGGCAATTGTCGGCATTGAATTTGCGAGCGAGAGCCGAAGACTCTGGATTGCTTCAGAGAGTGACTACAGGGGACGAATCATGGGTACATGGTTACGACATCGAGACTACAGCCCAGTCCTCTAGAGAACCTCAGAATAACGTATGCTTCACCGAGAACGAAAAACCTTCAAGAATCATCTTGCTGAATAGAAGTATACGCTTGTGGATTGTTATTGGCGTTTTTATGGTACTAAAGCGATGACCACAAACTACTAGAAGAGACCATGTTGTTAAAACAGGCAATTATTTTCAGGCCGATATTTGCAACAATTGCAAGTATAGTATATTTATCTTTGCTACTATTAGCGGGCTACGGACGAGTCCATTTTATCTTTCCCCCAGTGCATATTTTGTGTGGGCACAATATTGGTAGATAAAAAATGATTTCCTTGCACAGCACGTTTATGAGTGCGACTTGTCAGGATACGTTGAAGCCTACCGTGTGTACGTTGTGTCTACGTTTTCAAACTACGAGTGTGTTAATAAACATCAAAATGTGTTATTATCATTATTACTTATTGAACATTATGTTTTTGCCCGGGTCGCCGTCAAGTCGCTTGCCCATTACAGAGTGCCTACATGTCATCTTATTTGTCAACTCGAAGTGTCTCCATCTGTCTTTTAAAATTGCCCATACGTTGTTTAGGCTTTTCTGGTTGCAGTGTTCAACTAGTCTAGTCTTTCTGATGTCTTGCGTGCTGATGCACATGCGACACTCCAGCAGCCTGGTTGACCAGTGTATTGTACTCATACACTTACTTAGCGCTGATGCCTTTCCACCCCTAGGCTCGGTATTGCTTTCGAAACGACGTAGTCGCTCTCGCCATGAATTACACGGAATCGTTCGATGTCCCATGTAGAATAAATATTGACAACAAAAAACATATCATCTAACTGTTAATGCCAATGCCAAACAAGCGACGCAGGCAATGTGCAGTGACATAGGCGTGTTGTTTTTCGTAAAATTGTCTAAACCGTTCGCTCAGTTCATGGCGCGAGCCTGAGAACTAGCTATCGAACAAACTAAGTCCTAAATCCTATCGAAAGCCGGAGCGACACTTCTGGCGCTGTTCTGTGGAACTGCTACTTACAGCCACCAGGTCCGAAGCACACGCCGTACTTTGCCGCTTCGTTTGGTTTACTCAGTGTTTACGTACGGGATGGAAAAGCGCGTTTCAAGGGAAACAACACACAGCTTAACCGACTGGACGGGCAGACAAACAGTTGCTATGACCGCTCCTGCTGGTCGCGCTCGATAAGAACGCAGTTTCTTCCGTTTTTGTTCCTGCTTCAACAGCCGTCTAAGATACGGCCTGCCATAACATATATATATATATATATATCACTGATCAGTCATAATAGGGACAATGCAATGAGGGGCTGTATTGACGACAAACTCGACTGATAGCCCTCCTCACAAGTCCTTGTGTAATAACTTTACAACTGAACAATGTAAAGAACACGTTAGACACACCCTTAATGTACATATATATATATAAATATATATATATATATATATATATATATATATATATATACATATATATAATATATATATATATATATATATATATATATATACATATTCGGGGTGTTTCTAAAATAAGTACACTCATTTTAAGGGTGAAATAACTTGTTCAAAACATCAGGTCCTTTCGAGTAGAATAGGGGAGAGGAAATTGTCGAATGAAATTGCTATCATCTTTCATACTGATGAGGATCATCGGACATTGCTTTGCAAAAGGGTCCATTGCGGATGAACAAGTTATTTTGTGGAGAAACGAAACATACCGTCAAGTTCAATAGGACATTCCTAAAAGATAATCATGTTAAAATAAACCTATATCGGGGGGCAGGGGATAACAGCTTATAGTTATCATATTACAAATCGAACCACCATCAATATAGTACAAAAAGTATGCCTTTAAAGTGTACATTCTTGTGATTGTTTCGTTGACGTTGGCCGAGTTATTATTATTATTATTATTATTACATGTTAAACAATGTTACAGTTGTGAGGTCTGAACGTTTATTGCAAATTCTTTAAATAATTATTTCACTCCATGGCGCCCAAAATAGATGTCGCGTTCCCTCTGCAAACGGCCAAAGACAACGCTCGCCTCAAGAATTGGCCCTCTCTTCGGTCGCTTGTGACCTCCTAAATTTGCTTACTTAAATCTTTGAGAAATGCTTCTTCTTCTTTTTCTTTTTTTTCTTCTTCTTCATCTTCCTCTTCTTCTTATTATTACAATGTTACAGTTGTGAGGTCTGAACGTATTATTGCAATTTTTTTAAAATAATTATTTCACTCCATGGCGCCTAAAATAGATGCCGCGTTCCCTCCGCAAACGGCCAAGGACAACGCTTGCCTCAAGAATTGACCCTCTTTTCGGTCGCTTGTGACTTCCTGAATTCGCTTACTTAAATATTTGAGAAATGCTTTGGTTCCCTTGCTGATTGGTCTTAGTGTCTCCATGGCAACAGGCACAAAAATATATCTTGTTTCCAGTATAGCATATTTAACCCGTTTTCTGGCGTCCGCGTGCTTTGCTGCCCACCCCGGCTCAACGGAGCTGTGGTGTAAATAGGAAGCCGCAGTTGTGCACGAAACCGTTGCATCCCAAGCTAGGGACTTTCCATGTGACCATAATGCAATGGTCACTCCATCAGGTTTTTCTAGCGAACACTAAACCTCTCGGTCCAAGTGTAGATGATATGCCGGCTTTCCTAAGGGACCTTATACTGTTCACACTATTTAGTTCAGCATGTCTGGACTATCTACCGGCGCTCTTCGGGCAACCCAGTGGGTGAAGACCACTGGAATCTACCATCTCTCCACACAGTTTGCACTGAAACGGCTCGCAGACGCAAGCGCCGATTCTAAGTGCTGACATCATGCGGAAGGAGTTGGGATCCAGCATAGTGCCGAGCTGAGGCGAAGGTAAAGCTTTAAGCTAACCCCCCACTGAAGTTATCTTGTGCCGCTAAGAATACGACGCGGTCTCTCCGCGAAACAAGCTCGTCTAAGATCTCTCTGCTCTTTTTTTTTCTTTTGAGCTTATATAGGCTATATTGGCTAGGATATTCTTCTACAGGGCCCGGCTCTAGCATGGTTCTAATAGTGTCCCGTGCTTTACTGGTTTCGTATCTTATTTGTGGTCGAACTGCCTCCGCCACTAACGAAGCTGCCACCGGACCAAATTGCACCAGTGAAGCAGCGTAGCAGACAGGAGCTAGGCCAGTGGCACTCCTTATTCCCAGACCACCTTCACGTATCGGAAGACTTGCTCTCTGCCAGGTGTTCTCTTTTAAATTTACGTTTAGGACTTCACTAACTATGTCTCTGCTGACGTCATCATACGCCGTTAATTCTTTGGGGCACGTCAAAGCAGGACATGTACGCAGTATATAGTTAAATCTTAAAGACCCCAGGCTATATCTCCAAATGCACAGCGCAGCCTGAGGATGCAAGCGTGTCAGTCGTGAACGAATTTTGGTAAGGGCTTCTTTTTTCACAGAGAGTGTATGCGAAATTCCGTCATGCTTTACGGGGGCCCCCAAAACTTCTAAGTTGTTTAGCTCTACACGCGTGATACCAGGGAGTATTTCTGTGATTGTCTGAATTGCTTCCTCCCTCTCCTGAGGTGAGCCCCCGACAGCAGTAATCTCACATTTTGAAGCATTCAGTGAAAGTCCCCCGTCTTCTTCAAATTGCAGCACTCCTCTTTAATATGTTGCGATGATACTTGCAGGGCCGGCGTCATCTAGATACCACACGTTGAAAGGGCTCTGTAGTTGCGATACTAGATCTGATATACCGAGACTAAATAGACTAGGCCCTAGCGCGTCATCCAGCTGAATGCCCGCTTCCGAACGCAATGTTGAAGTTGTGCCCCAGGTTAAGAGTAAAGGATCTCTGTAACTTTGCCAGACCATAGGCAAAAGCTCTGGACTTTTCTTCATCACTGCATCTAGTATCCTGTCCCTTCTTAACGTATTAAATGCATTGCAGAAATCAAGTTTCACCAGAACCCTTACTTGTAGTAGTGCTTCTGCGTCGCCTTTAACAGCCACTCTAACCTGATGTGGCAGGATTGCTGTCAAATTTGTCTTTTTATTTCTCGCCATTGCTATCTTTGCAGCAATCCTACGCAAAGTCAGTCCACAAGCTATGGGCCTTATAGAGTTGTCTTTTTTTTAAGAGCTGTAAGATTTGCACCATAAAATACTGGTAGACAAAACGTAGGTAATGTGCCGTTTAACACTCTGCCTAGGAAAATGCTCAGATCTTTTAGCACGCATTCTGACGAAGGAACAGCTTGATCCAACATATTGCGCAGATGACGTGGCCGCAGTCCATCCAGTCCGGCTCCGCTTGCAACAGGGAATGAGCGAATTGCTTTCAAGATCGCCGAATTTTCGACGCTCTCGCAGTATCCAGCTGCAGGTTGTCCGAAGGTTTCTAAGCGCTCCTGGCAGACGGCCGGTGGTGACGGTGTTTTTTAATTCACGCTCTGTGCGAATTATTATTATTATTATTAAAAAGTCTCTACTCAGCTGTGAAGCCGGACAGTCGCACCGGTGCGAACTCCCGCTTAAATTGCCTAGATCGCAAGTTATATCAGGCTTTTTAACGGGAGTTTTGTCACAGACCATCGTGACCACCAGTGTGACGGAACTGTGAGATCCAACATTGTCAAACAGTTCCTTTTTGCAGTTAAAATATGCAAAATTGTTATAATTCGCCGCGTCACTGTGTTAGATAGGTTAGCAGTGCGTTCACCATTGCAAAGGCCTATCTTATGTGCATTTTAGCGTTTTTAAGTGGAAGTGACTGCGCCGGTTCTTAGATTTAGGTAAGGTGAGTCTACCTATATAGTTGTTTTATTTACTACTACTACTAAATATGTATATAACTAAAAAAAGATATTCTAAGACCTACTCTTTGCAAACTGTCCTGAAGTGCTTATTTGGCTTTTATCCGTGGCTTCTGTCCATGCCATCAGCGCCGGACGGACTCGTGCCCAGATTGCAGAGGTCCTTGCTTTAGGCCAACCGTCTTTAATTCAGCAGATCGTAGCCGGTTACAGGGTTTCACAAGAACTAGAGCCAGTCTCTTACAGAGTAGAAGCGGAAGATTCGCGACGGACGTAGAGTAACAGCGGAGACTTCCATCGACATTTAGGGTCCCGGATTACTTTGAAACACGAGATTTTCACATTTGGAGCAGCTACAGCGTGAAAAGATGAGCCGCTAGCAAGATGCATGTGTTAAAGAGTGAATGACGTCGTGCAAGAACTCGCCCCAAACCTTCACAACTGGTTCTTTTTGTTCTACCTGGCTTGAAAATAGTTTTTCGTCGGTGTAAATCTTTTATGCGAACCAGCCCCTTACATTTTCTATGATAGTAAGATCAGGTGAGACTGCAGGTCAGCGTAGGACCTCAATGTGATGTTGTTCAACCCAGCTTCTGATCAGCCTGGCGGTGTAAATCAGGGCCTTATCGTGTTGAAATACGAAGTCGGGCCATTCCATCAGTTCAAGATGCGCCAATTGCTCTTCTAGTGGATCCCTATAGCGCGTCGAATTAACACGACCGTCTAAAAACACAATCGACAACTTTGTATGATACCCTACAGCGACCCAGATCATTACCGGACCGCCACCTGAGTGCCACGTTTTGACAAAATTCGTTTTTTTTTACGCACATTGTGGAATCATCAGTTAAATCGTAGGCGTTTAATTTACGTATCAATTTAACTCATAACGGGGTGTAAACAATTGTCCCCCAGCGAACGTGACGACAAACTACACCAGCCCTAGGTCCAGGCCTAGCACAGCCGTGGCGTTACCACGTTGTATATCCAATGACAGCCTTTGCCGGAAAAATTCACCAGCGCGCAGGTTCCCCGTGGCCAATCTTATACACTTGCATAGATTAGTAATAACTCCTTCAGTAATTTTACCTAGGCCCCGTAAGGTCTCAAAGGCAAAAGGTCAAAAATCCATAGAGTCTCCGATAGATGCATACTTCCGACACTTGTTTCTTTCCGCCTGCGAAACAGCATAACCGGCCTGGGTAGCGCCGTGACTGACCATCGAAGGTGCTAAAGAGTCAGTCAAAGTAGCATCCCAGACGAGTGTCTTGCCACTTTCAAAGGCTGTTAGGCTCATCCCATCAGGTCGACGGGAGTCGTCTGTATACAAACCTGCGAGTTCGAGAACACACAGGTAGCCAGAGAACCTTAGAGCACGGGCTAGGGTATCATTCAAAGCAGCGTGTCTCGTCCTACGACCTAAGCTGCGGATGCAGGATAAGCCATGGTGCACTAGGGGTGAGACCTTCTCGTCACAGCTGCATTCTTGTTCTTCGATTAGAGGAATCCCAAGGCGAATACCGACACAGATCCTGACGACATAGTCCTCTAAGAGAGTTCCAACGGGAGCACTCGGTAGAGCATTGAAGCCATGCACCAGCACCACAAAATGAAACTGCTTGAAGCCGTGCTTTGTTCACCTCGTCTTGTGCTGAATTGAGGAGATTGGCTATCCTCCAACGGCGCGGTCCAGCTTGCCTGGGAAATCGGATTCCCCGGAGGGGCTGCTCCAGTGCGTGCTAAGAGACATTCCTTGGAATTTTACAGTACAGTACGTAAGCGTTCGACAGCTGGGGAATCTAGTATCCTTAACGCCTTTTGCCAGGCACTAGACATTGAGGCAACCACCGCGGGGCCTGCGACCAAGGCAGCGTCTGGAATGCTTGGGCATCCTTTTGCCACGGGCTTGCCTGCAAGCTGCCTCTGGTAAAGTTAGATTAAGCAAAGAAGACAGGGAGTTCAACGTGTGGGTGTTCAATTGTTCTAAGAGATTTACTTACATTGAAGTTGATTCAGCGCGTGGGTAGAAGCCTTAACCTCTCCACGAGGGACTCAAGGGCATCGGAATTCTTGCGTCAGAGACTGTCGCTTGACATCCAACGAGGAAACGCAGCATCTGTTCCGGGCACATTGTGGAACTGGGCTAATCCCGGGTTAGATAACCCGTAACCACACGTTAACGCGGAGACAATTGTTCACTCCAAAGTGCTAACATAAAAAGTCGTTTAATGTGAAAGAATAAATATGTGTTTCATCTAAGAGATTTATATCTTGCGTTAAGTCAATCCCACGGAGCAGGTTGTTTACCCGTGCTGTCGAAAAACAGGACCTTAATAAGAACAATCCCCTGTGTGCACCTAAGAGGCCCAAGCGACTTGAGGACGATTTTAACTTATCCACCCAACCAGATAACTGTTCTTTTTTCCCGTCGTCAAAAAGTGGCACGCCTAAGGTAAGGTTGGTCTTGTTTGTTCTGATACAGTCTGGAAGAAGGTCGGTTATAAGACTGACCGAGGAGTCGGATATTGCTGATCCCGACACGAAGAGTTCGCATTTTTGTGCATTGAGACACAACCCACTCTTTGTTGCAAAATCCAGTATCTTCTGAATATCACGGGCTACCGTTACAGGGTCACCAGCTAACACGCCATCATCCAAGTACCATACATTAAACGGGGACTCGAGTGAGTCTATCAGCTCCTTGATGGCAAGACAAAACAGTGGAAATCCTAATGGGTCGCCCTGCTGCAGGCCCGACTGTGAGAGTATGACGTGGTCCACCAACAGCAGTTGAGTTGGATTTCTGTATGCCTGCATAATGTAATGGTACAGGTTAGGCGCGTGTGAGACAACAACCCTTAGAAGATGGTCACGTCGAACGCTGTTGAAAGCATTTTGAAAGTCTAGTTTGACCATGACTATGTCTTCTGACCTAGATTGAAGATAGGCTCATGTGGCATGAATCGCAACTTCCGTTCTGCTTCTAGTAGCAAAGCCGAGTTGGTGTTCACCTATTGCTTCTTCAATTTGCGACGCATTCTTCCAGCAGGCAATCTTCGCTGCTATTCTACGGAGTGTAGATGAGCATGCGATAGGGCGGGTCGTGCCATTCTTCTTTTTCAATGCAAATAGCCTCGCTTCAAATATGATTGGCAAGAGTTCTGTTGGCGGCTCTCCTCGTAGTAAATTTTCAATGAGCTTGGCCAGTGCGTCGGCCAAAGCCATCGCTCGTTTACCCATTGCTCGAGAAAGTAAATCTTGAAGAAGCCTTGGTCGAATGAAGTTAAGGCGTGCAGCAGAGCTTCTAGAAAAGCTTCCCACTGCGCGGTATATATCTTCTCTTGACACGTAAAAGCTTTCCGCAGAGGAAGCTTCGGCAGGGGGATCAGTCCACCTCAAGTCCGTTGGTGCGCAGATATGCTTGTCACGTAGAGCCTCCACATGGTCGGACTCGACACCGAACGTGTCGCACGAGCTTATGAGTCTTGCAGCGCCCGACACATCACCATCGATTAGCTTTGCAATCACTCTTCTTTTTAAGTCTTCCTTAGAGGTGCCAATTTTCCTGTGCCTCTGGTGGCCGACTCGACCGGCCAATCCCCGAGTCTAAGACCATTCTCAAAGTCTCTAAGGTGTGAGCGTATTATGTCTGCCAGCGAACGCGACTCATTCTTGACGTTTGGAAGGCGAAGTATAACAGGGCCAAACGATAGCAGACAGCCATGCCGAATTATTATTGTAAGTCACTACATCGTTTAGAATTCTTGCTGTTTTGGGTGTGATACGTATCATCTTTACATGTTTAAAAACGAACTGAATGTGAGATGTCATGTGTAAAAGTTGTGCATGCGTGTCATCTGTTGCAGGCTGCCTTTAGGCTTTCGATCCTGGATGCATATAATTTATGTGTCTCAGCAAGCCCCTAGAGGTATACGTCTTCCGACATATTGGGCAGTCAGATTTATAGCTCGCTCTAGAAGTCAAGGGAACTGCGGAATCTTGCGAAGATAATGTATTATCTGACATTATGAGCATTTTCTAAGTTTTTCGCCAGTGGTAGCAGGGCTAACAGGGGCTGTAGAACCTCTGTTACCACCTTGATAGCTTCTGCCAAATCAGGGCTAACAGTCTTTAATGATCCTGCAACCGAGCCTAAATTTCCAAGAATAACTTTAGCCGTCTGAGTAGATTTGCGGCTCGACTTAGGAGCAAGTCCTCGGTAACGCCGAACGCGTGGACGGCCATAATTTTTCACATACTGACTTGATGATCCTGCTGCGTGAGCTCCTTTGCAGGGGGCATTGGTGCACTCAGCCGCCAAGTGATCTGCTCCTCCGCATTTACGGCATGCCCGTTGCAACGTACAGTTACTTGCTATATGACCCGTGCGTTGGCACTTAAAACATAAACTCGGCTGGTCCGCTTCCAGGACCACGTTGTGGGCCTTGTACCCTAAAAATAGCGAAGTGTATGGCTGCTGATCAAAAGTTAGAACTACCTTCGTCAGCGGCTTCTTTCAGTGAAAATCGTGGATACGCCGTGGATTCGTGCGCGGAATCTCGAAATCGATGTGCAAGTAGCCATCACCGATATATCGCCTATTATTGACACCGCGAGTATTTGCTTGGCAGTGTCAATAGTTGGGGCCCACACCACAATGCCTTTACGACCACCAGAAATTCTGCATGAGGGAAACATCTCAAGAACAAGCTTGAACATCTTCAATATAGATTCCTCCGCAAATTCAGCCTTTTCTTATTTATTTGTTTCTGTCTTCCGTATAATCACCTTAAATGTGCGCACTGAGCCAGCTTGAATGCGCTCTTTCAGGTTTTCCAGCTGCTTCTGTTCGCGCGAAGCAATCCGACGAGTTGATTTCTTCTGGACCGTAACGAATACATGGTCATCTTCACTATCACCGTGGCTCGAGTTTTTCCTCCGCTTTGCACCCGGAACATAGTCATTCTTTGCAGTGGAAGCTGAGTCCATTGTCAAGGTCCCCTCAACACTATTAGCACCTTAGTTGTCGTCGGTGTTAATGGCGCTTCGAAGTCTATTTATATCTAGACTAGGGGGGGAGGTTGTACTTCGGGGTCCGTTGGCATGTTGTCGTATAAAGCGACACGCTATTAAAATTTCTCAATTACAAACAAATAAAAAGATTAAAACTTTGAAGTTAAAATGTCTGACACAATCTCGCGTTGAACCCGGGACTTTTAGCGGACAGTCGGCTTCTTCCCGCTTCGCCCACGGAGTCAGCTGACGTTACGCCGTTGTTTCACGCTATGGTAGCGAAGCAGCGCAAAACATAAATAAACACCTTCTACGATGACGTTGTAGATCGAACACTACCGCCTGTTAGGCCAATCGGAGTGGAAACCCCGACAGCACTAACTGGTACACTTTTAAGTGTGTTTTGCACTTCACTCGAAGCCTCTCAGTTTGTACTGTCACTGTAGCAAGTTTCCTTGCAATGTCTTACTTTAACTAGATAAATGCATCACATCAACGGGAGCAGATGTAGAACACGTCCGCTCTCCGGCGCAACTTATGTACGCAATTACGCAAATTACGTACAAATTACGCAACTTACGTAACATCTGAAAAAAATGACGGAATCGCTTTTAAACCGATTTTTTTGGAGCACCATAGCTAAAGTCTTTAGAGCCTTTTTACAGGGTTTAAAGACGAGCCGGTTCTAAGAACCAGTGAGGAGAATGCGGTTTTTAGAACGAGCCGATGTTAAGAACCAGTGAGGAGAACGCGGTTGTTAGAACGAGTCGGCTCTAAGAACCAGTGAGGAGAACGCGGTTCTTAGAACGAGCCAGTTCTAAGAACCAGTGAGGAGAACGCGGTTCTTAAAACGAGCCAGTTCTAAGAACCAGTGAAAAGAACGTGGTTCTAGGGACGAGCCGGTTCTAAGAACCAATGAGGAGCACGCGGTTGTAAGGACGAGCCGGTTCTAAGAGCCAGTGTGGAGAACGCGGTTCTTAGAACGAGCCGGTGTTAAGAACCAGTGAGGAGCACGCTGTTGTAAGGACGAGCCGGTTCTAAGAACCAGTGAAAAGAGCGCGGTTCTAGGGACGAGCCGGTTCTAAGAACCAATGAGGAGCACGCGGTTGTAAGGACGAGCCGGTTCTAAGAACCAGTGAGGAGAGCGCGGTTCTTAGAACGAGCCGGTTTTAAGAACCAGTGAGGAGCACGCTGTTGTAAGGACGAGCCGGTTCTAAGAACCAGTGAAAAGAACGCGGTTGTAGGGACGAGCCGGTTCTAAGAACTAGTGAGGAGAACGCGGTTCTTAGAACGAACCGGTCCTAAGAACCAGTGAGGAGCACTCGGTTGTAAGGACGAGCCGATTCTAAGAACCAGTGAGGAGAACGCGGTTCTTAGAACGAGCCGGTTCTAAGAACTAGTGAGGAGAACGCGATTGTGAAAACGAGCCGGTTTTAAGAACCAGTGAGGAGAGCGCGGTTGTAAGGACGAGCCAGTTCTAAGAACAAGTGAGGAGAACGCGGTTGTAAAGACGAGCCGGTTCTAAGAACGAGTGAGGAGCACTCGGTTGTAAGGACGAGCCGATTCTAAGAATCAGTGAGGAAAACGCGGTTTTTAGAACGAGCCGGTTCTAAGAACCAGAAAAAAGAACGCGGTTGTGAAGACGAGCCGGTTTTAAGAACCAGTGAGAAGAACGCGGTTGTAAGGACGAACCGGTTCTAAGAACCAGTGAGGAGAACGCGGTTCTTAGAACGAGCCGGTTCTAAGAATAAGTGAGGAGAATGCGGTTGTAAGAACGAGCCGGTTCTAAGAACCAGTGAGGAGAACGCAATTCTTAGAACGAGCCGGTTCTAAAGACACGTAAGAAAAACGCGGTTGTAAGGACGAGCCGGTTTTTCTGCTTCAGTGTCTTAGCATAAACGTAGTTCCCTTCAAACTCGCTACGCGGTCTAATTTGTCAAATAGGAGGCTGAAAAACAATCTCTATCAATCCATTAGTGCTCGTCGCCTGTTATAACATTTAACAATTTTACCCAGCGCGACAGATGCCCGTAGCTTCTTGCTTAAGGCGCGAGGAATGAGCAGCCCTATCTTTATCTGCTCATTTGTTCTCCTTCGTGACGGATTCACTAATGATTTTGGTCAGGTTCGAGTCATCGTACTTTTTGCGGGCTCCTTAGGCATTGAGGGATTTTCTAAAACACCCCCGGTGAAGTATTGCCTTGCACAAGTCATAGGACCTTTGCACGTTTGCAGGTGTTTTTGCATTTCTGCATGTAGCAGCGTACAAATGGACAAAATCCGTTACAGAAATTATATGTTTACCTTTACATCTTAGCTTAAAATTGCTGCCAAATATTGGGTATTTCCGTAACTTATGCTGGGTACAGTTGGCTGTTGCATGTTGCGGGCTGTTATCTATGTGATGGCATTTATGGCACCGTATTTGTCTTGGAGGTTTGACCGCCCATTTCACATTGGCAAGTTGTTTTCAGTGTTTTAGTTGGTATGATTTTAGGTGCACTGCTGTAAAAAACTCAAAAGTACTATACACACATACGAGTATATACGACATATAAGGCACGAGTAAGTGCGTTACAACTGTCTGGTTTAAGTACTGAACTGTTGAGTTCATTTGCTTGTGACCAAATGTGTGCAAACTAAAATAAAATGCACGTTTATTATAGTCCACGTTGCATTACAAGCCTGTCGGCAGTATCGACTAGAGAGATGGCCGGGTATTGTATGTCCCGGGTTCGTCCCAGCGCGGCACATATTGGTTCAAAGCAATCCGTCTCACACATTTTAGATTTGAGTCTCCAGTCCTATTGTGAACAAAATGGGGTGTGCAAAGTCGTAAGGAAATGCCAACTGCAGACAGAGCAGTTAGAAATAGTACGCTTCTGATTAGAATGCACCCTGTTCATGCATGTTCGTGCTTGTTGGTATCATCAAAAGAAAATTGGCAATACCTGACAATGGAAACCAATGCTTTTCTGTCGTTTCGCGTTACGCAGAACATCATCTATTGCGTCTTGTCTTGATCATATTGTATTTTTTTTAATAAAGTGTGCAAGGCGGGCAGCAGCGGCTGTTTCATTGGGTGTTCATTTTTGCACTCGGTGTGGACCTGGAGCTTGACGAGATCAGCGTTCAGTGTGTCGTTGATAACATCATCGCTAGGTATTTCAAGCCAAGGTGCTTTCTTGGCTGGCTTGTATAGTCATCTCTCATTCCACATAGATATAGGTTTAGAGACAACTTCTGGTATGGGTTTATGAGTTGCGTCCGAAATTGGCTATGGTGCCATTTATATGAGTTCAATGACTTCCAGAATAAGACGCTGCTTAAGGTTCATTCAAATCCAAAGTGCCTTTTGGCTGTTTGGCTGATCATCTGTCTGTACGTCTGTTGGACTTTTGTCAGAGCTTGAATGGCGGATAATTCTATGGTAGTCATACTCTCGTTTATGGTCACAACATCTGCTGACAAACAAACAGTGAAAACGCATCGAATATGCCGCGTGTCATGCGCGCAAAAACTAAATCGTTCTGACAAAGTTCAATCGATTGTGTTCTGTAGTCGTTGCTTTTATCGTGGACGTATTAAACACGGTGGTGCAATCTTTCAATCATGAAACATCCAGAAATGTCCGGCGTAGCATTTAGCAAGCTTGTGTATACGATTGTGAGATTTTTGCGCGCAAACGCGCTGCTCTAAGTTAGAACATGGCATTTAACTTTATCAGGTCCATTGAGGCTCAGAGCGGTGAAAACCTAGAAACTAATTCGCCTACGCAGGTCACCACGCAGAGTCAAACATGCAGTTACCAACACAACACAAGATCATGAAGTGTACGATTTGTGCTCCTACGCTTACCGATCTGATCAACCGAAACAGCTAGTAAAAACTGGTCTACGCACTGGAGCACGCCTCCCAAAATTGATAAGCACCAATTTATTATAGGCAGAAAGATAGATGGTCCCGTCATGCGTATGGAACCTAAATGAGCCTAAGTCATTTCATCACAAACAACACAAAAAGATATACTGCCCAAAAGTACACGCATTGCCTGGCCCGATAGGAGTGAAAGTAGATCATTGAAGAAAGGGAGAGAGAGAGAGACTACGATTCCTGAACATCTAAAGCCGATAGGTGCAATCGATGCATGGACTTGCAAATATGATTAAAGCAGAGAAACTTGTGTGTACTTCTGGCGACGTGAATAGCAAGTCTGTCTGTTAGTGTCGGCAAAGGCCGGGAACTATTTTAT
Organism: Dermanyssus gallinae; assembly: GCA_003439945.1. Lineage (NCBI taxonomy): Eukaryota > Metazoa > Arthropoda > Arachnida > Mesostigmata > Dermanyssidae > Dermanyssus > Dermanyssus gallinae. The sequence goes on along the minus strand of QVRM01005576.1, from coordinate 283,760 downwards.
GAGATCTTATGAAAATGTTTAAAGCAAAGTGCTTTGCTAATAAAATTAGTGGCCCCTCCGAGAGCCTTCTGGTCAAAAGTGCGTGTCCATATGAAGTAACCGTGGGGGAATTTATGTGAAGGAACCTGCCGCCGCATAACGTATTAGAAACCGCTGGTCACAACAAGGCAGTAAGCGAGTTATGCACCACTAAAGGGCCGTTGCATTTGTTTATAATGATATATTGTGAAATAAAAATATTAGTTAAGAAAAACGTCCGGTACGGCCGTTCATGCTGTAAGCCAATAAAACGATCGGTGCAAAGAAATGCAGAAGTAAAGACGACGCAAAGATCATACAATTAGGTACCAAAATAACCATACGATTAGTAATAGGGATTATATTTTTCTAATTTGTTAACCCACACTCAACTCTTGCCGTTAAAGATTTTCTCTGACTTTTGTTGCATGGTTTGATAACGTTTAACATTTCATTCTCTACAGAAACGGCTTACGCAGTCATCTGCGCTCATCAATGCTTAAACAGCTTTAGCTTTACACATACGTATGTGGTAGTAGTAGTAGTAATTTTATCCATGCCACGCTTTCTCATAAGCTTTTTTCCAATTTCCTGTGCTCTATGGGCTTGAAAAATTGTGTGAGCTAGAGTGATAAACTCTGAGGTTCTCTTCTCCCTAAAAATATGGTAGATATGTGCTTAAGCATTAAACAGTAGTGTGCTAAGTGTAAGACCTTCTATCCGCGTCAGCTCACATTTTACAGATTTACACAATCGTACTGAAACGTCGCAACCAGTTCCGTATCACCGGACAAGGCAGCGCCACGGTTTCACCTGGATTAATGTAGCGAAGGTTGGACGCTTTTACTCCTGCTACTGCATCCCCAATGTTCCACTTGACGGCCTAAACAGGCATTTAAATGACTTGTACTCCTCCTTTAACTAAAATAACGTCCCACTTCTGGAAAAACTGATTATTTTAGTGCCAGGGTTAGCGCATGGGGCTCTGTCGGAACTGCCCGTAGGGGATTAGCACGGTTAAGCACCAAATCGCTCTTAAACGGGTACTCCCACCTTCCATAGGGCCGGGCGCACCTCCTACATTGATCTGGCTATTACGCGCCGGGCCGAGGCCAACAATATTTTAAACTGGAAGGTGCTACAGGACGAAGAATCATTTGGCGACCATCTTATCACCAAATTCCACGTGGATACTACCATAACGACAAATCCACCAACGCCGCATCCACCCAACAGACGCTAAGGTTCCGAACGGCTCTGAAACCTGCTACTTCGGCCGGGCTCGTTTCCTGGCGCATGGAGGGTCGCAGACCTTGTCCTTATACCTAAGGGCCCCAGCTCATACCTCCTCCGGGACTTCGCGGAGGGAAACGGCCTGCTTTCGGCAGCCCAACACAGGTATCACAGGGCCACTCAACTATCGACGACATACCGGTAGATCCAGCCGCAGACCGAACGCCTCCACGAGTCTCCGTCATGAAAACGAGAATTTTTTTGAGCTATCACGCTTGACATCCCAAACGCTTTAACCAGCCTACCGTAGAGAGCTATCCTGAAAATTCTCCATAGGAATAACGCTTCCTTTTACCTACTTTGAATCGTTTCAAGCTACCTGCTGGACAGAACGATAATGTCTCACGGAACGAGTTTTAACATGACCGTGGGGGTGTCATAGGGCTCCATACTTGGCCCCCTTCTATGGAACATAACATACGACGATATGCTGAGACTAAAAGACCTTCCTCCCGAGATCAACCTCCTATTCTATGCCGACTACCTCGTCCTCACTGTCCATGCCCAGACCCTGGATTTGCTACAGAGCCGTGCATTTGATTATTTATACAGTAATTCCGAGCGGTGTAGAACCTGAGTTAATATTTCGTGACGGATCACTCAAGGTACCCCGCAGTAGACCCGGACATCCGTTTTTCGAACGCGGAGGAGAGGTTAAGGGCGTTGGGTGCCAGCCTCACATTTACAAAAAGCTTTTATAATTTGCGCATCTATCTGTATTTGAAGGTTGTTTTTTGTTGAGGCAAAATTCGTTTGACGCATTTTTGGTTTATAATATACGATGCAACTATCAGTAAGTCATTGGCATCTCTTCATGATGTAGCATGGTATATCAAAACTAATTTAGGTGCAAGGGTTCTTGATAGAGCCGCACGCAGCTGAACCACAGGGTGGACAGCTAGCACTGTAGGAAATCATTTTCTTTCTCATAAAGCTAACCATAAGGAAGCTACCAAGAGTTATATAACACAGGAGGTGTTACCGCGCGCATACTAGAGTGTGGAAACTATTTTTAGAAAGAAGGCCTAAATCGTAAAAAAATATTCGACTACAAATTTGCCCTTGACCGCAGAAAAACTTTGGACCGCAGTATTGAACGAGACAAGAGAAAGATAAACGTACGTACAACAAGGGCGATAAACCTTACCTTTTAAAGTTGAGCGTTTAGACCCGCTTTTTGAACACCGGGTTAAAAGTTTATAAAGTTGCACTATCAGACTATATGCACTTAATTGTAAAATTTGCTATTCTTTACTTTTGCTGAAAAATCTGTACTTATAAAACGTTTCCTGGTTTATTTTCAGTATTTAGGCGAGCTCCGCGGACGACAGTATGAACTATATGGCCGTCAGCGACACAAAAGGGCGATTCCCTTGACCTTGTTAAGGGAGCCAAATTGAGTTGGATGCACTTTATGACTAACAATTCGTTAACCGAATCATATGTAGACTACCTATAGAGTAATGCAGTGAGGCGCGGTATATTGTGGTCTACCCATATAAGCGCCGTATTCCGCGCTAAAATGCTGGTTCGAATATTTGTGCGCGTAACTATTTCTTTGTAGATAAATTTAAAAGTTATAAGCAAGAGAGCAAAATTGTGCAAAATAAAATGCTATACATGTCTAAGCAAAGCCGTTGAGACGTCACATTGCAACTTTATGTCCAATCAGTCAGGGACGTTTAAGTTGCCCTTTAATGAGTTTCCATAGTTTACTGGTCGCCGCTAAAGCTCGATGAGGATATACGTACGATGGCAACAACGATCAGATAATTAAGTGTAGCTGTATTGCGTGTAGACTTGTTTGAAAAGAAGAAAAACCTGCAAATCCTTGTTGTAAGTATCACCTGTACTTCAACAAGCAGTTAACTTCGATGAAAATCCTACAATTTCGAGCACAAAGGGTAGCGGAATAAGTGCATATGCATTATCAAGGGTTTACGATTGAACAAAAAAAAATAGTTGCAACAATTTTTTAAGCATATAAACTTATCGGATTTGACTGTGCCATTGCACCGCACACGCGTTTTTATCGAGAAAATCTCTCGATGAACCAGACTTGCTAGGCCGTCAGAGTTTGGCAGTTTTTCTAGTTACTGCGGCCCTGTTACGATGGCGCTTAACGGCGTCGATACAATCGACACCATAGAGATGTGCAAAAATAGGAAAGTGCAAGGCAGGTTGCGAAACGATTTGGTCTGAAACTGGACGCTCACGGCAATCCCTGATGGAGGCTGATTGTCGTCTTCGTCGTCTGCATTGAAAATCTAGCGTAAAAACGCTGTGCTATGCGTGGCATCTGCTTACGACACTGGCTGGCGCCTAATCATCTTCAGCGCGCCATTAATCATACCTGATCATTTATTGATCATTGAATCCGTACGCCCTCCGTGCCACAATAGCGTTTACAGCTACCGAAAGGCCGTACGAAATGTGCTCTGTAAAGGGTTGAGGTAGTTCATCTGCATGCCCCTTGCAACTCGCAGTTCCGTGCAAGATGCCACCCGACCCCAACAGCCACCTGTTATTGCAGCGCCGCGGCGTCAAGGCGTTGGCCGTGCCAGATTTCCACCGCCGATCGGTGATGGATAGCATCCGATTCCCAATGCGACCATTTCCGATTCCGTCGAGAGGCGTGATTGCCGCCGCCAACGCCGCCGTCTTTCTACATTGTCCTACGTCCTATGCTTCTTTCTCTGTCCTATTTTCTCTCCAGTGTGCTCTCGTTGGGCTATCGGCCTTCTTTCTGTAGGCCGCAGTACGCCATTCTTCCGCCCGGCATTATCAAGCCACGCTACGCTACGCCATGCCTGCCCTACCAAGTGTGAATGACGGGTAGCACAGACAGAGATGTGGAATGCTGCTTTGTCTTCTTTTCCTGTTCTTCCTCTTCTTCTTCTTCTGCTTGCCAGTCTACGCTGAAGTCTACTAAGCACCGAAGCCTATGGCAATGAGACCAAAGACAGACCGAACGACAGTTAACCAACGCGCGCGGCAATCACGAAGGCGACGGGAACAACAACAACACCAACAAAAGCCTCGACAGCAACTGGCTTGCGGGATTTGGCGCTCAACCACCGAGGCAAAGGTCGCTGATCGCACGTAGCGGCTTATTGGGGCGGATTCGTTACAGCCAGCATTAGCACGAATCTGCGAAACACCTCTTTTTTCTTGTCTCTCTTCCTTGCTCAATTTCTACCATATAACGTTACTGCTACTTCCCTTTTCTCTCTCTATATCTCTCTTTCATCTCCCTTTATTTTTCTTTGCCTTGCCGCCTTCCACATCTGTGTCTCTAGCAGCGAGTGAGTTCTGCTTAACGGCAAATCTGGCAGATTCAACGGATAGCGAGCGCTGCTGCTGCTGAGACGCAAACCGTGCAAGCGACATGCGAGGCAGGGGGTGGGGGAGTGGGGTAGAAAGTGGAGAATTGGTCGCACGATATTCAGCTACCACCCCCCTCCACTCCCTCGCCCGCTAGGACACATAGATATGCGAATACTATACACGGTGGCTATAGCGACAGTAGTATGAACAGAAGAGGCGTCGGATCTGTTGGTGCCGGCAGTCAGGCAGGTGGAAGGGGGGGGGGACAGATGAAGCTCCCGACGTGCAGACGGGGAGAAACAGCCACGAAAGCGGGAGATACATTTGCGATCCGGAGGGCCACTGGGGATTTGCGGTGATTGGATGCCGCCCACCAGCGGAAGGAGGACGCCACCTGCACGATGAGGGCAGACAACGACGGCGACGACGACGACTGGGTTCGCTGCTCTTACTACTGTCGCTGCTACAGCGACAGTACCCCTTCCCACCCCCCGCGCGCTCAGTCAGTAGTATGCTAGACCTGGGGGCTGCTCAAAGGAGCCCGTCATGCCGAATACAGAACGGAGAGAAACAACCTACAAGCATACCGGGCAGAGCAAGCGATCGGATGCTGGTTGAGATTGTGCCCTTGGGCCCTCCCGCTCTGCGGCGTTGTTCCTCGTCGGCGCGGTCGTCACCACCAGCCTCACTCTCACCTCAACTCAGCTCCTACCTAACTCCAGCAGCCATACCTACATACATCTATAGAGACACACGCACACATATAGAGAGAGAGAAAGAAATGCATGCGACCAGTTCGCCGAGCCTTCTCTGCTTTATGTATTCTTTGCTACCGCTGCATGCTGTCGCTGTATCATGCCACCGTCAACTTCGACGTGCACAGGACTTAAGCTTACGGTTAGGCTGGGGGCTAGACTGCGCTTTCGTTAGACCTCAGATATAATACCACCTAGGCCTTGCAGCAGCAGCCGTAGCCGCCGTCCGTCTACATAGACGATCTCATGTCCCATGATGACAACGAAATGTGTCGTCACAGTCAGTCAGCGAGCGAGAATCGAGTACGAACGAGAACGAAACACATCTACCGAGCACGTCGGTCGTGCTTAGAAAGAGCAGGGGATTTTTCCGTGTCACGGCAGTGGGCACGCTGCACCTGGACAGCGGGACAAGGGCCGATCCGAACTGTGTTTGTCCAGAGGTCGGGACGGATTATCTTCGCCGAGCCCGAGTACGCGTGTTCCACGCTATGTATGCAAGCAATGATCGATACACACCGACAACAATCGCAAATATCGTGCATGGCCGGCAGGAAGATATGCACTAGAAAGTAACCGATGGTGGAACCACACGCCGCACCGAATTAGTTGCAGCACTAAGCGTATAATCTGAGCCAGACTAATGCCTGTCTTGGCAGGTAACTATACTTTGTTAGTTAGCATGTCCCTTTTGATAAAACAGTTTTATTCACTAACATGAGGAACGCCATAGAAGCTCTAGTTAGTCTAATATTGCAATTTACAGACTGGAGCATATCGTGCGTAACCATACGTACCTATGTTTTTGCAACTCGCTAAGACACGATCGATTGAGTCTCGTCTTCTACTTAAACCACTGTTTGAAATGTCTGTCCCAGAAATAGCGTCTTTATCTTGTTTATTTGCGCTAATGGGGGTCTTCTAATTTAGATTTATGAGCCATTCTGCCAGTGGTCCAAAGGTGTTTTTAACGCAATTTAATATCACTTTATATATATATATATATATATATATATATATATATATATATATATATAACTTTTTTTGGCAAAATTGTTAACTTTTATAGAGAATACAAAGGGAGCTAAAATTGTCTTCCGAGAACGTGTGCACTGGTGATATTACTCTATCTCGTGTAGAGTGGGCTGGGACCTATATATATATATATACACATACATATAAATATATATATATATATATATATATATATATATATATATATATATATACATATAAATATATATATATATATATATATATAATATACAGGATGTCTGAAAAATCGATAATAATAATTGTAGGGTTAAATTACTACAATTTGTGGCACTGGCGTTTTTGTTGCGAGACAACTAGTTAACCCATACAAAAACTAAGCGCATCGTCGTGTTCGTTCGAGAAAATTGACTTCTCTCCAAGGAACATATCACGCTGAGCAGAAGATGCGACATTGTCGTTTAGAAGGGAATTGGCAAAACTGAAGTTCTTTTATTGGCCTTCACACTCAATGTCTCAAAATCATAACCCTAAGACTATTCAAAACGCTTAAAACTAACATAGTTAGACAAATTTGCGTTGAATGACGATCATTGGTACCAAATCTATGGAAATGCAAGTCGTGGTTGGGAAGTAATTAATTGCCTCGCATTTCCTTAGATTTGGTACAAAAATAATCGGCATGAAATGCATATTTGTCTAAATATATTATTTTTAAGCGCCGTGAATGGTCGTGTTATATGTTCTTTGGAGGAAACGATTTTTTTCACGCTTACGACGACGTGTTTAGTTTTTGTATAGGATAACTAGTTGTCTCGCAACAGCACATTTTATGCTTCCATGTCGGGCAAAAACATCAGTGTCACATTTGTGGTAATTTAACTTTTACTCCAAAACAAGAATTCTTATAAGGATTCTTAAAGACCATGCTCCATTGAAAAACAAATGCTTTAACGAGTTCTACAATTCTCATGATCGATTCTGAGATATTTCCCGGACACCTTGTGTGTATATATATATATATATATATATATATATATATATATATATATATATATATATATATATATATATATAGGGTAGTAGAATTCGTTAAGACAAACAGAGACATTCTTGCATTTTTATTTTTATCTGCAAAGTTAAAAAGCTGTCCTCTTCTTCAGCCGCAAATATTCGATTGGGGACACAGTGATTGGCTTTTCATGTAAGATGGCCTCGAATAATATGAACATAATATTATCACGGGTCACCTTACAATAGTCACACATAGGCAGCAACAACAAAAAATCTAGTGTAAGTTTTCTCCAGTAAAAGTACGATCATCACATTTATTTCACTCATATGAGTACGCATATAACATTGACATTTATACAGTTGTCAGCAGCTTTCGACATGTTATTCGCGAGACGCAGTGCAGTGATATCTTTGTAGGCAGTCAGACGCATCATGATGCTTCGTGCGCACCTGTCAACAGACGAACTCCGTGTACTTCTAGTGCAAATTCGTATTTGAACAGAATAGGTGATGACCATAAATTGTTTGACCATTTGATAAAGACGTGGCGATTGTCACATGCAAGTCCAGACCAAAGGTGAGAGGCACTAAAAATATCCAGGCCTAACACTTGTCTAGACCGGTGGCGTGGTGTATTTGCGTGCGGCTCACGACCGGACGATACACATAGGTACACGGGTTTGAGCCCCACTGTTGTACATTTATATTTATGAGGTCTCACGAAGCAATGCAAAAGCAGTTTCGTGAAGGTTAAATGTTGGCGGAGGGTCAGCCCGATTTAGCTCAGCTAGGTCTCCCACCTCTCGTCGGACTGGTTCAAATTTATTTTCTTATTCCGAGATGAAGCTTTTGAATGGTACTGCACACAGCGTTCTCAACCTCAGTCGACTTATGTCAACAACGGGTGCACAGTCTGACATTAGGTACATAAAGCGGCTTGTTGCTCCCCGCATTGACAGGCAAACTGCTTTTTTTCATGTACATTGTGACTAACTACCCTATATGTATATATTTATGCTTAAGCATATCATTTTGAGGTAGGTCCTTAGCTACTGACACTCGTCCATGAAGCCGACGAAACACCAAACCTTTTTTATAATTTTTCTAGTTCTAAAACTAGAGCAGCCCATCTCGGTTTTGATGAGTTCGGTAATAATCATACAGCTGGGCATGCCCAGCGCCCATATATCAGCCACAAATTGAGAACTCGTTAAGCTGCTGACCAGGGACCTCGACACCGCAATCCCTGCATTTGCATAATTAAACGCTGATACGGGCACCGCCTTCTAAATGTATTAAAAAACGATAAATTTACCAGAACCTTAATGTCTTCGCGTACGTCTACTTTGAAGGTAAACAACTGACACGCTTGATGCGTGACCGCATTAATTACTTGCCGTCAGGCAGGCTCTTATTTTCTAGATAGTTTTTAAATCTGACAACTTAATGCCGTGGTAATTGTATCTGTCTGTCATACTAGCAAATAGTGCGCCTATTTTTTTAGTTGGGACAGTTTCGTATTTTTCTTATTTGGATTGCATATCTCCTTTAGTTGCATGTTAGATCTATTTCCTTCCGGAACTAAGGGATTATGCCTACCAATTTACTGTAAACCTGTTAGACACATGAAAGGTAAAAAAAAAGTATAGTAAGTAAAAAGTGTAAACTGAAACTCCTTCTGTTTGCAAGACGAGATCGATATAGCACACATGAAAATGCAAACAAACGCATATTTTGTGTACTTATGGAAGCCTAGGAGAGCTTTTCTTAAAGGCGTTGCCCCTTGTATCGGATATCTACTATGTAGTTGCCATACTGATATTAGAGCCCGGCTAATGAAATATGTACTATTTTTTGTTTATTGCTGAACAGAGCATCAACGGCTGAACAAGTGACTCGTATCCTAGTCATCTCCGTACTTCGATTTAGCATATGTGACGGCAAAGATTAATAATTTCAGCACGGTTTGCTTCGATAAGGGTTTCGGCAGAAAATTCAAGCGTTTAATCTTTAATTAATTTATCCAAATCATGTGGATCGATTGACACACAGCCGGCTAAAATACAAATGAAAAATAAAATAAAGAAAAAATTAAAAAAATGTACTATTTTATAATTGTCAACTAACTCGTTAAGCTCTGCCTGTAATATGACAAGTGCTCTTGTCTCAGCAGTGCCTTTAATATAAACCCTGCCTATAATATGACAAATGCGTTTGCCTTCTGCCGCCGCTGCCGCCGGTGCTGATTGTCACATATCTCCCCACTACCGCGATCGTGCATCTGTATCAGCGGCTGGCTTGACGGTCGGGGGTCGGCGTTCAATGGTCGCGCCACGTCTGGCTCGAACTTGTACGGTCGGAAACAACAATTGCCGTTGCAGCTAATCGTTTTTGCCTCCGTTGTTGTTGTTGTTGTTGTTTTGGAGTCGGTAGTCGGATCGTCGAAATGGGTTTAGCCCGACTTGGCCCGGCCTGATTTGGTCCGTCATAGAAACGTAATAGTGGTCGGGCTCGCTGTCTGAACAAGGTGGTGAGCCAGGGGGGAAGAGTAAATCAGATTCTCAGAGAGAGAGGGGAAAAGTCAGCGGGTGCGAGAACGAGAGAGGAAGAGAGGCAAAGGCTGGCACCCCTTGACAATTCGACAATTCGCTGTTGTCGTCGTTGTCCGTGTAGGTAGGAACATAAACGTGTCGCTATAGAGGCGGTAACTTCAGTGCACAATGAAAACTATGCGGTGTTCGGGTGACCACCATGACAGTTGCTACTATTACCCTTTTTTTTCCTAGTATTACTACTAGAAGTACTACTGATACAACGACAAGCACAACAAGTATTACTGCTAATTCTACTGTTACAAGGACAACGATGACAACAATTAGCACCATCAGCACTGCTACTGAGATAACCACGATTATCAAACACGATATTGAACGAACGAGTGAAACCTGACCACCAACTCGTCTGCCCGGCCGGCGATTTCACTACACCTCGTGTCTGCGTGAGTTTGTCCCTGTATGTAGATATATGTGTGGTTTGTATAAGCGTTTACAGTCGTTTATGAACGTCCACATATACGTACCAGTATATATATATATATATATATATATATAGGCACGGAGAGCAGGGTCCCATCACGACGGTAACACGTGTTGGTAAGCCCCCCCCGCTTCGCTCCTGCCGACAGGGGTTTAAGGAGGTGCAGCGGTTGTTGCCCTTTTTCTCATAGGCGGCTTGTGCCGGGGACGGTGTCATACGATTAGGATGGCTTTCATGGCCCATCGACTTGCAAACATGGGGCAAGCGACAGGAGTCAGCGACAGAAACGTCTCGACTCAGGGGCTATGGGTGAAGAAAGGGTAGATGTTAAGGGAATAGATACAACTTGTCCGCCCACTCGGCTGGCCCGCGGCTAGCTTGCTGATTCGCTTCATTAATCAGCAACAAAGGATGACGCAACGTTCTCTTAGGGCGGTGTCCAAGGTCGCCGAGGCGCCGTCTCCGTTGTTACTGGTGTTTGGGGGGGAGTGGTGTTGTTGTTGTTATTGTTATTGTTGGAGGTAGGAGTGTTGTTGCTGTCGTTGTTGTTATGGTTGTTGTGGTTGTGGTCTTCGTTGTTCTTCTCCCCCTCCTGAACAATACGCGCATATAACCTGAGGTGCAGCTAGTGGGAGAAGTCGAGAGCTTTTTGGTTTGAACGTCAAGCGTCGCTTATCCGGCAAGCGACCTTGCGCACCTACCACTACTGACTACTTAGACTATAGCTGGTGCTGTTGCAACTGGAACAATTGCTGCATGCGGAGTTCCGTTCAGCGGCGCACAAATAAGGAGTTTGGCGTAGTATGCAGTGACTTGATGATGATCGTAATGATGATAACGACGACGACGACGACGACGACGACAACAACGGCCTGCACGCTCCCGGTCAGGCGGAGGAATGCATAAATGCACGCCTAAAGAGCCCTGAATGTCGTTGAGTGAATATGGACTAAGGGCCTTAAGGGAACCAAAAGCAGCGGCCACGACAGCAACAGCATAAGGTGTGAGCATTGACCGTCGTTGGTCCATCATCAACAGATTGCCCCAATGCCCCAGGAGGTAACGCTTTTCTTTAGGCCCAGTCGTGTGCTGACCACCGCCTGTCTATGTGCCTATTCTGTTGGCGGCATTGTGGGGGTGGTCTATCGATACTAGACAAGCCGACGTGTCGGCCACGTCAGAGCACTGAGAAAAACATGAAACTGATTATCTTTGTTGTTGTTGTTGCTTTTATTATTGTTATTTTGCTGATATTGTTGCTGTCGCTGCGGCTGTTGCAGTAATTGGCCTTATTGTCGTTGTTGTTTCTGATATACCTGCTGCCACTATTTGTCGCTATTGTTGTTGTTGTTGTTGTTCACGGCGATTATTGTCGTTTGTCGACTTCGTTTTATGTGACGGTGTGAGGTGTTGCGTGTCACGTAGTCAGCGTCAATGTCCCAACATAGTCGCGTGTGATCTCGGGGCTAGCGGCCTGCTATATATAGGTCAACCGAACAGAATTCGGTGTCAGCAAAAGCCGCACTAGCAATCAGAATAGCCTGCTAGAGAGTCATAATGGTGGGTCAGTCATCCGACAAAGGTCACCGTCTCTGAACACGTCGAGTTGGCACACCAGTCCAGATTGCTTTCAACTGAGACAATCAATGCAGATACGCTATGCTCGATGGTTTTTTGTCCAAGCGTATAGACCAGCATAGACAAAAACACATACTGGAGATGCAGCCTCTTAAGGTTTATCTGCTTTTGTTATATACAATTTACCACGATAAGGATGTCCACCCATATCGTATTTTACGATATCCATAGATCCTACGATCCATAAAAAGTACGCCCGTGGGTTGAATTTTAAGTCTGCGTTCAGATTTCAGATCAGACTCACAAACTACCAAAACGCGAATTTTGTAAGTTTCGGACTCTTTATAAAGGTTTGATTTGGACATTTCTTAGGCAACCATTTTGGAGGTTTGATTTGAACATTTCTTAGGCCACCTTTATGAAGGTTGGATTTGATCATTTCTTAGGCAACCTTTATGAATGTTTGATTTGAGCATTTCCTATGCAAGGAATGGGGGCGTCGATGCATCCCGATGAGAAAACTTCTACCTTCACAAGTGTCTCGATAAGCCCAGAGTGCAAATCTTACGGGTTAGGTTGCGCACACCTATATCGCCTCATTCGTCTGTTTTTTTATTATCTTTCAATCATTTACTATATATCGTGCGACAGCTTGTACAAACGTAAACATTCTTACATCTCCCGTTGGGATCAAATATAAATAGATAAACTATTGCCAACATGGAACTGACCCGTAACCTGTCATATGTCTTTATTTTACACATTTTAATAATAGCGATACTAATAAAGGTAGTTGTTAGCATATGACGCACTGCAAAAAAACTCGCTATAAACTGCAAAATAAATTACTTGGCTAATAAAAAAAAAAACGTTTAAAGTCCTGACACAAAATATTCTTAAAACCAAATCCAAGAGCTCATAAGATTGTACGACAAAAGAAAATGGTAACTTGTGACCTTGGCCGAAATAAGAGGAACAGGAAGCGCAGTGACGGGAGCCCTGTACGCGCTCTGACTCGATTATATTTGCAGAGTCGGATTCCATTTGCGTTAAAGGTCTTGTCCTAGAGTCCAGTTTTCAAACTAGACTTTAGGACAAGACCTAGTTAACAACTAGGCGTTTGAGATCACCAAGGCTTATCAACCCTACGACCGTTTACGCGGGCTAAAACCGCTTCCAACTGTCGCTTTTCCGTTGTAAAAAGAAGAACTCAATGTACTAGCACATGCGAAACTAAAATAAAGAGCGTTTGTAAGAAGGCAGTAGCAAATTACGTTATTTACTTTTAATTAGATATCCCTCGTAGGCCCACGCACTCGCTGGCATGGTCTTGCTGTCTCTCGTAATAGGGATGTGCAAGGTCCTTTTCTGGAGGAATTGTTTTCAACATACACGTATAACCTTAATATCCTAAACCGAGACAAAAATATTATCTTCCCGAACGTCTTAAACGAAAAGCTCACCTTTTATTTTTAACATTTTCCCAGCAAAAAAAGCGCTCGACAGTAATCGTCTTGTAAAAATCAACATATGTGAGGAAATAACGTCTAAAACATTACTCCGTTTAGACAAACCTTACATACACATCACGAAACGTATAGAACATGGTATGCACTGTCTTGGTGCAGGGTGAAAATAACAACGTTTACTTATGCAATATTATAATATGAATTGATAAATAAAAGGAGCTGAAGCCCCACAAACCGTCTTGCTACATATGCTAATTATTTCTGTCGTTGCCTAGTAAATTGCATGTTTCATGAAAACTAAGTATTTTTAAAGGGAGATTTTGGAAAATGCGTATTGCATGTGTGTCGCTGGTGAATCCCAGTAACTAGTGTAATCCTCACAAACCCACAAAACAACACCGTATTTCTCGCCACCGCTAGGCTCGGAATTGCGTGGCACCCGTTCGACACCCCGAGGAAGGAGTTTCGCTTCTTCGTTCGAGTTCGCGCTGAGGTCGCGCTTAGAGCTTAGCTGCATCCTCCCCTCTTCCCCGGATCTCCTTCGGCTCCTCGTCTCGATTTCCCTGCCAGGGCGTTGAGTACCTATTTCTTCCTGTCCTGCTCTAGAGTCATTATCAGCCTTACCATAGAATCAAAAGCTTCTCTTGCCTCCACTCTTTTTTCCGAGGCCATCATGTGCGCCACCACCTTTCTTAAGCGGAAACTGCGTACCGCTAACGTTATGGCAGCTCAGGCTCGCTCAGAGGCGGTTCCAAAAGTAAGGATGTGCTCTACATCTTTGACTTTCCCGAGCGAAAGAGAACACATTTATCATACCCTGGCTTCTGGATTTTGACTGGAACTACCCTTGGCTAGTGAGCACCTCAAGTGCTGAGGTGTGGTATGAGCTCTTTAAGCTGCAGTCCACTTTCAATTATTCTACTAGACGTCTCTAAAACCTAGATGGCCATTGTTATCTGGCTCGAGAAGGCTACCGGTTCTTGGCCGACAGCATACATGAGATAGATTGTGCCACCGTTAGAAACCTTCGTTTTGCTTCCAACATACCTTTCTTTATTTTTGTTTAGCGCTACGTTGACTGCCTCTTTAGGGCTCCCACTCGAGCGCTAGATCGCCGGCATAGGCCAAGATATGCGCCTATTGGGTTGGTTTTTTATTTGTAGAACGCTATCATATGCTACGCTTCAGAGATTTGGGTCTAAATAAATCCCTGCGGCACTCCAGTGGAGACCCAGTATATCCAGTCCATTTTTTAAGGCCCTTCTCGCTAACATACGACAAAAATTATGCTTCGCAGGTATCACGTACGCACTTCTCCAGGGCCATTATAATTACTCCTCAGTTTGCTGTGTTAAACGCGTTTTGCACTAGTAGGAATGAGCAGAACGAAGCTTCTAGTCTTCCACATCTGAGTGTTTTTTAGTGCCCGCTGCGGCACCCGCTTTAAAGCGTTTATAGTGGACCGCCCCCGTCTAAAGTCGTACTGAGTATCCGAAAAACTTGATTGGTCTTGAGTTATTTGTTAAGCCGTCTAACGACTATGTTCTGCAGTACCTTCATTTTGTACCAAGAAGGCAGATAAGGAGGTAGGGCGGTAGGCCTGTCTTCCCACCAATTTTAGGGTGAGAACTTAGACCGTTTCCCTTTACACCCCCCAACAATGTTCCCTGCGTTGACAGCCTTTTCACGTTTTGCTTGAGTTCTGGACGTGATCCACCTTATCGAGCGTTATCCGATACTTTCTAGACCATCCTCCGTCCCCTACAAGCTTGGAACTCACCGTAAGGTATATCTTCAATGCATCGAGGGCCGGACATGTTGAGATGTCTAGGGTTTTCTCAACAGTCCTTGTGGCAGCATATGCGCTGACTCTCAGCGGTTTGGATTGTCATCTATTTTCAATGAGCAACGCTTAAAGAAAATTCGATCAAAAACAGGGAAGCAGAGCATCCGCCTTGCTCGAACCCTCTGCGAGTAAACTCTCATCTTCGCGCCGACACGCCTTCCTGGCTATCCAGGAGCGGGCGCGCGTGTATATCTAGCTTATACGCAAGCCTTCCGGGCCTTCTCGAAGTCTAAGTTTCATCGCTACTTGACGAATGACGTTTACTTTCTTTAGCTTGCATTACTCCCGCTACCTCGCTGACCCTGGTTAAAAGCTGGAATATTTTTTGTTCGTTCACTTCATTACCCACATTTAGGACGCCCTTTACCGAGGTGTTACACCCCCGTTAGCGACCGCCGGGCTTAACTTTGCCATCTACGCCTGTAGTATCCTCGCTCTACCCGAGATTGTCCCTTCATCTTCACGCCACGCCCGCGGCATTGAGGTTCTCCTGCTATTGAGATTTGTTTCTATATGTTCCCTCGTATTCTGCTCCAGCCTGGTAAAGAAGTCTTTAAAGTCCTTGAAACTCCTGTTTGATGAGGAGTAGCAACTGTATATGACTGCAACCCCTCGTAAAATAAAAATAAAATAAGTACTGAAATTTCGTATACGCACTTCGTGTAAGTGTGTACCTAACCATACGTGCGTCCTTCCTACAAGGCCCGTCTCTCATTATGCCATTTATCGGCCACGTCAAAACTGTCGCAGCTGAATGCTGATTTTACGCGATCGAATCTGTAGAGAGAGAGTGCTGGGTGCTCGTGCTGCTGATATCAAGTCCTTAAGTGCCGTTAATTGAACAACATATATTTTTGCTGGTGTTTGAGGGCGGAGATGTTCGTGCACGTAAGGAGAACCTTACAGGGAGCAAAAAAGCAACTTAGGTTCGTGACTTTTTTTGACAAGCGATAAGAAGTCTGCAATAAGCGTGACAAAGGCTAGCCCGGTTGCCTTGAGGCCTTTAGTCATTTTAGTAAAGCATTGCAAACTCAATACCGCTCGCGTTAGAGACAAAGTCAGAGACTGCTCGTCCTAAAAATACTTAGAGCAATTAAGATTAATTGTTCTCGGTGTTTTTCAACGTTGTTGACGTATAGTGTGGAGCTCGAACCGGGCGTAGGGAATATGATTTAATTTATTGCTGAAAGTGTAACACCCACTGAAGGCCACCTCCCTTCACCTCTTTCTAGCTTAAAATTGTATGGAATAGTTTGTCAAGACTAGAAGAATGGAGCCTTAGGCTTTAACCTTTTCCTGAGAGTACAGGAATCTTGCGATCTGAGCGTGGGACTCCGTCCCAAACGGAGCGGGGGAGGGGGGTAGTCGTTTGTACGGGGGGCAACGTTGACAGAGGAAACCTATAGCGCAGTAGATTCAGCGACAAAGGGTAGTAGCTTGCGTCGGCCCTGGCTGGCTCTTCCCTCTTGAGGATTTATTTTGGCTAGAGTTTGCGTAACCCTTGAAACCTTCTGAGAAATGTATTTAACATGTACGTTTTGCGATAGCCCAGTGTCATGGATGAATCCTAGATAACATTTACAAGTCTTGGCCTGTTTTTTTATTAGAACAAGGCGACTTGCAACATTCTTTCTGACGCCGCGGGTAAGTTTGCGGCCGGTAAGATACAGGGTCATTGTTTTATGTAGGGCCATTTCCAAAAGGTTTCTTTCCTTCCACGAGTTAATTTTATTAAGGGCAAAGTTCGCTCGCATCTCAAGGAATGACCTGCTTGCTAGGTCGTCCGCTGAGCGATGGTCTCGACGCTTTGTGGGAGACCTCGGAGAACTCCTAAGTTCCATAGGACTAAGTCTAAGACAAAGCCTTGCGGGACTTCTGGCGTAATCTGCCGGGTAATTCCCTCTTTGTATATAAAGTCCTTCAAACATGACGATAAAATACGGCGGTGACAGGGGAGAAGTTGCTACTTTCCAGAGTTGATAGGCAGGCGGACCATGACTCTTGAAGGCTGGAGTAGGGAGGAGAAGCAAACTGGCCATTCCCATGGATACGAAGCGATGCCTAGCAGTTACCGTTCCCTGGGGGTGGGGGGGGAGGCGGGTGTTAGTGGGTTTGTGAGTCCCACACTAGTCACTGGCTGTGGTGACGCATGTACATCACGATTTCCGTAGTCCTCCATATTAATGCTGGGAGGTTTCAGCAATTAAAAAAAAGAGTTTTTAGGGTGACGCCCAATTGTGCCTTAGGAGATGCGCTTCGGGCATCACGAAGTGTCAGTACCACAAAAGTTCTCGATGTGAGGGGCCGGGCCTCCTCTCTATCCTGCTCGCTCAGAACATATTAAATAGCATTTAGCGTTGAGCAGCCCCGTCAAAACGTGGTTCGTAAAAACGTTTCCTAAAGCGTAAACTTCTAATGTTAGTATTTATACTAGAACTTTCTTCATAAGTTTTCCAATGGAATCAAAGAGACAGATTGGCCTGAATGAGAAAGCCGCCTAGCCGGCAGTGAAATTTTGCACTAAAGCCAAATATGACTTCTTCCATCTTTTAGGAACCTACTCTCCTTAAGTAACCTTGCTAATAGGCCAAGGTGGCTTGAAATCAATATTTTGAGTAATTCTGGAGGTATTTCATATAAGTCCAATGTTTTGCATAGGGAGAACCCTCCCTGTCGCTTGAAAAATGTTCTCCTTGTTAACCGGGGACACTTTATGGGGTCGAGCTCAGTTGTGCAGTTGGATTGAGATATATAGAAGGGGAGCAGATTCGACACTAGTTCGGTAACATTGACGCCCGGAAGTAGGGGTGAGTGGCACCGCAGTTCACCCATTATAGTTTTGTAAGATAAGTCTCTTGAGTTAATTTGGATTGGTTTGGTCGAGTTCTTCCTTGCCGCTGCTTTAGTTCTTGCTACAGTCGACTAGACCATTCGCAGGGGCTTGGCCACTCGATCAGTCGCTATTAAATTTCCTTTACTGTCATTGAGATTAAAGGAGTTTTGCAAATGGCAAATTCACAAAGCAAAAGTGAATGTCCACTGGCTATTAGAGGTCACTATTCTAGTCGTATTAACATGAAATACGGCTTAACAACAAGAAACATGCAAATATTAAAATCAAACGTGGTGTGTTCCCCACGTCTGATTTTTGTATTTGCACGTTCGTCAGAGGAAGGGCAGTCACCCGGAAAGAGCCGACGAACCATAAAAGTTCTTAATCATTTTATAATCCGTAACATATTAAAGTCACTTATTTAAGCTTAGACCACTGGAAGAAACATTTTAATATCGTCACATTACATCGCAAATGTTGGGCTTTACGATTAGTCTCCTTTTGCTGTTCTCCGGTAGCAAGGCGCGCGCGAATGTACCATGCCATTGGGCTTGACGTACGCGTTAAATCTAGAACTGTCGAAATTATTTTCAAGCATTTGATTTTAGTTGCAGAAGGCGGCGGCCCACCTGTGGCCAAAACTGATAAAGATCATTTTGCCACTAATACAGATGCTTGTTAAGTGGTTTCATATATGTAATTTCACGCTATTTACGCTATAATAGAACGCAATAAAGCGTTTTATTGTATCATGAGGACACCGGAAAGGAGATTATCCTTGGATTGGAAACATAAGGATGTATATATTTAAACCGAATAATAATAATGATAATAATAATAATAATAATAATAATAATAATAATAATAATAATAATAATAATATAATAATAATAATAATAATAATAATAATAATAATAATAATAATAATAATAATAATAATAATAATAATAATAATAATAATAATAATAATAATAATAATAATTGAAATTAAGCAAAACACAGGTCGAATGCGCACCGTAGAACCGGATGTGCCTGGCCAGTCTATATTGATGCCCGGAAGTACTAGATATCCTGCTTATCAAAATAGAATAATGTTAAAAAGAAATCAGCGACCGCGACTCGCTGGAGCTTCGTATGCGATGCTCACTGCTTCAATAAGTTCCACTGTAACACACACACAAACGTTCCTTCATTAGGACAAAGTTGGATTCCTCTCATTCACAGGATCCGCACGACACAACTGTGTGTTTTTGGAGCGCAGGGCTCTAGGCGCCTTGGTTACAAATAACCAGTTGTTCTCTCGTTTTAAACGGGAGCACTGCACATTCGAAAATCACGGTAGTAGACGAAAAATGGCAGCAGGATGTCCACGCGACTACATAGTTTGCTTTGCGAAATAGGATAATTTTACAGTCGTCACTACGACGCCAGACGACCGCCGACAGTGAGTAGCCAAAAAAAAAACTGGGAAACACAGTGTTGAACGCGCGTCCTCTTACAAGCATTAGACAGGTGGCTAGAAGTGTGGGTGTCTGTTGCATTACTGTCCACGAGGTGCTTAATGAATCAGGGCTACATGCGTACCGGTTGTAGCGAGTTTAAGCCTTATGGGATTCTGATTACCAGGCACTCATTCCTTACTGTCACTGCTTTCTGCAACAAGCCGTAGCCAATGTAAAATCTTCTGTTCTTGTTCTTTTACGTCCTGCACTCAAGAGATTGTGTTTAACAAGCTTGGCCGCCGCGATCGCCCGATCTATCCATTCTCGACGTTTCCGTTTAAGGCCGTTTAGGAATGTGGCAGGGTGGATTTAGAAAACTGCAAAAACTAGGGATTTATATTGCTTTATTAAGTCAGGTTGTAGAATAATAAAGATAGCTAGGACAAGGGTTTGTGGTAGGGCTTTTAAATCTAAAACAGTGATACGGTAGACATAAATAAAATGAATAAATCCAGTTGAAGGAAGACTTTAAAAGAAGCTGGGCAAAGTAAATATTAGACATATTGAGGGATAACATAACGAATAATAATCACGTTTATAGTCGCTAAGGAAACCAGGAAGAGGTGGCCATTGTCATCGGTGATGAAATACTGAATGTCGGAAGGAATGTAGTGGAAAACTGGACATGGAATTAATGGGAAAAAAATAATTGACATTTGCAGATGCTACTAATCCACGGTGCAGATTTCTGGAGGAAGTTAGAAGGAGCACGCAGAGATCTGATAAGATTTGCATTGGATCGCCGTTAAATGTATGCAAGAGAGTTTCTTGATGGGAAAGGGAGAACGTCAAAATGTGTACAAAGAAAGTTGAAGCTTACTTTTAAGATTAAGGCTGTTGCAAATAAAAAATGCTGAAACCAGTTCAGGTAGCGAAGGCGGCAAAAAAGGTACAGCTTTGGGAAGGGGGAATATAAATATATGTTTAGTGGAATACAACCATTCGATATTACATATAAAAAGTTATCCTAATGAAAGGCACTTACTCAGTAGGTGCTGGAGAAGGATACATTAGTAATATGTATGTTTAGGTAACATGTATGCTGCCGTTCTAAGTTCTCCCTTTTTTTTTCTGGGAGGTTTCGGGAATGCATGATGCACATGAAGTTCTCCCTGACATAAAGGGGTAACATGTGTTTTAGGTATATCTGCCAGGCGAATAATATATGAGCAGATCATGTGCTCGAACATGCTCAGTTCGGCTACAATTATTGTTGTTGTTGTTGTTGCTGTTGTTGTTGTTGTTGTTGTTGTTATCGGCGCCGCCTTCAACTTACCTTTGATTTATATTTATCAAAACGTAATACTGCTACTTTCTCTGCAGGTGTGCACGTACGAAATGCACACGTGCATCCCCGAAAGTCCCAGCGTATCCAGTAGCAGCAAAGTTCAACGGCAGGCTCTGCTGGGTCTCTGCGGTCTTGGCGGCAAATGTCTGCTAGCGCCTGCGCAAACCAGCTCCACGTGCACATGTGCCAACCATCAAGCGCGACGGGGCGGGCGGAGGCTGTGTATAATAATACGCCGGGACAAACGATCCAGACGATCAATTTATCTTCCTGTATCTCGTGCCTCATCCGAAACGACTAAGTGCAGCGCCGCATGCAAACGCAGATAGAACGCTCCGGAAAAGCGGTGGTGTTCGGTGTATGCACGTCGCCTGGTCCCAACGCCTTGTTGTTGTTGTTGTTCGGTTGGCTTGAGGATGCTTAAGGGCGTAAGGTCAGAAAGAAAACGAAGCTCTTGTTGAGATTAGCTTTTTGCCTGTTTTTTTGGCATGGCCGCCAGGGACCATCGCAGTAGCAGGTGTAGTACTAGTAGTTGTTATTGTTGTTGTTGTTTGAGATAGAGCGCATGGAGTCTTCCAGCAGTGCACTGTTGTATAGCATAGGCGTATGGGGAGATTAATTAATTTGTTTGTTCATTCATTTACCTTGTACACGACTGTAGTGCCAGCAACAGCGGTACTAGTAAAAAGCAGATCTCTTTCGGCAACGCCAACGAGTGCTCATCGAAACAGCTTATATAGATTATAATCATCTTGCTCAGGCCCTCCTAACAAGTCGTATCCTAGCATTAAAAATGATGCATATCAGACTCTGTCTATTGCTAGAGAAAGATGACGGACTAGCCAAATCGTGCACAATTTGTTTGCTTTTCGTTTAGCCGCACGAGAACCTAGAAAGTGCTGCTAAAGCCGTTCGGTGTTTCTTCCTAGATTCAGGATTGCAGATCAGGTACTCAATGCTACAATTTGCATTGGCGATGGAATCGTATTTATTACAATTGTAGGGATTGCAACTTCACTGGTTAGGTTGGAGTCCAGTGAACGACCGAAGCATGTGTGGAATTGAATTCATCGTATATATATATATATATATATATATATATATATATATATATTATAATTGCATTGCGGGGTTGCCCGAAAACGAACTTGCAAGAAGAGCTTCACGGTGGTGTCGCCAGTAGAGCCCAGTGGCGCACGCGAATGCACCACGGAACCGGAGGAGACACATGGATGCTCGGGTTCGATTTCCACCGTTGCACATTTGTATTCATGCAGTCCGTCTTACGAAGCAATGCGAACGCAAAGCCGTGGATTTTAAATGCTGGTTGAGAGTCAGCCCGGAAAAGTCAAGTCCTATCGCCAGGCTAGCAAATGCACCCCTTCAAAACGGTTTGTGACGCTGCTTCACAAGGGCCCGCTAAAAGCGGTCACATCTGTAACAGTTCCTGCTTTAAAACTGGCTAGTGATAGTACGATTGCCCTGGTCAGGATCTGCAGTCTGGGATGGTATGCACAAGACAGTTCTGTCAAGAATCCAAGTTGTTCTCAATGACGCACTACGAGCGGCGCTTAACCGCTCGTGATCAAGTTTCGTCTCTCAGACACGTGCAAATCATTACGTTCTGTGATCGATACCACGCCGCACTATGCCCGGCGGTTAGGTCTATAGCAGAACTAGCAAAACGTTAGTTTTTGATGTATCATAAACACATTTACCCAGTTTGGGTGTTAATAAAACAAAATAAATCATTACATTATATGGCTTGTATAGCTTTTTCGGGCGGACTCGAAGCCAACCTGATACGTCCACGGGTTTGCTTTAACATTGTTTCGTGGTCGTGACATGCTGTCGTAAGACGGACTTCATAAATACAAAAGTGCAACGGTGGGGATCGAACCCATGCACCTATGTGTCTCCTCCTCGCTAGGCATTTGAGATTCCAAAGCATTCCAAAAAACCTAGTGGTGGTTCTTTGGAAAGCTTTCGACGGGTAAAATGCTGGACTAGCCGATTTGTTGCGCTGTCAGTAAGACATTTTAGAGGTCATGTAGAGTTCATGATGTGCCTATTGCACAGTAGTTGTACGACAAGGACCTCGATTTTTTACTGGCCACACTGTGGAATAAGAAGAAACACCTCTTGCAGAGCTGATAGTAAACAAATCATTCATTAGCCCGTGTCATATTCAGTGACAGAGCACGCAATAAGTTCTGAGGTGTGGAGACAACGTCGACGTAGGCCGTTTAGGTCTCTGCTTTGCTTGAGTTTGACAGCTAGAATCGCTTTTTTGCAGTTTGTTCGTCAACTGGCAACAAGCCAACCCACCGTTGACAGGGTCTACCAGCGGTATCGACTCACGGGCGACTTCCATCCGAAGGCGAGTTCCGGCAGGGTTCGAGCTGCACTATCGACTAACCAACTTCTTCAAATACGTGTTTCACGAAATCGGCGAGTACTGCGGTCCAGAGTTACGTTGGAGCAGGTTCGTTGTTGGTGACGGGCGACGACCGCATAACGTGAACGTTAGGCTCGACAGAACCGCAAGACGTCTAAAACGCAGCACAGCTGCCCATTAGCACAATGCCGTTTGCGCCAGATTTCAAGTATTTAACCGTTAGCACCACACATTTGTGCTGGGACGACGAGCAACGCTTCTGGAACGCTTACGGCTAATTTCCTATGGAAATTGTATGGAGGCCGACAACTAATTATATAAATGATTCTCTCTCTTGCTCCATCTCTCTCTCTCGCTCTCTCTCTATTTATATATATATATATATATATATATATATATATATCGGTAAGCCTTTCGATGGTCGACAACAACAGCAGTCTTCTTAAGGCGGAGGCTTTCTCGTTTCCAAACGTGCAAGAGTGCTCTGTTACGCGGTAGTGGCTGATATCTCTGAGGTTTTTAGGCTTTTTTTTTTTTTTGCGTTGTCTCTCTCTCGCTCTCTCTTGGTTTTCCCTCTTCCTTCTTGTTGTCAGTACAACTTAATGTCAAGATTTTATGCTTTGCTAGACAGTTGGTTCATGTTTCTCGATGAGCAGCTGTGTTTATCGACGACGGTGTGGTGTTCTGCGTCCCATCAGTTTGACGGCGGGTGTATGGGTCCCTTGCCGTCTTTCCCACTTTCCGTCGCTGTCGTCCACCGGTGTTCGGTTACTCCGCTAGGGAGCTGCCGAAATGGGAAGCTAGAAAACACGAGTTTGCTCTGAACGGCCGGCGTTCACTCAACAGAAAGGAACGGAAACTCTAGTTTATGCCAACAACAAATGTTTAAGCACGATGTCCGGCAACGTTAGCGTTAAAGCGCGTATATAAGAATAGGGAAAATCCAGTATAGATGCATAGTCAATGCCCTCACGTATTCTTACTTTGCTATGATCGAAAAGAAACAATTTGTTAGTCTTACTAGTTAGTTATATATAAAATATAACAATATCATAATTGTTCGTACACTGACGTCGAATTAGCCACCATTCAATATTGTTTATCTTTTTGTTAATATTTTGCTATATAGAACAATGTGCATTTATTTGTGTGCGGCCTTCGATCTGTGATACGACTTTGTTCTCAAAAAAAGGTTTAAAAAAGTTGTGCAACTTAGTTTATCTGCCTCTGATGATAACGACAAGAATGGCAATAATAACAACAGCCAGCACTAGCAAAATCAATAACAACAATTGTAGCAGTACATGTGGTATCATAACGAAACGCATCTTGCAAGACTCGGTTTCATGTCCAGGTTAGGGACATCAAACTAAGCCCCCGGCAGTGTTGATACTGTTGCTAAGCCTTTGCAAGGCGACGTTTCATTAGCTGCTGGAGTCTTTATTTCGGAAGACACGCTGGCGCAGAAGCCTAACCTGTTTCAGTCCTCCTCAGGTTCCCCTGTTGCCTCGACAAACGTATGGCGCTTGGTGGCCGCGATGCTCTAGGCGGCGCCGCAGATGTAAGGGCATCCACAAATTGATTAAGTTCGCTGAGAGGAGTGGTCTGGCCCTAAATCTGGCAAACTGTGACATTCATGTTGTCGGAGGTGCTGCTGGCTCTGAAATGCTAGAGGCTGTTTTGAAATACTGTTGGCACAGATCTAGAGTCGCTAGGTGTTTCCTCGTTTCCGCAGGGAGTTTCGGCACTTACGATGAGACTGGCCAAGCTAGAATATGCGATGGTACGCATTCACTTGGCTAATTCTCACTGAGGTCTTTTTCATCTTAGATCTTTATTTTTGGATCTACTCAACCAAGTCTCAAGTTCCGAGATACAAACTATTCGCATCCTCCAGGATTCCTTGAGCGAGTCGACGACAGCTTGCTGGCTACAATTCAGCTTTTCCGCAGTTGCACATCAA
Source organism: Dermanyssus gallinae (assembly GCA_003439945.1). Lineage (NCBI taxonomy): Eukaryota > Metazoa > Arthropoda > Arachnida > Mesostigmata > Dermanyssidae > Dermanyssus > Dermanyssus gallinae. The sequence goes on along the minus strand of QVRM01005576.1, from coordinate 258,447 downwards.
TAAGTCATACTACCCGGCCTTTGAGGTGGCCTAGGGTTGTCTTATGCCAGCCGTCTCTATGACGTTGCGGTGGCTACTACGAAGAGCTGCGAGTCTGTTACAAAACGCGTGCAGTTGCCTTGCGAAACTAGGGCCGCAATAGCCGACGACCACTTTAGTGCATCAATAAACCTGGGACGGCCTTCACTGCCATGCCTTGCTGGGCCGCCCGAAAAAATGAGGAAATACTAAAAGAAACTAAGCGTCTTGCCCCTGGGAAGTCCCCCAGGACCGACGATATGCTCCCGGAGGTCGCAAAACTTATGGCGACAAAACACCTCAAGGTCCTGGTGAACCTGGCCGCACGGCGTTCTGTGGAAGGGGACGGGAGGAAGACCTCAATGGGCCCGGAGGGTCCACCCTCAAACAGATCCATCAGCCTCTTCGATGCAGTGGGAAAGTTAATTGAACATATTGCTCTCTGGACAGATTTAATGCAGCGCTAGAGAAGCGGAATGGTCTCTCTGACAACCAATATGGGTTTTGGCGAGACCCCTTTACACTCGACGTGATCGGGCATATCCCCCAACACGCGGGATAGGAGGCAACCGCGTCGCGCGGAACAAGTAACTGTTCTGCTTATTTTGTTGAAAGTTAAGAACGCGTTTAATACAATTAACTGGGGGCTAATTAGGATGGCTCTAGAAGATTGCCAGATTCCGCCCTTCCTTATTCGAACTGTGTCGTCTTACTTAAACCAGCGTATGCTGGTATGCGAAGGGGTACACTTACAAGATCACGGCGGGGTTTCCGCAGGGCTTTGTCTTCGGTCCAGAGGCGCAGGTAGGGTATAAGACCAAACACGTAGCGCAGGTCTCGCGCAATCTCTCAAGGATTCTACCGAGCGAAGACGAAAGTAGGGATATCCCTGACGGACACCTGCGCCCTATGTAACTCCGGTTTCCCGGATACAGTAGACCACACAGTCGCCGATTGCCCCTCGCTCTCCCGACATCGCCAAAGCTGGGGGCTAGACATCGAACGGGGGGATGCACTTCTCCGCCGCTGAGTGGATAGGCAGAATCTAATATCTCAACTTTGTCATAAGGGAGAAGACGCGGCAAGAAGAGACGCGAAGGACCAGCTTTTTTGTTTTTAAAGTTTTTTGTAAGGCTAATTAATGCCCGTGTACGGTTTTTCATGTAATGGCTGATTTTTAATCCACACCGGCATTTTCCTTGTATAAATTGGAAACCATGCAAACCAATTTAAGAGTGGCCGGTCGAACCCAGGCCTCCCGACTGCAAGAGAAAGGCTTTGCCACTAAGCCATCTTGCTCGGTGTCAGTCCCTCTTCGACTCAGTGCCCAAAGACCCAAGTAAGAGTTTGCCACGAGGCTCCCTCGTTCTGGTTTCAATGTACTGCTTTATAATTCCGAGCCGGACGGGGGTGGTTTTTAGTGGGTATTACACGCAGACAAAATTGAGTTATATATTCTCCGCTGGTGTTTAGCCCCACACTACCCACCATTAGTACCAGCGGGCGTGCGCAAAAAGTATTTTCCCCTCTTCAAGGAGATTGCCTGATGCAAACGTCCTATCGGAGGTAGCTCTGAACTCCTCTCGATGCCGAGTATCTTATGACACCTTAAAGCTCGATTGGTAACAAGCCGCAGTAGAGTCGTTGCTGTGTGCGGCCACAAGGTCGTCGAAGCTGAGGGCCAGGCAGAAGGGTCGGCGACTTTATATGAGCAAAGGGCCGAACATTTTTTAATTTAGAAATGCGACACGAATAGTAAGAGAGCCAGGCAACGCACTGTCTTCTCCAAAGGAGCGGGTGCATAGGTCCACGCTGTGCGCTGTACCCTGATCGGAATTCTGTTAGATAACGAGTCAATGAGGATTGCATTCGGACTTCGTTTGGGGTCACACCTGGTGTACACTTACGCCTGCGTCTACGGAGACCTCGTCCGGCCGGACGAACACCACGAACTGTCCTGTATAGTCAGGCTTGAATGACACTTTCAGCGGAGCTTTACGATATAGTGGCCTACCGTGCATTGTGGAACCCATATAAATTGACAGGGAGGGAAAGGACAGAAACCTGACGGTCTGATCTTAACCCCGTTCAAGAGTGGTTGCATGCCGGTTTAGGACGCAACAGTTAGCCCCTTCAATAATTAGTGTTGGCGCGGATCTAGTGAGGATCACCCATTCAATCGCAGGTGGACACGCGAAATAATGAGTAGGGATATAGCTGAGTAAAAGAGAACGACAGACGCCTCTCCCGCGGCCCCAAAGTAATGCCAAAGTAATACCGAGTCTGGGTGGGGGGACAAATCCGGGATTAGTGGATTTGCAAGTCACACACTAGTCACGCTGGCTACTGGTGACACACGTGCATTATGCATTCCCGAAACACCTATAAAGACCTGCACGTTTCGGCAGGTGGAATAATACGCGGCTCTCTTTTGAACGCCTAGCCAGGCAGGGCTATTCCATAGAAAAGACATTATGGAAACTCAAGTGTAAGCAGGCTTGTTCTGCCGTATACTCACTGCAGCAGCACCAGGCTGAGCTGTTACATCTAATAATATGATTGATGAAGGAATAATTTAATTGTTCACAATCTTAAAATATAATAAAATAAAAATTTAAACAAAATGTACACATTTTATCAAACGAAAATGAGCACGAACGCTCAGTTAGGCAGGTAGGCTATACGGCCGGTCGACTCGAAGAAGCTACCCGATAGGGCGACCTAAACAGCAGAACTTAAAGCAGTGTAGAAAAGAGTCGACTGAAGTAACCTGCGCTAAGTTATACAGAGCGCGAAAATGAGGGTTATGATCAGCACACAGTGCAATGAAATAGCACCAAACTGGAAATGCTTTCCGCAGTATATATTTTGTGTTTGATATTTATATTTGCCGGTATATAATATGTATATATTTTTGTATAATGCATATTTACTTATACTTTTTCTATTATATATTTTTCGTTTGATATGCAAGCGCATCATACACCACCGCGTAAGGCGTCGGGAATTTTTCGCACAAAATAAAGCCGCGGCGTTAAGAAATTGCCGAACGTTTCCATGTCTTCATTGCTGGATCGCCTCTCGAGGGCGGTCTGAGTCGCGCCCACATGCACGCGTAGTAGCATGTACAACATATAAACACTGTTGAGTCCGGGGGGGCGGGGAGGAGAGAAACTGACGTGGGGGAGATGACGCGGCAGAAACCCCTTGTCGTCTAGGGAGAAGGAAGCCTGGTGATGGTGGTGGTTACTTACCCGACTCGACTTTCCACTGTGTACACCGCTGGTTCTAGCCCAGCCGTGCGGGAAGATGCATGAGCTCTCGTCTAAACATCTCTGCGCATAGCTGGTTGGCTGGACGGCTGGGGTGGGGGGAGGGGGGGCTGGTTGAATAGGTCGAGCTCTCTTCGGGGCTGCACTTTGAATAATTAGAAATTTAACTGGCGCGCACGGCCATATGTATGTATGTGGTGGACGGAGGCCCATCGCAGCAGCACGATATGAGTCTGGGTTTCTTTGTTGTTTTCCTCCTCTTTTGCGCTCTCTCTTTCAGGCACACTATATATATATATCTATCCCCTGGCTTCAACTAGTCCACTATACACACGCGAGCTGTTCGATGTGTTTTTGTGCCTTGTGTCTAGAAGGGATCTTCTAGATTCCCCACATGATAAATAACATGTCTCGCTGCCTTGCTGCTGCTGCAAATGTTACTGTCTCGTCATTACTGTTAGTGCTGTTCTTGATGTCACAATTTTCATCGTTTTCCACGTTGAGCACCCTACACCTTCAGACAACATGCGCATGTACTCATTTAATTATTTACTCAACGGGAGATCGTCTTTGTATCAGCGAAGTTCATACGGCTTTCAAATCATTAGGCGTAACAAATCTCCAGTAAATTCGGTGGTGTATAGCGAATGGCGGCAAAAACATAGTGGACTGTGTGCGACTTTTAGCCGCCGTGTTTCACTTTCTAGGGCGTCAAAGTAATTCACCGCCGCGTATATGTCTCCTGCGTATAGCAAGCACGCATTAACGTCTACACGTCTAAAGCCACTCTAGAATAAACTGTATATGTGCGTCTTGTGCGTTGATTTCCAATAGCTAAACCTAACGGTGTAAATCCTTTTTAAGAGGCGTTTGTGGCGCCAATTGTTTACTCGAGCCACAGCTATAATCGCCTGCAGTGATAATATGTCTGTCTGCACTACATACTGTACATAATTTAACGAATTTTTCCACATTATTAAGGATTTGGCCAACCTCTCACCCCGATGGGCTCTAAGTGCATAATACCTAACGATCAGACAATTTTAGTACTAAGCGTCTTACTGTGCAGCGTGTAAGTTGTGTGTTCTCGAATGTTCGAATTCCTACACATAGTCTTCATTTTGGCCGCCCTCTTTTGTCTGCTTCCACTGCAATTTTGTGATACAATTTGTGTTGTACACCCGACATTGAGCAAGCCTGTTCGCTTTCTCTGCTTTAGAGATTCCGTCAGGCCTTTATAGTATAAGACTCGCGAGACACACATGGGCTCTCGCGAATAATTTGAACAATGGTTTGCAACAACACATCACATTTGGAGCTCAAGGAGCAAATTGTTCATAAACCACATTTAGTTTTGAAGTTTGCACAAAGCGCACGTTATGGTAAATGCTGTGTAGAAACCCGGTTCTTCTAGAGCCACGTACTTAGCCATAATCTTAAAATTCTCCTTTTTGGAAAACGAAGGAATTTATAATTATATTAGAGGTCAGTCGGGACCAAATAACGAGAACAAGAGCTGACATTTGCTGAAATTAATTTCATAGATGAGGCCATGGTTGATTTTTTGTAACATTTTACTTGAAACGAGCTCTATTCTGATGCAAGCTTAACGCAGGAATGCATCACTCATGTGCGTTTAGGCAGACCGCAAACAGATAGCAAATGCAAAACCTATCGTATGATCAGGAACAGGGTGACAGGGCTCTCACGCAAATATAGAATAGAAGCGAACTGCAAGATTGTCACCGACAGAATAAATAACCAGCGGGGACCTTAGGAGGCAATCCGACCTGTACTTGGAGATGTCCAAAAGGAAAAATGCACCAAACTACTCGTATACGGGGAACCCGTCACGGATGAAACTACGCTAGCTAAAATTTTCAAGCACTACTACGCCACATGTGTGACCTGTGTGTGAGCGAGTGCTAATCGAGGTACGCCATTCCGGATAACTTTCCAACGCCTGCCGAACAATTCTTCCTGAAGCTAGTCAACGTTCACAGAACCTACCACCTGTCAAACGGTGCAAAAAAATGCAAAAATGTCAAAATATGATCTACCGCCCCCGAACAGATTCCATCACAGGTTCTCCAAATAATGCTAAACTAATCTTATTTGCTGATGACACAACGGCTCTATTCGTGGGCGACTCCCCTTAAAAGGAGAAACTTCAACTCCCCCTAAAAATGTAAAACTTTAAGAGACCAAACGACACTCAATCTTGAAGCTTTTGCATGCAACCACACACTTAATATACTTGTTGAAACGAAGTTCCTAAGTATCGTTCTTTACGAACATCTGACGTTTCACGCGCATGCAAAACATGTCAGTAAAACAAATCTGCAGTGGCGTAGCCGCCATATACCGCACTCGCAAAATCCTTGCCCGCCAATGTCTCACGGCAATGTACCACGCGTATGTACAGAGCCAGCTAACATATGGTCTGGAGGTGTACAGTCTTTCTCATGCGTGTCATACAACTCAGCTTAATCTGCTTCAGATAGGGGCGCTTCGCGTCGTCTGAGGTCTCACGCAGCGCGTCTTAATGACAACAGAATAATATTAAAAAACTTTCAGTGTTCCCGCTGCCTTGTGGAACAAGTTGCCTAGTGATATTAGAACACTTATATCGCTTAGTCAATTCAAAAACACTGCAAGAACGTACTATCAAGCACTTTCACTTACTTAGTTAGCTACCGTCTTTTTAACGATTGACTGTGTAGTCTTTATTGCTGCGATTACGAAAGGCATTCGTATAACGGCGAATCATTCAGTGGTGTCCGGTAGGTTTTGCCGCACAAATTTGATGCGGCGACCGTAGGTTGCCCGCGCAAATGAAATGATTCTAGATAAGGGTACTCAACAACGGCGGCATATACGGCTCTCACTGTAGAAAAGCCAATATATATATTATATATATAATATATAATATATATATATAGTATATATATATATAGTATATATATATATATATATATATATATGTATATATATATATATATATATATATATATATATATATATATGTATATATATATATATATATATATATATTACGTCTCTACAAAACGGGCTCAATTCTTTCGCTCTCTTTTTTTATCGCTATTATCATCACAATTATGATTATTATCATTATCAGTATTGTTGTACTATGCTTACTTATCCCTCGCCTACATACATATATATATATATATATATATATATACAGGAGGTCAGCCAAAGTTAAGTGTCAACTCGATCAAGACGGATTGCAATTCTGACCACGACAAAGCCCATGACGACAAAAAGGCAACTTAAGTCTGTCTTTCTCATCTCGTCGTTAGCAGGCTAGTGACTATCATCTGTTCCCCGCGCAGAGGGGTGGAGATTGAGCGGAAGAAGGAGGAGAGTATTGTTATGTGGCTCATGAGCATGTGGGACCCGAGCTGGCCTAAATGGGGTGAACGAACTTGATCATCACTAACATTTTTACTTCTGGTTTTTGTCGTCAGTATTATCACCAAAAGCTGGATCTTCATAACCGTCATCATAATAATCACGACCCTAAAAATCACCCCATCATCAAAACCCCACCAACACCCCCTATCATCAACATCACTACCACCTACAGCCCCATCTTCAGCATTACAACACCCCTGTCATCATCATGACCCCACAAACGCCCCTGTCATCATCATGACCCCAACAACGCCCCCATCATCATACGACCAAGCCAACTCCCTCCTATCTCCATTCGATGGGACGGGGGGGGGAGGGCAAATCGGCCACCCGGAAACGAAACTCACAACATCGGAAGTGCCCATCGCGCCGCCGTCATCATCTCGTCCCCCCCCCCCTCCTTTTCGTCACAGACCTTCAGCACTCAGCCTGTTAGCAGAGCGAGCCAGCCAGCCAGTAATTCGCCTACTCACTCACGCGGCAATAAGACGGCACTCCCTTCGTAGACGTTGTTTTGGTAGTTGGCGGCCGCGACGTCTGGGTTCGGGGATGGCTGGGGTTCACGCTTCGCCCCTCGGTTACCTTCCAATCATTTTGCTGCCCCATCGTTGGCGTCAAGTGGAGTGACGAATGCCCGGGGAGGGGTCTGGTCATGAGAAGCATTATAAGAGGCAGAGAGAAAACCATGAGGAGGAACAAATTTCAAGGAGAAAGAAGCAAAAAAAACAGAAAAGGAGCAGAGTGGGAGAGGAGAGGCCGTTAAGGCCTATCATGACCATGCTGAGAGCCAGGGAGCAGTGGCGACCGGTGGCCATGTTGCGTACTCCGTTCATTAACAACAACAATATAACCAGCAACAACGATGGCGATGACAACAACGATGGTGATAACAACAATAGCCGCAACAACAACAACAACAACAACAACAACAACAACAACAACAACAACAACAACAACAACAACAACAACAACAACAACAACAACAACAACAACAACAACTAGAAGTCCGGGGACAAAGAAAGTACGCACACAGCAAATTACTGTTGCTGTTGATAAGTTCCCTCGGTTCAGTTAACGGTGTTCTCGGCCATGTTGGTGGGTCGCTTGAGCAAGTTTGGCAAGCTATTGTCCTCATCCTCGCAGTGGTATGAGTACTATTACCCACTACCCCCGTAGTAATCTCAGTCGGAGTCGGAGAGTGGTCGGTCGTTGTGCTTGCTGTGGCAGTTGCTATTAACTTCTGCCTGTTCGGGGCGGCATTTGGAGGCAGATCCATCCATCCTCGTGCTTTGTTGGTTGCTTGGTTAGTTGGCTGGCTGGTATAGTTATTGGACGATAAGTTTTGATGTAGTTGGCTGCGTTGCGGGATAAATCGAAATGAGAGCGGGAAGAATACCACGTCGTGGGAATGTTGCGGGATAAGCCTCCTCCCCCCACATGCCTGAAATGCTGTGCTTGTGGTTTGATGGGCTGGTATGTTTTGACGGACACCGACAAACGTTACTTTGGTCGACGTCTCCGTTATAAGCAGGCGCTATCGTAGTGAGCCCCACTAGCCACACCGGGATAGCTGCAACTGCGGCAATCAATGTCCGGTTTGATTGTTCAACTCTTCTTTCTCGCACTGTTGTAAAACTATCCACGACGTAATATAGCACCACATTTTGCGTTCTCACAAGTAATCTGATCCGTTAACTCAAGGTACCGCATGCGACCGAGTGGTATGATACAGAACAACATGTTCAACATTCGCCTTGTATTATTTGTTGTGTCTCAGTGTAATGATGATACTATGCCTAGATAGTGAGTAGTTAAGGACGTTTTTATCGATGTAGAATCTCTTCAATATCATGTTTATTATTGGATGGAATCTAGTCAATACGGTGGTTACTGAACGGCAGGTTTCATATAGTATCTGAGAATTCCATCGAGACTATAGTTGCAATTAGGTTTTGGACTTTACGGTGTTTTGTGGTTTGAGTAGCCTCATCTTATGCCTATTAAGTCAAGGCACCCCTGGTTAACTCTGCTAAGAGCGTGCAGCAATCAGTCCGGAACCGGTAGGCAGTCACCTATCTGTAATCTTATTAGCCTTGATAGTTTTCGAGTGGACCATGACAATATGAATTCGTTGCCATGTATTCTATATTGTATGCCTTGCCTCCCATGAACAACGGACCCAAGAAACGTTACTACAAGGAGTTTACACATCTGACCAACTTCACTGTTTGCGCTGAAGGTACCCGCAGCACAAGTAAATACCGTACCTATCACGCGGAAACAGAGTCATAGTTACTTCCTCTACAATCAGTTCAGACCGGTAAGATGGCCTGGACTGGTTGTAGAGGAAGTCATCGGACTTAGTATTGACAGGGTTGTCGAGGTGTATGTAGTGTTTTACTTTTGTGTATTTGTGTTTTTTTTTTATGAGCCAGCTTTGGTCTGGTGTCTCTCGGCCACTTTCGCTATACGATGAGCAGATAGACAAGCAAAGCTCGTTCGTATAAGCGGATGACAATAATCGATGCATTTGTTCGTTTTATCTACTAAAAACTTTACGCGAGCTAGTCACGCTAAGATTTAAAACGTTTAAACCGTACTTGGGCCTTACGGCATTCTTGAGGCATGAAAAAAGTATGAAAAATATTTATGTTATCAAAAATATCATAGATGTTTTAGAAATGTCCGTCCTAAAACAGTCCTCAAACTAATGTTCTCACAGTCAAATTTATCCTCACATAATATCGCTATGATAAGCTTATAAGCCTTTACAGGAATTTGTAGTTGATATTTTTAAAGCCACAATATAAGAATTGCAAAGCGTTTTATTGCTTGAGATTTATCTTAAATACAACATTTTTTTCTAATTTGAGCTAACATAGAATATACATTTAACAGATGCAAACTTCTCCAAACACGCAGGTATGACTGGTTTGTCGATAGGATGACTGGGGCTCTCGCAATCGCAGACTTAGTGAAAATATGCCAGGATAAAGCTTTATACAATAATTTTGTAATTGCATCATCATAAATTATATATATATATATATATATATATATATATATAGCTATATATATATATATATATATATATAGCTCGATACTTTATTACCTATAAGCGTTATATTACCTATACTTTATTACCCATATATATATATATATAATTGAAATGAAATACACGCTTATAGGTAATAAAGTATCGAGCTAATTGCGTAAGAGAAATAGTTCTCTGACCGGTATCAAAATGGAAAATAGGACACGGCTGGTCGCATAAACGGCGCCCACAGCTGACGTCAGGATCATGGAATTCTTTTCGATGGCAGAGTTTATGGTGGAATTCGTGAAATGAAAAGCAGGTAACAAGATGTTGCTTGGGTTGTAATCTTTGCCAGTTCCGCGTCACCATTGCTGGCGATTTGGAGAAGCTTCTGGGAACTGCTCGAAGTGTCTTTATGAAGTTTGCTCTGAACTGAAGAAGAATAGCAGGGGTTTCTAAGAGGAACTTTTACAAGCGGTTGAGTAGCTGTCATTCTGATAATTTCGCTCTCACTCCAAAAGTAGACATTCCTGCCCCTCGGAAAAAAAATTGGATTTTGTTTGCCGAGTTGTACTAGAACTCAATGTTTGTTAGGTACATTTTGAAACAAACTATATATATATATATATATATATATACGAGGTGTGTTCAAAAAGTATCGCGACTTTTGTGTTTTTTCAAAAATTATTCATTTATTCGTGAATATCTATTTTGTCCCCTTCAAAGTAATCCCCATGAGATATTATACACTTGTGCCAACGGTTTTTCCAATCTTCGAAGCACTTCAAAAAACAATTTTTTTTAATCTTGTTCAGCTCCTCCTTCGATGCCGTCTTTATCTCGTCAAGCGTAGCGTAACGTCGTCCTTTCATGGGCCTCTTCAGTTTAGGGAACAAGAAAAAGTCACAGGGGGGCAGATCTGGGGAATACGGTGGCTGCGGCATCATTAGTGTGTTGTTTTTGGCCAAAAACTCGCGCACAAGCAACGATGTGTGAGCAGGGGCGTTATCGTGGTGCAAAAGCCAATTTTTGTTCTTCCACAAATCCGGGCGTTTCTGGCGGATTGCTTCGCGCAAATTGCGCATAACTTGCAGGTAATATTCCTTATTGACCGTTCTACCCTGTGGCAAGATCTCATGATGCACCACGCCCCTGCAATCGAAGAAAACTGTCAGCAAAACTTTCACATTCGACCGAACTTGGCGCGCTTTTTTCGGTCTTGGTTCGTGCGGCAGCTTCCATTGAGATGATTGAGCTTTGGTTTCCACGTCATAACCATAAACCCACGATTCGTCACCAGTTATGACCCTCTGGAGCAAATTTGGGTCGTCGCGAACAGAGTCCAACATCTCATTAGCAATGTTCATGCGATGCTGTTTTTGGTCGCAATTGAGCAATTTTGGTACGAATTTCGCGGCGACCCGTCTCATGCCCAAATCATTGATAAAAATCGAATGGCACGAGCCAATCGATATGTTTAGGTCCTCAGCAACTTCTCTAACGGTGATTCGACGATTGGCCAATACCATTTTCTCCACTTCATTAATTTTTTCGTCTGTTGTTGAAGTGCTCGGGCGTCCGGCACGCTCTTCGTCGTTCACATCTTCTCGGCCTTCTGAGAACATTTTGTACCACCGATAAACGTTGCTTCGGTCCAAGGTAGCTTCTCCGTATGCCACAGTCAACATTCGGAATGCATCCGCGCACTTAATTTCGTTTTTCACACAAAATTTGATACAGGTTCTTTGATCCATTTTTTTGAATAGGTAAAAATCGAAGACGATCCAAAACACGTGCAAGCAAAGCAGCTGTCAACAATTAAGTGAACATTAAAAATGGCCGAGCTTGTCGGCATAAGTGAGAGACATGAGTACCAACATAACGCCACAAAAAATCGAAATTCGAATATACGTAACCCGCGAAAATTCGCGATACTTTTTGAACACACCTCGTATATATATACAGGTAGTTCAATAAGTTTTTAGAATGAAAACCGAGAATTTTCCAAATCATGTTTTAAAATTTTTCTTATTCGATATACTCCCCGAGAAGCTCAATACACTTTTCCCACCGAGATTTCAGAGCAATTATACCTCTTGAGTAGAATTCTGCGTCGTTAGACTGAAAATAGGCATTGACAGCAGCCTTAACCTCTTCATTGCTGGAAAAACGCTTTCCACCGAGACTATTCTTCAAATGTCCGAAGAGGAAATAATCAGAGGCGGCCAGGTCTGGAGAATAGGAGGGTTGTTCAATAAGTTCGAACCTCAGTTGGGCCAGTTTTGCCGATGCTTGCCGGGACTTGTGTGCAGGAGCATTGCCCTGGTGAAACGGGACAACCTTCTTCTGCAAAGCGGGCCGTTTCACGATGAGTTCTTGCTAACGGCAGTCCAACAGTCTTGCATAATATTCTCCTGTGATCGTTTTACAGCTCTCAAGGTAGTCGACCAGCATTATTCTACGTTGGTCTTAAAAAACTGTAGCCATCACCTTTCCGGTCAATGCCGTGGTCCGCACCCTCTTCGGAGGTCCTTCATCAGGTGCACACCATTGGCAAGATGCTTCTTGGGTCTCGGGAGTGTAGTGATGAACCCGGCTTTCATCGACGGTCATGAATCTGCACCAAAAATCCGACAGATTGTTCGACATCTTGTCCAAATTTCGCTGTAAAGCCAAAACAGGCGCGTCTTTTTGGCCTTGGTTGAGCAAATGCGGCAGCCATTTTGCTCTAAGCTCTTTCATCTTCAAGTTTTCGTGTAGGATAAAATGCACACTGCCTAAACTAATCCCTAATGCCTCCGCTATTTCCTTAATGTTCATTCGCTTATCTGTGCCAATAATTTTTCGCACTTTCTCTACGTTTTCCTCATCAGTTGCCGTTTTTTGGCCTCCTGGACGTAGTTCATTCTCGGTGCTCCTGCGACCTCTTTTTAACACATTAATCCAGTTGGAAATAAAAAACATGGCGCAGAATCACTGTACGTCTCGTCTAACTCAATTTTTACTTGGGTCGCACTCCAACCTTTGAAATAAAAATGCTTGATAATCACTCGAAACTCTTTTTTCTCCATTTTTAAAAATCACGCCGATACGTTGCACGGGAAAAGCTATCAAACGAAATCGCAACGGCCAATCACCATAATATATTGAGTGCTAGCAGTCGAAAAGTTGCAGTTCCTATTAGCGGTGAAAGCGTGCCAAAATTCGAATTCTAAAAAGCTCATTCTAATAACTTATTGAACTACCTGTATATATATAATTCCACGCTAGCATCAGAGCAAACGCGGCTATTATGATTTATTAACTAATTACAATACGTTTGCACACTCGGCAGTGCTCGCCTATATTATATACAAATGTATGCTTGACCTTTACATACTTATACACGTGTAACGACCTAAGACTGATGGCGGATCCGTGGGATAACTCAAGTTTATCATTACATATAAGCCATATGTAGGGGTGTAATGAAGGAAGAGCGTATAATACGACTTAACCTAAAAGCTAGCACAGGCATTTAGGTATTGTGTTGTCCCACAGAGTAGCGATCACACGGGTGACGTGACAAATGGACGACGGCAGGATTTATGTACTGCGCATGATGGTACGAATTCGACTTGGTAGGTAGGTAGGAACCAACGGTAGGAAGTACCAACAGAGCGTTATAACGCGCGCGTCAACTAGTCAGGCGATGCGCACAAGAGATTCTGTTTAAAATGATTCGTGCGCATAATTAGTAGCAGCTTACTGGTGCGCTGGATAGGTTCCGAATGCCACAGAACCGTGTTTCCGGACCGGAAACCGCTGTTCTGCCACTAACCGCCGCTATTACGTCTATACTGCTGTACCTGGCTATCCTAGGCAAGTCAACGTCGGCGCAGGCGGTTACGAAAATCAGGAAGTCGGTGTAGCGGCCAGGGTACGGCGGTAACCTTTGAACAGCATAATCATAATAAGCTGGCGTAGCAGAATGCAGCACGATTGAATCGGATGACGTCCATGTTGGAGTTGGCACGGAACGGGCACAGAACAAACTTTGCCTCTCTGATGTGGTTGGATTCTTCTTCGCACGTGGTACGGGTTAGGCGTCACGTGCATGGCATATACATATACTCCGCTTTTCTATATGCGAATTGCGAGACGCGGACTACGCTTGTTCTTCTCTAACTTCTGTACTCAACCCTTCCTGTGCATGCGCGTCAAACATTTCGTTTACTGGATATGCGATGGTCTGATTGTAATGCTGGCCGCTGGTGAACCCGTATATATATATATATATATATATATATTATCTACATGTGTTATCACCTACAGGGCATAACTAAACTCAACGAACTAGAGGTGAAGCTCAGGAAGCATGTAGTGAGCAAGGTGAATGAATACTCTATTATAGTATGTTTGCATATAGTTCTAAACTGTACGTTTACCGCGCACCGCAGCTTTGTACACCAGTTTTGTTCTAGATATGAAACTTAATGAATTATAGAGCTAAACTACTTTCTCGGTGGGCCAACACTCCCAACGGCCAATGTTACATGGGGTTTTAGAGTTTTAATCTCGACGGACCTCACCTTCTCCGCACATATCAAGAAACAAGTCAAAGCAGCATTCATGTTGATGAATACGTTGTTCTGTTGTTTTATTGCTAAAGAGCCCACGGAATGTCTTGGTTTGTATAAATCTATTGTGTTATCCAAACGTTTTACTGTTCGTGTGCATGGCATTCACATTTGTGTAATTGCATAGGTTTTATCGAAGGATTGCAAAAGAGATTTATAAAAAAAAAACTCCACAGAATATGTAACCTCAAACCAAACAATATCATTTTTACCGCCCTTAATGGGCACACTCAGGAATGATGACAAACGCGTTCCAGTGCTTGCGTTCAGTAGATCGTGGGCCGCCCTGGAGAAACTTGAAAATTGCTATTCTGGGGGTCTCAACCTGGAAGGCGTTGCCTACCTTTTATCAAACTTTTATCGATGCGAGGGTTCTACGGTAAACGTGGCGCCGGCCCCGATCTAACTCAATCGGCGGTTCAGCGGAGATGGGTGCTGCTAAAAGAGCGACACACCTGGGGTGCGCCGTGGCACTTAATTTCGCCTCTTTCGGTGGGATGGGCTCCCTTCGTTTGCGCAATTCCTGTTATTGTGTGCGGTACCACGGACAGGCAGATCTCAGGCCTGCATCAACTGCCGCGATCAGGATGAATCGCTGAGCCTGAAGCCACCAGACCGTAGGGCCGTCACCTTTATTAGCGTGCACCAGCGGAAAGTAGTGCGCCACTACCATTACAAATGGGTCAGTTGACGTTATAGGTTCGGTGACCATCAGTAGCTGACATATCCCTGCCTCTATTCTTCTGGCACAGGCCAGGGGACTAAAGCCCCATAAGACCACTGCTTGCAAGCCGTCATCCTAACTGTCAGCCGGGTAGGCTTGTTTTATATATATATATATATATAAATATATATAGTAGTCAAATAATGACGTCACCGTCAATATGTCTGACAACCCCGCCAGTGCCCTTGAGTGTTGACAACAAGGTTAGCCCATTGAGTCTTCATTTGTAGTAGCTCAAGTCCGGTGGCAGACATCTGTCCGGCCAGAGTCAGTGCCAGTGGAGCAGGTCTTATCGCATTCACTGGCAGCAGAGTCAATACCACTTTGAGGGAAATTATCCCCTCAGGAAATAGAGGAATCTGCGAAAGGTAGCCCGGAGGCCAAAGCAAGCCCGTAAATTTAGCAAGGTCTTCGGCCGTTCCCGCTGTCGAAATTGACGACCCTAGATACCCTCGGGCTACTTCAGGGACCACCGGCGCGCAGAGCAGGCAGATCGCCAATGGGTCCGAGGACTGAGAAGGCCGTCGGGCCATCATCTCATTTTGTTCCCTTTGCGTGACCCCCGATAAGACTCGGAGGTCCTCGACCTCATCTTCCGCGTCTCCCAGAGAAATCCGCAGCGTAACCTTCAGCGCATTCATTGCCGTCTCCGCGGCGGTACAGTTTTCTGATACCTTTATACTTGCAAGCAGACCCATAGTGAAACCCACTTAGCTTCGTCACTAAAGCGTCTCTAAACATGAAAGCCCCCTTCTTAATCCTCTAAAGAGACGCGATGGCAGGTTCTTCTGAGTACGGGGCGAACTGCATATTCGCCCGCAGCACCGCCGCACTTGAAATAATAAAGGAATATTAGCTCTCTTTTTACTAAGAGACTTCTCTGGAACACCTCAAGTAGGTTGGCCACGCGGCATTCGCCTACACATTCCGTGTATACATGATAAAGTGGCCTGCCCCAGAAGGACAATAACCCTACAGGGCCGTACATCTGCACTGCCCGGGG
Source organism: Dermanyssus gallinae (assembly GCA_003439945.1). Lineage (NCBI taxonomy): Eukaryota > Metazoa > Arthropoda > Arachnida > Mesostigmata > Dermanyssidae > Dermanyssus > Dermanyssus gallinae. The sequence continues at coordinate 242,336 of QVRM01005576.1, read as the reverse complement.
GCTTATGGCGCCAGTGTCTGGCTTGCAACATAGAGACGAATCCTTGCGCGTGATGTCGACATCAGACACACCTACTATTACCAACTGCACACATCTATAACGTTGGTGTGGCTTGTCAGCGTTGTTTGTCCAACATCTACAAGCGCACTGCAACTAGTGAAAGGCCGCTGATCAAAAGCTGGACCGAAGCGCAACGGGTGCGCAAAAGTTTTGTTACAGGCTCGTTGCTACGTGGACGTGTCACAACTACCGCTGTTTCCACTACTTTACGACGTAGTAGAGCAAGCCCATACCACTATTATTTGAGGCAATCGTAGGTGAGATAGTCAAATTATTGACATAGCTAAACTTTCACTGCCCACAAGAAGAGACGCGGCTTGTGCTGCGGTATAGTTTAGTGCCGCGGTCCAAAACAGATACGATCCACCGATGGTGCGGCGTGGAATGTCCGGTTATGGATGTTACCATCGTGTTCAACTCTCATCTTGCTGAGTCGGAAGACAAGGTACTACAGATGACGATTCTACTATAATCACTTATATATATATATATATATATATATATATATATATATATATATATATATATATAAGTGTATATGTAACTACTACTACTATTACACGCTTTTAAGTTAATATTACTATTATAACAGGCTCAGCATACAAAGCAAATGGCCATTCTAGCTGAATTTCCGGCTGGATTCCTCTGAGAGCGGGCGCAATCAGCGGCGACCAGCTGCGGGCCGCTGGGCACCACTCTCGATAATGGCCATCACTATGCGAATATTACCCCCCCCCCCCCACCCGCGCTCTATTTCTCAACCCCGTCAGTCAATAAGCCAATAAGCAGGTTTTCGCGCCATTGCCGCCACCCTATTGCAAAACCAGCAACGCCTTCTTCTCTCGTTGTTTGACTTGCCTTCTCCTTGCTAATATCCGGCACAGCCCGCCCCTCTCTCTGTTCCGATAACTGGCCCAGGTCGGTCGAGGGTCATGAGATGTGTGTTGGGTAAAGGAGCTAGTGCGGATAGGTATGACGTCCAGTTCTGCTGTAGTACCTACCATATCGAACTGCGCCGCATTGTGTCCGAGTTCGCTCGAAATACATGCCAGCCAGACTGCAAAGTCAACGACACCAAAGAGAATGCACCTTGCACTCCCCTTTGAAAATCGCTTGCAACTTACGTACATACAAAGCGTAATTGGCGATTAACGTGGGCGACGTTAATCCATAGGGCAAGTGCGCTAGCTATGGTTGTCATTTACCGGGGTATCACCGTTGTCAGTTGTTAGAGAGAATTCTTCTAAGGATTAAATTTGGGTTAAAGTAGCAAAAGTAAAAAACACTTTAATAAATTGGAAGAGGATTAGTCTAATCATGGCTTGCTTCTTTCCCGGGGGCCAGGGGGTGAGACGGTTCTTCGCTACGGCCTTGGCCGTAATTGTGTTGTTGAAATCTCTAAAAAGCATTTACTTGCACGCCCTAGGCAGATTCGCTTTCAGTGTGTTCGATGTTATTGTTAAAAACGTCCCGCCCTTTCCCATGCTGGACTCCTAAGAATTTTGTGTTCTCGGGTGTCCTCGAGCCCACCTCTACAGTGGGCGCACGTGGGGCTGGAATCATTCCTCATCCTGAGCAGGTAGAATTGGAAGTCCCCGTGATCCGTAAGCACATTAATGGTGTGGATGTTCGCCGTGGGTATTTCTCCTCCGGCCGATTTAACTAGTCTTTGACGTTTGGTATAAATTTACAAAGGCTAGCGACTAGAACACCCGCCTCCAGGCCGGCCCACTCCTCCTATCATAGGGTAATGCAACGCTGTCGATTGTACTTTTTCTTGTGCGAAGGGTCTTTTCACAGGCAGCGGCCCTTTTCCGCCTTTTAATCCCAAAAAGGTAAAGTGTCGCCGCCAGATACCTCATGATCACGAGAGGCCTAGCGCCATATACCTCATGATTCTTGAAAGCTCCGACCTATAAGGTCCGGTGCAGACGATTTCGGTTTGGTACGATTGCTAGAGTGCCAAAGGGCTGAGCCGAAGCCTCACACAAGATGCCTGGGTCGGATGCGAATATGATGATACGTCGTTTAGAGTACCGGGCCCTAAATAATTGAGCATGAGGGGTGCAAACTCATTGCTAACCTTAAAGGCATTCTCTGTCGCAAGGCGCAGATGAGAGATCTCTCACCTGCGCCGTCCGAATGTGTCCGAGGTACATTCCTATGTTAACAATGTTGATTCGTTGTTGAGCCGCAGACGAAAATCGAGGCGATTCTTCCGGCCCACTGGAAGAATTATCTGCTGTATGCATCGCACCCAGCGTGCGACGTCAAGGATTCCCTCAATCCCCTCGCACGTCTGTCCAGATCCTCCTGAACTAAAAAAGTGGGGAGGAGGTCGTCAGCAAAAACAAGGAGGTCGGTTCCTCGGTTAGGAGTATGAAGTCTTAAGGCACTCCCGCAGTCATGTTAAAACTCGTTCCTTTCTAAAATCTAGTCATATCACCAGATATGACTCTACAAATATAAAACAGGGAAAATGTTGTGGAAAGTCTCTAGTGTGACCCTCCACGGGAGGCTGTTGAAAGCATTTCTAGCGTTAAACAAAAATTCTAAAAAAATCCTCTTCTATCTTTTCCAGGATATTGTTCCCCTTCGCAAAGTCTCGGAGGCGTGCGTCCACGATGAGTTCGAAAACACTAACCATCGAGCTAAACAAGCCGATTGGGCAATATGAGATTGGTGTCTTCTAAATCAGAACGAGATCTGCGATCTTTCATTAAGCACGGAAAGAGACAAGGCAAAACATCTCCGCCGCCTAACGGGCAACAAATGTTTGTCGTTGGCCACCTATCCAGTTATAGCTTAGCGGAATAGGTGGAGATACTGTCCCGGCTCAATGCGCACAGTGCGTAACAACCAAGGCTAAAATAATCTAAAATAATAATACAAAAAACCAAAACAAATATATATATATATATATATATATATATATATATATGTCAAAATGTGCTCATAAACAAAACAAGATGCCCTGCTACCCTGTGGGAGATGTATCCACCGTATAATCGATAGAACAATTGCCCAACATTTTGTTAGTATTTGTTCACCGTTTTTAGTCGTTACTTAGGCAGTAAGGTACGATTCAATGCGATTCCGCACGTAATGGACTGCACCAAAAATGGAGTCTTGCAGACAGGACATTGCACGAACTACGTATCTATCAACTTTTTCACATCGCTCCTTCGCTCTAAACTCAAGAGCCGCGCTGTCTGCTTTCTGATTCAGTATTATTTCTTATGTGCCCCATAAGACATGGAACTCTTCGTTACTAATAAGTCATCGGCAAAATATTTTCCCTTCCGACATATTTTCACCGTTTTATTTTTGATAAATAGGCAGAATCACATGCGCAAACCACAAGTGAAATAAGGTGCCAGCGTAGAAAGCAAATTCGTCGTGACTCGTACCATGCTTCTGGCCAAAAAGATAGCTTAGACGTATTTTTTTCCCACTTTTTCGTGCCGGTCGAAGATTAGAGTTACTTACCCTATTTAAAAAAAATCTGGCCTTACATGATTACCTTACAATATTATTACAGATTAATGTCTAGCAAACGTTTGCATAAAACGGTTTCTATGTATTTCCTCATATGTTGATCAATTGGATGGCATGCAATGTCACTAGGAATAAACATGCGATGCCGTCTCCTACCACACACACGATTCTCCTTATCTCTCTTTGCGCGCCTTCTCTGGGGAATTATTTGGCTGTAAAAGTTGTTAGTGCATGCTGGCATTGTCAATGGCAGGCCAATCCTGTGCGGTTTCGTCGTATTCAAGTGACCCATTTGGTTTTTCTTGCCGTTCATTGCAACGTGCGTTTCTTCTGCCATTGCGGTTACACGAATTCCCTACAGTCAATTTCCTTTGCTACTGCGGTTTCGTTTAGTGGTTTTTGTTGTCTATTTTTACTTTATTCAGTTTTCCTACAGTCAATGTTAGTGGTTTTGGTGTGTAGCTGATTTACGTTATGGTGTAGCGATTCGAATTTAGGTTCACCTGGCGGTGACGAGAGGTGCACAGTCTATTTGTTTGTCACTCAAACAGGGGGTTGAGTGTTTATGCTTTTAAGTTAGCAGGACAAACACTTTAAAACACACTGACCGAGTAAAACTTCCGTCCGCGTCGCTTTCTGTCTGTTTGTATTCTCAAAAAGACCGTGCTATAGGCTGCTAGTACAGCTAGACTCGCTTGGCACCGGCGTTTGTGGTGGTACATAGGTCCTATAAGAACCCATCGCGGTAGTGGTCAGAGTGCTCGATCGCATGTTCTAGGGTGTGGGGACCTTTTTCTTTTTTTCGGTGATGCACTTGGTTTCTGTGCTTGGAGACACCACGCTAACACAAGAATGCATAAAAAAATGCCTAACATGAAAAATCACTCAATTAACGGAACAAGTAGCGTGAAATGTCCTGAACGTCAAGCTTTGGAAAAACCTTTTTCCTAGCCCTCTGAAGTAGGTTCCCAAGATGTAATACCGAAGGGTAATGCACATACCGGGAAGAGTCGGACCGTGGTTGGTCAGAAAGGACATTATATATTAGTCTCCATTCGTGTATTGCCGCTCATGTTAAAGAGTCACACAAGTCGTGGACACATTCGCCAGCATTAGAAGACATTCACGTAGGTCATGATTAATCATCATGCTAAACGAAACTCGCTATTGATACCGAGAAATACTGAGAAGGCGTAGTCTACTAAACGGTTGTTTTTATACATATGGGTAAATACAAGTGTATACCACAATGACCGCACACTGGACCACGCTCTCCAGTAGGTGCATTTATAACGGCCGACTACCCAGTACCATGAAGACAGTGCGTTACGGCACTTTTTCCAAAGAGCACGGGACCGCAGACCGACACCTTTTCTTGGTAGGGGTATCGCCAGGAAATACTGCGCTTACAAATTGCTTGCGTCTAACGTCCTTCGTCGAGTACAAAAAGGCATTGGCAGACGATCAACGTGGCTTCCGTGCACAGAGGTCAACACCAACTCCTCGCAGATATTGAGCAAACCCTGGCACGAAAGGGACAGTATTTATACAGCGTATTTGTGGATTTCCAAGTCTTTGATTCAGGCTCAAAAACTCGAGTTCTTCTCAAGCACGCCAAAATAGGGGTCCCAATACAAACGTTGACGCCGATGAAGGATGTGCTACAGTCCAATCAGATGATCTTAGACAACGGTTTCGCGGAGCACCCAAGCATAAGACAAATTACATGCTTTGCTCAGGACGATAATTTCAGCCTTTGCTCTTTTATCTCCTAGTAGCCGAGTTGCCAGCACGTATACAAAGCCGACACCCAGCTCTCAAGATAATTCTGTATGCCGACGATTTAGTACTCTGCAGTAGCAGCAGGTACCATCTGCTACCGGCGCTGACTACCTTGTCGGCGTATGCAAACGTAGTAGGTCTTGAAATGTATATGCAGAAGACAGAGGTCATGAAGTTCAGACAAGCAGGCAGACTGGCTGTGACCGATACATTTAGGCGAAATGGACCGGACCCGAACTATATAAGTATGTTCACATAAATCGGTATCACAGTTAAGTTTACATAAATCGGTATCACAAAGCTGAGCTCGGCTTAACTAGGCTCACTCAATCGGGTGAAACTAAGTTTTTGGAAAAGGGTACTGGGGGTTCATACAGCAGCATACAACCGCCTTATGTAATAGTGCTGTGCGACACTCCACTATTCGTGGAACAGGTCAAAAAACAGTTTGAGCTCCCAGACATTCGCGCATACAGCGAGTTCAAATGGCGATGTGAAAAGCAGATGGCAGTGATCGACCTACATATTTATATGACTAATGCAATTATTAGGGAAGAATGGAAGCTCACGGGCAGGCATATAACCGCCCGTTTTGATGTGCACGGTTTTCACTACCTCTAATGCTAGAAAGACGCTTTTCATGAACCCTGTGAAACATGTATTTGTAAATGTTGTTATGGTATAAGTGCAAGATATCATGGGAGTGAGTGCAATACAGTATTCTCGCTAACAACGCTGGTACCGAGCGATTTTAACTTTACTGACATTACGAGATTGTGGCGATACTGATCATAATTATTTACGTTTTACCCGATCTGCTGTGGAAATAAGATGTCATGTGCAAATACGAGTATATGTAACATGAGCTAGTAACATTGCTAGAGTACAACATAGGGCAACCGCCCTATTTAATGGATGCAGTACATGCGAAGCCTAAACAGTACGAGTACGCTTTATTGACCTTGGTGGTTGGCAAACTACGACGTTGTTATTTGTTCATTAGACTCAGTCACTTATTGTGTACGCAAAAATGAACGCATAAAAAGCCAGCGTGATCCCTCAGTAGAGAAACTGCTGAAGGGTTCAATGCAAGAATAAAATACGGCGAAGTTTCCTAGGTGCCATATACACGCATACTAGCATGACAGCTAGGCTCATGAAAACTATATTTACTGCAGAGGATATGATATAAAGACACACATATATATATATATATATATATATATATACAAATAGCTGGACTTAAATATATTTATATATATATTTTTTTTAAAGTAAATATGTTATGTATAAACATATATTGACACGGATGATAGCCTTCTCTGCAAAATGTCCTTAACAGTTACAATTGCTGAAAATGTGTAATTACGGAGAGTTTAAGGATGAGGAATTACTGAATTTAAATAAATTTCCCACTCGGAGAAAACGGTCCCGTATATATATATATATATATATATATATATAGATAAGAATTGCCCGTATAATTTTTTTCTGCTTGTCTGCCCTCGCCTCCAAGAAGCACGAAGTGGGCTGCTTTACATTGAAGAGGCAAGCATGTTGCCTTCTCAGTCGCTTGAATATATTAGCTGCCTGCGCCCCGCGTCGTATACGGCCAAATACGTTCGCCACGAACGACGATGTCAACTCTAATCAACTGTTTTTATCATATGCAAATGGAGCCGGCACAGTGACTCCGGCAGTTTTTTTTGTCAGCCTGATTACGTCGATTCGGGGAAATTTCCCGTAGAAGCGGAGTACGCTGTAGGCTCTTCCTACCTTCGTTCGTTCCAGTCTCGTTCCTCCTCTTTCTTCTACATCGTTGATCACGTCGTTTTTTCGTGCGGTTGTTATTGCTGTTTTTGTTGTCGCTGTTGTTGTTGCTGGAGTTGTTGCTGTTGTTTTTGTTGTTGTTGCTGGAGTTATTGTTGGCGTCGCTGCTGTTATACCTATTGATGTTGCTCAGTGTATGGTTAAACTGTGAGCATGAGTGCATACGGAGTAGTGTGGTGTACCGGTGGAAACAAATTGAAATGCTTTCGAGTATCAACGGACGGAGCGGACCAGCGCCGGAGGAGCGTTTAGGCCGGCGTACACATACCAACCGATGCCAACGCACTACTTACTTGACGGGCATTTGCTTCGCTTTCGCCGTTCGCGAGTTTTCGTTCTGACACAACGGATCGAAGCGCACCGCTTGGTACTACAAACTCTGCAAACATTAGCAATCGTCATACCACATGACGATGTGCCATCGATAGGATTAGAGCGCTGCAGAAAACAGAAAGCCTAAACGCAATTAGCGTTTCGACGTCGAGTTGCTTGCCTGCATTAGACCTACGCAACGAGCGCCTTTTGGGAAATCGTGGTGGTATCGAATGCAGCGGCAAGGCGCCTCGTCAAAACTTGTCTTTCACTCACTCGTGAACCTTAGAACAACGTATAGCTGCTGCTGCTGCTCTAAATAGTAGCTTTCATTTTGTATAATTAACGTCTAATATGTATTTCGTGTCGTTAAAAAATATAATGTGTCTTTAGAAATAGATGTTGCTAATATAGAAGACGTTAGCACTCATTGTGATAGGATTATTATGATGGTTGGTTGATCTAACAATGCCCCGTAACATCGACTGTACGTACAGACGCATCAAGAGTCCTCGTCTGGCACGTCTACAGGTGCAGCACAAACGCGTCAATTTTTAAAATTACCCCTGCCAAAATTATTGAACCAACCACCGGAGCTTCAACATGAGCTTTCAGTAATCATAAATGTAAACCATAAATTGGTAATTTTACTAAAAATACTAATAATATAAATAAATATACATATATATATATATATATATATATATATATATATATATATATATATATATATATATATATATATTATCTATATATATATATATATATAATATCATATACTATTATTATAAATTCACTGAGTGGCTCCCCACGCCAAATCACGGCGCTGAAACTGAGTGACTGAGTGAAATGGCTGACTAATTATTATGCTGCCGAATATCGTAGGGTAGATAGAAAGATGGGCAGATACGACTATAGCTTCATGCTACACTAACGTGGCAGCTTAATGGCTTAGCAAGCTTAAGCTGCCTTTAGTAGCGTCCTTTTGCAACGTTGGGGCCCAGATGACGCACTTTTTTTTTTTGTTGATTATGCTGCTACTACTGCTAATATTCCTGCCGATATCGTTCAAGATCGTCAACGGGTAGAAGATGATGAAGAAGAACAAGAGCTAGAATCGCCTCGTAACATCGCCTGTTCTGACTACGGGCGGCGTTGCAATGCAACCAGATGCAATAAATGCGGTCAGTGAAAGAGACTCAAATTTGAGAGAGAAGACTGGCTGCAACATCGCTTTGTAGACTTCTTCGAAGCAGTTTGTCAGATCAATTCTTCGACAACATAGCGCACACACGTGATCGCAGGTCAGAAAAAGCAGATTTATGTCACAAAAGCGCTGCTCGTGCCCGTACCCGCACTCTATGTGAATGATTATTGTAATGATATATATGTATAATACGTATAATACGTTACTCATTTTTGGCACCCTTATTCGAATACGATATTCACGGTGTAAAAAAAAACTCTTGAAGAAGCAGAAGAAAAAGAAGAAGAGGAAGAAGAGGATATTTGTCAACAACCTAGAAGATATTTGACAGAAGGGAACCACAAATCCATTGCACTTCCAAGAGAGGCACAGCAACGAAAGCAAGAAAAATCACGAAGGAACAATATGTGGAATGTAGACACAAAACCGTGCCTCGTACGTGGCTTGCAAGTTCTGAGAAGGAAATTTTTCTCCCAGCTTTGCTTGACCTGCTGAAATAGCTCAGCTGAGTCGTATCAGTAATTCCTGCACTGTGTCTTTGATGCGACATCATAGACACTTGGCCTTTGTGGCGTCCAGGTGCAAAATCCAGACATGATAAGTCGCGGGACGTGACAACTCCTTGGAGCAGTTTATAACGATCGGGCCCTGTGTGCCGACTAACTCGATGGCTTTCTTTCTCTCCGTCTCTCTGACTTTCTATCTCCCTCCCCCTCTCTCTCTTCCTATATATATATATATATATATATATAAGCCACCCCTTCAAGAACGATGTACCACTATTTCTAAAAAGGCGTTGCAGGATGGCACGACGGTGCAGTAATGATTATTACCACCGCCTTTCAGTCCATTTGGAAGCATTTTTGAGTAAAACGCCTTGCTTAGACGTGCTGCGACGTGCCTGTCTTAGTTGTCGTGAGATTCGTTAGGCGCGTAGCGACTAACCGTTTATGCTGGGAGAAATGGTCAGGATTGTAATTTTGTCTGATTGCATAGTTTTTGCAATATTTTAGATGAACAAATTGCAGCCCTCAGGCGGGTGAAGACAAGCACGTGCCTTCATACGTATATGCCAACGTATATTCCCGCCAACGTGTATTCGAGTATTCAACGTATTCTTGTCTATTCTATTTTAATAACTTGTACCACTAACTAGCTAAAAAAATGCGATGACGTTTATTTGTCATCAATGGCAAGATCCATACCTGTGGATCCGCCTGGAGCCGTCGTCACAATGTACCGTTGACGGCAGTCATTAGTAATACATTTCTTGATGTCCCGTACCAGCAGGTCTGTTGCGGGCGGCCGGACGTGGATGATGAGAACAAATCTTTATTATGCGCAAGGAGGCCGTCCATTAGTAAGCCCAGTCAATAGACGAATTGGTTAACTTGCGCGCGCTGGAAAACTGACTGAAGCCAGTTCAAAGAGGGAAGTAACTTCGTACAGTTTTTTTTTAATTCTATTGGGTCAACAAGTAAAATAGTCTAACAACCAGACAATTGCTGTAGTTTCTCTTATCCAGTTCCCTACAGGAAAGTAGAGTTAATCTGGCTCGCCTAGGTTTTGGGTAATGTTTAATTATTAAAAAACAAAAAAACATTCAACCAGCACTTAAGAAAGTACACAGTGTTAAAATAAAATAGACAATGCTTAATTTAGAAAGCCTTCGTTGGTCAAAACCACGCCATCGAGTGTCGTCACGTAAGTTAAGCTTCGTTAAGCTTCATATAAGGACACGCCATATTAGTTAAGCTTGTGAGTTGCGGTATAATTCGAGTATCGGTATTCCCAGGCGTGTTAAACGGACTAGACCTCTTGCGACCTAGTAGCGACCTTAAAGAAAATAGTTGGCTCAACAAGAATAGCCCAGTGTTCGTTTAAAGAAAACAATTTCGCTGATGCTACGACTTTTACAACAAACTGTACGTATTTACTTAATTCACACTGCTCACATCGTCGAAACAGTGGGCACAGCCTTAGTCTGTCTTCATGGAGAGGTAGGCGACGTCCGGCGGCTGTCCGTCCCGACGGCAGTGGCACTTTTCTTCCTCAAGATTGTCCCAACGCTGATGGTATGGTCTTCACGGAGTATGGGAACACTTCGCTCGGGCAAAATTTGGTTTTCTTGAAAGGTGTTTCACAATGTACATAAAGCGAGTACTTTGCGTGTCAGTGCGGGCAAGGAGCCGTTTTGTGCACATAATGTCAGGCTGTGCACCGGTTGTTGAGATAATTCGATTGTGGTTGAAGACACCGCGTACAGTGCCATTCGAGAGCTTTCTCTCGGAATGGGAAAATAAAGTCGAACAAGTCCGACGAGAGGTTGGAGACCTGAATATTTTCAGTGTCTCTCACCTCTGGTCTGGTCTTGCACGTGACAATCGCCACGTCTATGCCAGAAACATAATTTATGGCTACCATCACCTGGTCTGTTCTTCACGAGAAGTACACGGAGTGCATCTGTCGACTGTGCTCTCAAGTGTGTAGGAAGTTTTATGCGTCTGCCTGCCTGGCCCATGCAAAGAAATCACTGCACTGCCTCTCTCGAATAAAATGCCGCGAGCAGCTGACTGTATAATTGTATAATCTGTATAATTGTCTATGTGACGAATCTGCCTGACGGTGTCAAGTGTCTAAGACTGGCCACGGGGAACCTACGCGCTGGTGAATTTTTCTGGCAAAGGCTGGCATTGGATATACAACATGGTAACGCCACGGCGGTGCTTGGCACCTTGTCCAGGTGATCGACACCAGGCCAAGACCTAAGGCTGATGTAGTTTGTCGTCAGGATCGCTGGGGGACAATTGTTTACACCCAGTTATGAGAAATAAAACCATATATATTAAGTAAATTGTCTATGTTATATGCATACTCAATATGAGTTGAATAAATATGATGATAATTTACTTAATTCTCTAAAACCATCGGGTACTCAATGTTTCGTATTTGTTATGTCGCACTAGGAAAAGCAGCGTTGGCTAATACTTTCAGTAAATATAACTCTACTCTCTGCTAGCGCAAATGAGGTATATTTAAATTCGCATCAGCTTAGAATTTCTGCTGTTTAATACAGCGTAACCTCACTGCGACCCCTACTACAGCTTCCCCTAAGTTGCGAGGTTGTAAGCCGTACCATGGCTAATATATATATTTTTTTAAAATAAATTTTGTGTTTGTACTGTCTGACGCGTCTACAAACAGTATGTATCACCAGTGATACTGTACGCGTCTCCTGTTTGGATTACAGGCCTTGCGAGAGACAAGAAACTTATCTCCACAATGCACATCAGATTTTTAATACGCGTCGGATACAGGTGCAATATTGATCGTAAATAGATCGAATGTGATCCAATTGTATAGCTTTTAGAAGACAATGATACTAAAATATTCGAAAAGATCTGTTAAAACAAGAAAAGACTGCAATATTTTTTCAATAAAGTTGTAATATTAACACGTAACGGCGCAAATTTATACGCAAAAACCACCGCAAAAAACCCCTTAGTAAACAGCCTTTTTGCATGGCGCAGTAGCTGCAAAGCGCGCAACTGTAACAATCTATCTGGAAATAAATATTGTTACTTTTCGGGGTGCGTTTAATAAAAAAACGGTCTGAGTAAAATACCAGGTTCTTTCCGACAAGTCAGGCTATATAAGTACATATTGAAGTAGGACAAACTTAAGCATCTATCTCTTAACTGCTCGTCTGCTTTAGACGAGGAAATAACTCGTGGGGTGTGTTTTGGAACCCGCAATACGATTGGCATAACTACAAACGAAACTGAACTGACACAATGGACTTATTGATGATACCTGACTGATCCTCGTGGTATAATAAATATATCCCTTGTGTTTCCTTACTAATACGTCAGAACAACCTTTTTTTTTTGACTCGGAACGAAACACATGAAACAAATGCGTGTGGAACACTAGTGTGGGGCTCACAAGCCTTCTAAGCCGATTCCTTGCCTACTCCCAAGGTCCATACTTTGGCATTATTCCGGAGAACAGCAAAACCTTCCAATCAACAATTTGATGTGAACCACGACGGAAAATGGCATCGCGTGCAGGATGACCTCAAGATGTCTCCCGCAGCGCGTTCCACTTTAGTGGAAATGTGGTTCAACTGAAGAAGAACAGCAGGAACATCCGAGTCCGAGGACCCATGCAAGAACTGCACAGCCATTAGCTTTGCTTTGTTGGGGGGGGGTAAGTCGAAACATTTGTTAACTCTCTAGAATTAAGAGAAGAACTTAGAGGAATAGACGATCACGTGAAGAAAAGACAGACAGAGAGATATACAGACGAAAGAACGACGAAGCAAGCGAGAAAGTGAGAACGAGAAAACGAAGAGGAAGGATATTACTGCCTTTTCAGAAGACGCCCGCCGTTGTCGCCAAAGAGACTTGCAGTCTTGCAGTCGCAAATTAGCTAAAGACGTGTTGGGTATAATGAAGGCGGCGCGCGTCCAACACGAACAAAGCGGGGTATCTGCACAGAAACACGCACTGTCGCAGCGGCCAGAGAAAAGAGCCAATTTGAATGCGGCCCTTCCAGCCGGAGGAGTGGCCCGCTACCGCTTTTCGAGCTTCAGAGCTTCTAGCTTGGCAGAATGGGGGTGTTAACCGTAGTAGTAGTAGTAGTAGTATAGTAGTCGTATTCGTGGTGGTGATTGTTGTCGTTGTTGCCTCGTTGTTCGCTACCTCATCCCCCTCGACGCATCCGTATGGCTGACACTTGCAACACTTCAAGGGTCTGTTGGACTGACACGGAAAGTGGCCTTACGCGTCAACTGCCACCGAGACAGTGTATTAGATGGGAGCATTTGCGGCAGGCAGAGAAGCGGATGCATGTTGCCTCTGCCACCATTTCACCGAGCCTGTTTAAGTCGACGTTTGAAACCTCAATGGGCCCGGCAATTTACTATATATATATATATATATATATATATATATATATATATATATATATATATATAATGTTTTGTTTGAGCCTCATTATTGTTGTTCGAGCTCCACTAAAATGTTGTTGCAATTATGCGCGAGGCTTTAACGTCTTTAAAATGGTGGTGCGAATGAGGTCACGGAAAGCACCCTGTGTTAGTGCGACTAGAAATGTTCAACTACAACAAAAGCCAAATTCGGCACTTGTGATTATTACTGGAGTTTTCACTGCCGGCAAGTCCATTACAAATTTGCAGATCTATGCAGAGCGGCACCTTTCATGTGACCCTGAAAACGCAGTTAAATATTTACTCCTAGTGCGGCATCCGTTGGGGTGCATTTGTAATAACACTACAAGTGTGCCTCAAGTTTAAAAAACGAATTTTTCATTTAGGCAAATATGTACGACTTTCGTTTTAGTTTAACGCGACTACGCTAACGCGCTTTCTTGCATACTAAACCGATATACTAAATGCTTTAAGGCTAAATGTCTATGCTTTTTTTTTTATCTCCCCACTGTCTCTACTACAGTGGTGTCGCCAGCGGACGGTATGACCTTTTCTCTAATGGCGGGGATTATTCCGTCACACAACAGTCGTTCTGCGTTCCGAACGAGACCGTGTTTAGGATGGGCTCTTTAAAATGTGTAGATGTCTTTTGAAGCCGATCCACTGGTCTGATACTGAAACGCGGAGCTAAAACGATTCAGCGGCGGTGAATGCCGCCGGACCGAATGGCACAATGTATTTCTTGGGGTTCGTTTGGTAAGAATGGTTTTCAGTTGCGGGTGGTGGGTTAACCACGGCGCAGATTCCCATCGACGACAATGCTGGTCACTACCTGGGTGGAACAGACCACAGTAAATGGCGTGGCGCATCGTTGTAGGATTGCCGACGCCAAAATCTTTACTCATATCGTCAGCTAAGCCACGCTTCATCCACGTAGAAATGAGACGAGAAGAACAGAGAGACCTTTGAAATACGCGTGCACTGCCCAGCGACAAGCCGCCGACGGATTAAACACCGCGCTGGCATAAGTTAATGGAAGCCTACATGATACAACGGGCAGCACGTCGCCACTCATAATACATCGAGACTTTGGAATCATATGACGGTGTTTGCTCTACCTCGTTGCCTCAGTAGGTTTTTTTTTGCTGCCATAACGCCAGCGTAGCGAACGCCCCCAACGCAAACTAAGTGCCCCACGACGCCCAAATATGGTAGGGCAAGTGATAAATGGACACTGGCAACCACTACCGTAATTCGACTGTAGTGGTCGCCCGTGTCTTCTGACTTCTGATTATCGTGGGTCGCTTGTTGTGCGGGTGTCATAGCCTGTCTTTTTGTGCCTTTTTTGCTAAGTCGACACCTGGCAAAAATGAATGCGGAATAATAACATGGCTAACATGCGAATTTTGAGCTAACGTAGGGCAAACACAGCATTGACGACTTCCACCGCAAACGACAACTGAAAGGGCACTTCGAAGCTTTATCGACTAATTGTTCAACTATCAACGGGAGGCGAAGTGAGTGCACTGTTGTGTGCACGCAGGAACGCTAGAACATGTTTGCTGCTACAGAGCAAGCACACCTAGGGCATTGAAAAAATTGCAATACAAACGCGTTCGTCAGCTGGGGGACTCTAGCTCAAAAAATGCTGCTGTGGTAGCTGGCAAATAGCTGTTTGTTCATCGGACAATAACATGTCATCTAGTCGATATGACGATACTCATGCACGTTCGATGAGGGCTGAGGATTCATCGTCACTTTGCCCGGACAGGACAAAATCGGTGTTGGTTCGGATTGGCAGGCCAATATCGAGTAACTGCATCGCACGTCTTTTGAAGGAAAGCTAGCGCAAAGTCGTGGTGGCTCTCAGGGTGGCGGAAGGTAGAAGGGCGTTTGTTTCTCGTTGGTGTCGTTGTGAACGAAACCGCATTCGTAAAATGTTGCCGCGTATTGCGCGACTTGCAAGTCTCTGGGCGAAACCGCTCGAACACACAGTTAACGTACTGCGGATGGCCGGTGGCCTCTCCGCCTCGTTTAGAGGTAGAAACTGCACTATTTGCGATGGGATTTGTCTGAAAATGAACGGCTGTTGTTAGGACGTACCTGTTTGACTGCCAGCGCCAAGTAACTGCGCTGGTGGTAACGGCGTGAATGCAGAGAATTTCGCGTTCTGCGCTCTGTATCACTGTATGCCAAAAAAAAGGGCAAGCTGGATTCCGACCGCAAAGCTCGGTTGCTGACCGGCAATAAATTCGGCATACATAAGAAGAAGCTTGCACGAAAAATACCATAGCACAACCTACGTGGAAGAACATCGCTAGTGGAATCTGTCTGTTGGATGCGCGCTTTGATGCATGCATGAGCATCGGCGTCGAGCGATTGCCTGCTTTCGTTTCGTTTGAGGCACATACAGCGTCGTTACACTGGGCGAATACCAACTTTGCAATTTGCGCTACGTACGGCATTTCTCTCCAAACCTCTCCGAATGGCCGCTATCGACCTATTTCTAGAAGTCCCACCCACACAAAGTCCTGCTGCGAGAAAAAGAGCTACGTAGGTTGTAGCGGAGTCGCCCGTGCTCAACATCGTGACGATGCCAAAATCAAAGCTAGCAAAGTCGCCGGAGCGGGCCTCCTCTCGGGCTTCGGTAAAAGTAATCTTAAATGAATAGTAAATTACACATTGATTGTTTGCAGCACTTGGTCCATAATCCCATCTCTCTTATGCACTTCTAGTGAAGGCTATAATCGGTGCACCTTATGTTTAGATAGGTCATTTTCGAAGTCGCAGTTTTGTCGTGTGCTCGATGTCATTGCCGCCGTTATCATTAGTGCCGAATAAAAACGGATAAATGTCTGTTATCGTCGTCATTCCGCTCAGGCAAGTTGTGTTAACGCGAATGATCAATGTATCTGTTGAAGCTGATAATTTGTTGGCGGCATAAGTTTAAATGTAGTTTTTCTTATTT
This sequence comes from Dermanyssus gallinae, assembly GCA_003439945.1. NCBI lineage: Eukaryota > Metazoa > Arthropoda > Arachnida > Mesostigmata > Dermanyssidae > Dermanyssus > Dermanyssus gallinae. The sequence goes on along the minus strand of QVRM01005576.1, from coordinate 225,728 downwards.
TATATAGCATCGCTATGTTACCACTTTGGAGTGGACAGTTGTCTCCGCGCGAACGTGTGGTCACACATTTTCTAACCCAAGATTAGCCCAGTTCAACAATGGGCCCCGAACAGACGCTGCATTTTCTCGTTGAAAGTCAAGTGATAGCCTCTGACGGAAAAATTCGGATGCTCTCGAGTCTCCCGCCAAATGATCAAGGCTTCTACCCACGCGCTGAATCAGCTTGAGCGTAATATACGCCTGCAGCTCCTATAGTCCCAAACGCCAACGAACAAAATTCGTGCAGATAATCAACGTTAGAGTATTTTCTGTATTTGTTACCCTCAGCTAACCTGGAAGTCCGCACCTGCACGGACCATTAAAAAGCTAATAGTCGGTTACAGTTGCGTCTAAAACAAGCAACCGAGGGTTCTTGAATGAACCCGAGCAACCCGAGGGTTCTTGAATGCACAGGAAGCCAGCAGATTTTAGTGCCCTACTAAAGATGTCATTTAAGGCGAGTGACGTGCTCGTCGGCCTGCACTCAAGGCGCTTGACAGGCCATGATGGGCCAATGTGTCCACAAAATCACCAGAACGACATCGTTGGGGCTCGACCAGGGTAGCATCAAACCGCAGCCTTGCAAAACTGTGTTAATTCACGGACAGGATGAGCGTATAACTAAGCCCCAGCTTCCTACTAACAGCTCGATGTCTGGCTTTATCGTCAACAGGAAGGTGCTCTATCAATCAGGTATGCTAGTCGCTTTTCCTAGGTAGGTGGGCTGTCCAACTGCACTGGTTAGCCCTATCATCGGGAGGAGAATCAAGCAACGACGACAATTCGTCGGCCTTTGAAGTTCAACGTTATAAGCATCCCATCCATCACTATCCAATAATGATTTCACCCTGTTCGCCGCCTGGGTCAATAACGACACGATCGTGGGTCAGCCGCCACGCTGACCGCGCCCAGCACACCTAGGCCGCCTAAAGAAACCAGGAGAATTACCTATTCCCTTACCACGGCGGTTAGCCTAAGCGAAATTGTTGGCTATACGCAAAAGTTGGTCATTTTTACTCATGATATATTTGTATCTGAAATTTAATACACTTGCGTTTTTGATCACGTTTCGTCTGGGCGAGTTTCATATGTCTTTAGTAAAAGAGATTCTAGTGAAAATCTAGTGGCAACTTGCCCACACGATAGAGGTACTATCCGCTTTACCCAGAGCCATCAACAGCTGACAGTAAAAGGTGGACATGCTTTGTGGCAACCAGCGGTGGATCGACTCGTTTTTGTTCCCCAAATGGCAGGTATATTTGCAACTGCTAACACCAGTAGGCGTTTCTTCGGAGCCACCTCGAAAACACTAACGTTTTTAACTTCGCCATTGACAAGGTTGTGAAACAGTAGATCAGTGGTGCTGCTTACGTTGATGACTTACATACGTGTGAGCACTGCGTGCGACCAAGGTGTAGCTATGCTTGGGATAATCTTTTGGTAGTGTAACTTAGCTAAATTTTAGAAACGGCAGTATTGAAACACCAGATACTTAGCGAAAGATTTTCGGGACGGCGTATTTAGCAGCGCTTGCTTTTGATAATTTTAGCTAGCCAGATGAAACCATAATTTGCACTTAGGAATGGGGCTTAGAGCAAGGTGCTTGCGTATTTTCTTAGACTTTATATTATTTTATAAATATACTAGACTATACTATAGACTGCAATATAGCAAAGGAATGTCGAAATGCCCGTTCTAAGCATAAATGTAGCGTGCACACTTAGCTAAGAGACCCTGGAGCTCACTTGATATGTACTCAAACAAGTACGTAGCAAATCCTTTTTGTGAGAGCATCCGGCTTGTTTTTAAAGCTTCCGAATTTGAAATATACCAAAAACGTTTAGAAATCATTATTTCCTTATGGGAATAGAAAACAAATAATGCGAGTGGGAGTAGTGCCACGCAACGTATTTCTGTATGATTCTTCGATCCTCTAAGAAGAAACTAGCATGTTTCGATGTTATTTGGAGGATGATGCATGCATGAAATGTACGCATTTACAGTTGTTTTTAGTTAATGACAATAATTAAAGATAAAGATATAACGACCTTCGTCAAGCTCCCCCAGACATGCAATAATTCCCTTATCTATTAAGATTGCAAAATCTTCTCCATATACTCTCCACTAGCATCTCTATGCAGGCTCTTTTGCGAATATGACGAGTACAGACGACCCGGTAGCAACCCACTGCGCCATATCATTTTGTGCGACTGACTGAAAAAGTACAGCATATCCCTACGGCATGCCAGCATGCATCCTCCAAATTTTCTCAAACACTCGAATACCTTCTAGATGATAATCGATAGTCTTCTGATCTCTGTGGTAAGCGTCTACCTTTATTTGAAGCGTCCTCATGAGTACAACAGAGTCTATTTGTCTTGCCCGATCATGCATACATTCGGACCGTTAGTTCGTCAGAAAAAAAAACAAACGTAATAGCCACATAGACCAAAATGCGTGGGGGGGGGGGTAGAACATTAGCTGTAACTCAGCAAGCGGAAGAGAGCAACGCGTGTTATTGCACATGCAATATATAGTCTGCTCCATTGTTTTCAGTATCTTGCTGACGTCGAAAAACGTCCACTTGCACTAAGATTAGATCAATTTAAATTTAGCTCACGGGTTAAGGTTCTGTTTAACGAATTCAAAACCCCATTTTGCCAAACATTTTGCTTTTCTTGCCTAAGGTTGGCGAACGTTAAAACGCGTGCTAGTCGAAGTCTTCAAGTCGAACCAAAGTCATCTCTTTGCTGGTCCGCAGTCAACTTCAGCGTTTACGGGCCCTGGAACGGCCACCCCCAGCCCACCATCGCCAACACCTTCCCGTAATCAATTCAAAGCGGCGACGGCACGAGTTAGGGGCTTATTCCTTGCCCCTATTTAGCTGCTGCTGCTGCCGCTAGCTTCTACATCTCTTCCTCATCCTCTACATTACGACAGATAAAGTGGCTATTAGGGGTAATCGCGGACGAGCCGGGCAAAAGCGCGTACCTCTAGGGGAAAAGGCGTCCATAAATCAAATGAACGACTACGTTAATAGCTAATGTCCTCATAGCTACAGAGAACCAAAGCTGAGACTGGACGAAGGGGCCGAAAGGAAGAAGAGAGAGAGAAGCGATGCGAGAATCTCGACTGAAAGAGAAGACGGGCGCAAGTTTCAATTTCCGATAACCCCGAAAAAGTAGCGATAAACGCCATGTGCATAGGGAAACATCCACTATTATCAACATTTCCCTTTAGGGAAAACGGCAATCACTCGCTGTGTGGCAGTGAAAAATGTGTTTTTTTCTAAAGAATTTTCAGCCACTCATTCATTGAAATCAGGACATTCGTTTCTTTCTCCTAATGCTGCTCGAACGTGCACGCCTCGCCATATCACAAAGTAACTTAATCACTGTCGCTGTCCACATATCACCTGTCGATTTTACATAATACAAGTTTCTTTCTTTTTGCATTGAGATCTTTATTTCCTGTATAGATTAGATGTCGCTGGGACTTCGCACTTTGTTCAAGAGTTCTACTGGTAGTTGTTTTTCGTTTAGCCTTAGCTTTTATCTGACAAAAATTCTGTGATTTGCACCACAAATGCATCGATGAAGGACACAACCGATACGTCTACTCAGACAGGCTGCTTTTGAAGTTTAAGTAGAACCTTGTAATAACTGCGGGCATCGAATTGGTTGCAAAAAACACCAACCGCCGTCCTTTGCAAACAATCCTACCACAATGCAAAACAAACATCTTGGCTGTTTAGGCGGACAAAGAAGAAGGCCAAACGAAGGCCAAGCGAAAGCAAGTTGGAAACAATGGATGGCGGACCGTTTGGAAAAGAAACAACGGAAAACAGCACAGGCTGATCCGTTAGCGCGTTTGCATACGGGCGGGGTCGGTGTATTTGCCTATGTATATTTGTATATGCATGTATATATGTCGGGACGTGTATATGGATGAGTTGGCTAGTTTGCAACGAAACGGCAGCCACCGCGTAGGTAACTTTTTCAGCGTCGCTTTGCTCGAGAATCCCCTTGCCCAATACACAACACCCACGGCGAGGAAGTCATTCAACCTCGCACGTCGCACCCCCAACATCGCAACACTAGGAGATGATCGATAGCTTCTCCGCTGAAAGCCAGAGAGGCTTTCGTCATGCGGCAGCGTCACTCGAACGAAGCCTGTGGCCGAACGGCTTTAGAATTGCCGTTCGATGCAAGACACTCACTGCGAGGTGCTGCTGCTGCTGCTCTACGTGTTGTGTTTTTCATTGCGACAAACTTCCGCCAACTGACGATTGAGGTGGCTTTGAAGTCGCAGATGTAAACGTAAGAACGTTCAGTGTTTGCGAGGTTCTCGATCAGGCTAAGCAATATGTGAAAGCTGGTCTATAAGTGTACGGTGTGACTTCAATGGCTTTGTTTCTAGGTCTGTTTCGCGTGTTTATAATTGATTTTACTACAAGTACATGGTATGCTCGATTGAATTCGATTGAAAACGTGTATAGCGTTTTCAAGATATATATATATATATATATATATATATGTCTTCAAAATGTTCTCTGCGCATACGATGTATAGACACAAATACATCGTCAACATCCGCAAGCTTGTCCACGTAACTGATGCCAAAAATCTTTCAAGCCAGTAAACAAATCTCCCGTATCATTTTCACATTCTGTCTTGCCAAGATCATCTATCGAGACGAAACGAGCGAGCGGAAGAGGATGTGATTTTATTGCAAAGCAGTGTGTTGGCTAACATAAAAGTGTGTTCTTTTCCAAAAACACAGTTTGTTGCTATAATTGCATGATGACGACGACGATGAGGAACACGTCAATGGCGGTCACTGTTAGCAGAATAAGATGTGGATGCCGCGAATGAAATGTGGGTATCGTCATTGTTCGTATCGTTGTTATTGTGGCTGCCTTGGATACGATGATTTTGTTTTCGGTCGGTTAGCAAGCCGCATAAAAGAGCAAAATACCGTAAACAGATCGATAATCCTTTACGAGTTGCGACTCTGCCGGGTATGTACCTAGATGAATCGATGGCTGGATTTATCGTTCGCTTGACACGTATGCCTAAATACACGTGGTACTCTTTTACATCAGAGGCGCTTAGAGCAGCAGCAATATTAGCGAATATATTGAGGTATCTAGGGTTTTCCCAAAAGTCCCTGTGACAGTCTGGCTACTTACCTTCAGCGGGATGGTTTATTACTCCCAACTCTCAATGAGCATCGCTCAAAAAAATCAGTCAGCCACAGAGATCAAATCGGCGACACCCCGGTTTGACCATCACTAGCGCACTAGCCTAGATATAACACGCCGAAAGATACAGGGCCAGCTGTTTAAATTGACGCGTCTTTTATTGAGTCCATACCTAAATTTAGCAGTATGTCGCATTGTGTTTTTTGCATAAGTCGATAGGGGGCGACCCCTGACAAAAGGCCAGTTCTATTCGCCAGTATAACCGCAAACAAACAAACCGCATGCAAGCTCCTGTCAAAAGGTTCTCATCTGTATTATTGAACGCTTCCATAATAGCAGCAGTGAGCGAGTCTACGTTAGAGCGTTGAGACTTGCTAGACTCTCGCTAAATCGCGGCTTGTATATAGCAGTCCAACGGACGAATCAAATCGAGGCAGTTCGGCGAAAATACGTCCTGCTACGAAACATGCTCACATGCTCAAACAGCTAGCTGTTCCTATACCAAGCGGCTTGTATAAGCGGAATCACTATCTTGCCTATGAAGAGATGTGGTAGTCCTTTAGACACTTTACGTATCTACGGTTTCACGACCGAACAGGCAGGTAAATCTATATTGTAATGGTTTTGCCTTTCCCAAAAAGTACGGCTGCATGGCATCTCCTTCGCTAGATACTGCATTCAGAACGTGAACAATGAGCGGGAATTCGCATTTTCCCACAATGCGCGCATCACCTTGATTGTGGGCGGTTTAGCGGTCGTACCTGCAATTGATTTTTGCATTTACGGTAAATATTTTCTTGTCCGAACAAAATACCGTTGAAGACGACTGATGTGCTTACTGCTTTGTGCTTAAGAGAAGAGAGGAGCAAATTGCATCGAGTCTCGGAGAGGATTTGTCTGCCCTGTATGACATAGGAAATGTACCTGATATCGTTGTGAACAGGCTTACATATGATCGTCATCATATTAAATTCGCGCGCAAGATTTCTGATCGGGATTGAGTGATCCTCAGAAATTCGTAAACTAAACGTAGGCTCATGTTCTGCTAAACATATTCGTGATCCATTAAACATAGGCTTCTGTTACCCATCAATCTTCTGAGCGCATTCCCGGCACGGAAAGGATTTGAATCGAAAAGTGCACTGATTTCGACGGTATGTCTGTACGCAAATATATATATATATATATATATATATATATAATTTTTAATAGGTATTTACCGGCAATTATAAAAATTAAGAGTATTTTACAGAAAAGTTTTCTCTATATATAGATATATTTAAACGAGGGCAGATTAAAAAGTTTGAGTACTTTGAATTATACGAGTTGAACCGACCACTAGACTCTTCCGGTTTGCTTTGCTTAGGAACACTATTATCAGCTGCACACAATCTAAATTTCCCGCCAAACAATGGCGGCGTTGAGGATTTAAGTCGGAAATAGAAGATTAACAGAAATGCATTTAGTTCCGTGCTAAGAACCAAATTATGTGTTTTAAAGTGGTGGAAATGTGGCGAACTGCTTATGATGGTTAAGCGGTATCTCGAAACACTGTGTATACGGGGTAGCCTGGTTAACTGGTGTTACATATATATATATATATATATATATACAATGCGATGTCGACGAAGTGCCACTCAATTCTAAGCCTAAGGGCGTGGGGAGAACCAAGGCCTAGTAGGCGTGAAAGTCTTACACTAATCGCTAATAGCTGTCCATGTTGCACGTGCATCAGTCACTCCCGACATCTTCGACATAAAAAAGTGTACTATGTAGAGGGGCATATTGTGGAAAATTAGTCACGCCCGCAAAACCAATTAACTTTTTTACCTATACCTGCTTGGTACGGCGTGTCGTCAGACCTGCTCTACGTAGGTGTGCTGCGTATTTCTTGAAACTAACGCTTCACTGCGACGTTACACAAGTTTTCGTCAGGCGAAACTAATTCTGCTTAGAATTTAGACTGTAATCTGGATTGGATCTGTGCAATCAGTTGCCTTCTTCTGCTTTGCGGTCTTAATAATATCAGATTTAGAGAGAGGGCTTGTCTAGAGGCAGCGTCGTATGGGTCTGCGACATATTTCACTGGCCCGGCTTCCACGCGATAGCCACAGATACGTAGGGGATTGCCTCTACGGGATGGAAACAACGCTCGTACGTATTAGTTAACAAGGTGGCTAATCTATCACTGGTAACTATAGCCTCCCTTGCGATGATAGGAAACAGATAACGTCCCTTGCAGGTATTAAGGTTTGATGCTCTTCTACAAACACATGATATCGATTTAAACATAGATGTCTAGAGTAACACGTGCAAGTATGAGAGTTAAAAATGTTAAAAAAAGACTCATTAAGTCGGCGGCACCGCTATGCTTCCCTGCACCGAACACGTGTGGGTGACTCAAGTCAGCATGTAGCGAAAATTGTAATTTGCATGATCGCACTGTTTTCCTTTCGTTTACGCTGTGGCATGCAAATAAGATGACTTGGCGGGGAAAACGGAAGACTACGATACGAGTTCGGTGCCACAGCACCTTCTCGTTACGTGTCCGTGTGACACGTTAGAACGATTGCAAAACAGACCAATGGGAACCTAAATCTTTGACATGGGGGGGGGGGGGGGCGTATAGGAAAAATCGCGCTTGCTGTATCGTCGCTACCGAAGGCGGCGGAGTCTGACAGCGTCATTCGGTGCGCGCATCAGGATGAATTCGGAACACCCTAACGCATTGTATTCTTAGACTCGAGCTCGTGGGTGCCTTCCTGTGACGGCCGGGTGTAGGCCGGGGGTAGGGCTTGACTGAATGAATAAAGTTAGAACGCGCAAGCCAGGACAGAGCAAACCATGCAAGTGCATAGATAGAGATCGCGATACTCCCAGACTCGACAGCCTACAACAGCTTATGATGAGGTCGGTACACAGCCGAATCTGGTAGTCGGAGACGAAAATCTTGACTACAATAGACTAATTAACATCCCAACGGAGAAGTCGTTCACATTCTGAATATTTTTATTAGCATAGCGTGCCGAATGACTCCGATGCCTCTTGAAATATACCCACCAGCAGACAGGTAAAAGCCTAGGAAGAGGGAAAGCAACAATGACCAGCACTGCGTTCTCGTGTTTAAATAAAAGCGATTCTATAGAAAGTTAAAATGTTGGGTTTGCGGTCTACTACGAATACTCAACGTTTCAGCTGCGGTGGTAAAAGGAAAGACCTTTTCTTGGCCCTTCAGACCGAATCGGCTACAGTCATGGCTCCATAGAAATTGCATCGTCTTTGTACCTTTTTGCTTCTGCGGCCTTTGCTAGGTTGCGGCGGTCTTTGCTAGCTTTTTCGAAGTAATTAATTAAAAAGCAATAAAAATATAGTTTTGATTTCTTTATGACTTAAAATTTGCGTGCGTAGCCTAGCATTTACTCAATGTTAATTGACGCTTTCAGAAAAAAAAAATTTCCTAACGAAACCTTCATATTTTCGCATATATATTTGATTTCTGAATATGCTACCATGGTCACGCTATGTAATGTACACAGCTATTTCAAAAATAGATTAACCTCCTAACTGGCAAGAAAAGACACGTCCATGACGGGTTCATGCCTCATAAGAAAAGCTGCGGGAAAAGCATCCAGGGCGGCAAACGCTATCGCCAGGATACTTTCGAATATACATGAGCCGGGGGCTCGTACACGAAAGCTCTTAGGGTAATACAAAAGTACAGTACAATCAGCACAAACGCAGCTCTGCTGCCCGCCGCTTGGACCTCAAGGCGCCTGAGAGACAGCGCCTGCAGGACATTGGCACACCCACAGAGAACGACAAACAAAGAGGGAGAAACACCACTATAGAGGGCTGACAAGCCGATTGGGCTGCCATTTCCTCTGGTGCTCCCGGAAAGGTCCTAAGAAGACTGCTGCTAAACATACGGGCAATATTAAGTCCGAGACCTAACCTTCTACCTGACGTAGGTTCTCACAGTACATAGGAACTTCTAGAACAACCTTTACCCCATTGAGAAGGCCTCGTCAGAAACTTTTTTGCGAAAAAACATGGGAGACACTCCACAACACGAGCCCCTTAAGTGCCAGGCATAGGAAAAGGCCAAAATTATGGCAATTAAATTTATTCGCGAGAGATGGTCCAGAGCGGGGATCACCCATCCCAAAGTTCAGATCCCCCGCGAAATAGCACACAAGGAATTCATGGAATACACAAAAGGTGCCAAAAACAAAGCACATAGTATGTAAGGAGAAACAAAAGCTTTACGATGCCGACGCAGCTGAAGAACGTGCAACATTGGATCAAACGAGTTTGCAAGGCCTAGAACAAAGTGCGCCTCACAGGTGGGAGAATTCTTAAGCGACCCCGGCCAAATGACCCGATAGGGCACTTGCCACTTTTCCAGATGGCCCATAGCACTGTTCTATGAAGATCTGTGCCATCAGAGAGTGAAGTTTAAGGGACAGGTACGTTTAGTGGGGATAAGTCTCAGCGAAGGAACATCCGCCCGCTAGGGTCGAGTCCCGCACAGCTTGAGATGGAAAGTGATTTCCCCTACTCGTAACCGTAATGTAACACTGCATTTCACCCTTCTTCACAAAAAAACGATCGTTTTGTGTACAGGCTTCGGCTGAAGCGTGCCCGATGCATTCATTAGTTCTCTCGCTTGTACATAGCTTAAATGTGTACTGTGTAAGTATTTTAGAATCAGGATACCTCCAAGGTAGGTAAAATAGTTGAATATTTTAAGGTGTTGGCCATACACATTTACGTAGTGGTTTGCGGTAGTATGCGCCCTTTTTGCTAAAATACAAAATCGCTACATTGTTGTTGTTGCCAAATTGTCAAGCTGGTATTTATACATCATTTAGCGGCTTTGTTGAGATAAAATCACAGATATCTTCGAGATTTTTCTAGCATGACGAGGTCGTCGACATAGGCTTCTAACTTGCCCAACAATTTTGAAAATTCCGATATATACAATACAGAAAGAAAGGGGCTAGCGGACTCCCCTTGGGCTATTTCTGTGGTCAGTGGCATTGTGATTGGTATATAGTGGTGGTCATTTTTTGCTATAAAATGTATGGTGATCATGTCATTAGTACATGTCAAGCGAATAATAAATACATCCATTTATGAGAATGCTATTGGCTATCTAGCATAGCGCTCTAGAGGTCATTTTAGCGTTAATTCCAAACATCTCGCGCAGTTCTTTAAGGAATTGATATCTAATTACACACTGTTCCTAGTCGTATTTTGAACTTCTCATTCGAGATTTCAACAATTTGCTTCTTAGACGGACCCCCATAAGTACAAATGTGCAGCGGTGGGGCTCGAACCCGCGCCTAAATTATGTGTTTCCTCCGGTCGCGAGGCGCAGGCGAATGCACCACGTCACCGGGCTCGACGGGGTATTATAAAACGTATCATGTGCAGATGGCGGCCGCAACTGTCGCAAAATCAACTTTTCATATCTCGGAATCAGTAGCTAACAATACAATCTTGTCCATAGTTTTCGCCTTGTCGTGTTCTAGCCATCTAGCTTCTTCGACCCTTTTTCTTATGTCTTGCGAGTCCGCGAGCAAGATCAAGCGACCCGGGGGAGACAAACGAACTGGCAAAATACAGAGGAAATATCGAACATCAGACGACTAGAACAATTTCGAGTGCACGATGGTTCCGTTTCACTGCAGCGGCGCTTACTTGCTTTGGCAGGTTTGCTTATTCGATTTCTCGAGCTACCGGCTGTTTGGGTTGAAAACAAGATTAGCTCCGTTTGTAGTTTTGAATTCAGGTTCTTTTCACACGAGGGGGGAAGAAGGGAAGAATTGGAATGGCCCGCCTCAACTAGCAAGCCTCGGGCTAAGTATCGTTAGTATGTGCGTAAACGTGCATATGTGAAAATATGAGTAGATAAAAGAAAGGTAGAGAGAGAGAGGAATAAAAAGAGGAATAAGGCGAGAGAGAGAGAAAATGAACAATTTTGTACCAGAAAATGGCAACAGCCAAATTAAACTGTCCAACATTGTCTCATCGGGACATCGTCGCTGCTCCCCTTCGATGTGAGAGAGCCGAAATGATAAATCGTATGGCCAGCACAACTACTCGGCACGACGATATTGGTTAAACCATCCCACCGACTTGCTGGTTTTGAGCTCGGATAGCATAATTAGTCAGAGGCTTAGGTCAGTAAAAGCTAAATGAACCTTTGCTGAGTCAAGTAGAGACGACTCTGGAGTGTGTCCGTTTGAGTCCGACCGTGTCTATTGGCATACGGTATCCGCTGCATCGTGCGCCTACAGTCTATATAGACGATGTACGGCTAAACAAGAAAAACAGAAAACAACGAACATATCATCCGCCAGCTAACGACTAGCGTCACGTTCCGGTACGTTTGAACAACACTGCCCAATATGAGGACATACTAGACGGTTAGCTCTCTGGCACGCTGTTTGCCCTTCATAGCTGGTTCTGTGCATGCTTGTCTAACAGCAGCAGTAAGAGTTGTAGTAGTAGTAGTAGTAGTAGGAGCAACAGCTGTTACCACAGCCTCTGCCGATGTGGTCATGGTAATCGCTTGAATCATCGGCCCGAAGAAGAGTTACGAAACGACGCGCCCGTCGCGATATTATCATCATGACAACAACATTAACCACAATAACAACAACAAAAGCACCAACATGAGCAACAACATCAACAACAATGACAAAAACATCGCCGAAAATAGCAGCAGCAACATCAACCACAACACCAGCAACGAGATCAACAATATCAACAACAACAACAACAACATGAACAACAACCACACCACCACCACCACACAACAACAACAACATGAACAACAATTACACACAACAACAACAACAACAACAACAGCACTAATAACGTCTGTGGTCGCTTTGTCGAGTGCAAAACAAGCAGCAACGTTTACTGTAGCGCCGATACTACCAGGAGTCTGTTGCTTTTATTACTATTCCGCCATCAACAACTTAATAGCAACTTAACAATAACAACAGCTTAACAACAACAACAACAATAGCAACTTAACAATAACAACAACTTATCAACAACAACAATAGCAACATCAATCACAACAGCAACTGTTGCTACATCTACTACAGCTATGGCCAGAACACATATGAGTACAGCTGCTCATTTAATATGCTGTCGGGGCTGCGTATATCGTTGCTTATTCATCCGAGGAAATCTCTATAGCGCGTCGTTGTCGCAGATCTTCTCGTGACACGCCTACTCGACAGGGAGAGGGGGAGAGAGCGAGCGCGTGAGAGAGCTAGAGAGCGGGACTGATACTACCGAGAAAATGGTGAAGTGATAGTAATTGATGTCGACAGCACGCTCTGCTCGCAAGGCATATTCAGCCACAGGTCTAACTTCGCAGTGCCACTAACGCTGGTGCTGCTGTCGCTGTTCTCATTGGTACTGTTGTTGTTATTCGTGTTGTTGTTGTTATTGTTGTTGTTGTTCGTGTTGTTGTTGTTGTTATTGTTGTTGTTGTTGTTGTTGTTCGCGTTGTTGTTGTTGTGTTCTCGTTATTGTTCTTGTTCGTGTTGCTGTTGTTCTTGTTATTGTTGTTTTTGTTGTTGTTGTTGCTGCTCTCAGATATTGTGGTGGTGGTTACCAATGCCAGCTTCGATGACAAAGGATATTCCATTACAAAAGTGTTTCCGCTGTAAGTACCTACTATCCAAAGTAGTAGATGGCCAATAATCTGAAATTCCGCATAGATATGCCACGCCAACTCTCCTCTATCCGGTCCTTCTTACCGTTATTAACTCGTCATCTTCTCTCGTTCCCAACAATCCGTTAGATATAGTATTTCGAAAAAACTAAAACTCCACCGTTTGCAAACGCACGGGGTTCAGCTGCTCGGCCATAATGGCGACATTTCGGGACTGTAGACGACAATCCGTATCAATATAGAATTTTCGTTGCGGATGAAGTGATGAAGTGAAGGAGTTGTGGACAGTCTCGGACCCTCCGCGCGACTCCAATTACGTTACGTCCAGGGATAACCGACAGATTTGCTGCCTCACGGCAGTTCGTTAACACGAAATCCCAACCACACAAATGTGGATCCGCGGACCCGACTGGCTGACAAACCAAGGAATTCCGAAGCTTAGACACAAATTGAATTTCTGGCTCCACGAATCGGACCCATCAAGGGCTTATCGGCCAATGTGCGAACTACTTCTTTTCTCAGGCGCAATTGGAGCACGGATTGTAGACACTTATTCAGGACTACAGAGAGTAGAGCAATGCGCAAATACGACGAAAACGACAGGTTCATCGTTTATCATTGTTAAAAATCTCATTAAGTAGCCAACTGTGGTGCACTGGGTTGTTATATTACATTAAATGCTGTACGTTACTCGGATGAGAGCAGCGCGACTGTTTCAGAGCTAACAACAAGTGCAGGTCCGGTAGTCGACATACTCGGCGCAACATCTCTGACTGAGTTCATTGGATCTAAACAACTGCAGACGACGCGACGAGCGACATCAGTGTAGATTGAGAGCACAGTTGCAGAGCAAAACAACCAAGGACGCAGGAGACAATTGTCGCTCCATTTGTATTCTTAATAAATGAATACATTATAATGAAAAAAAACCAAGGACGCAGTAGACAAATAGCACTAGATCTGCCGACTTCCTGTGTGACCTCCTAAAAAACGGCGTGGTGCCTTTCGTTTCGGATTCTCGACCTTCTGTCGTCGCACCTCGGGCGCTAATTTGAACTCGAGCTCTTGTAAATTTCTTCGTTGTAGATAAGTGCAGCTCGGACCTATACCGTAAGAAAATACGAACCAACTGCGCATTAAGCTTTGGAACTTTGAACACGGATTATCTATCTCCTCCGGAACGTTGATAGAAATTCGAAGTCTCGACGAGACAGAATTAAGCGCATTTAACATTGTCCACAGAGGCCTATCTACTGCATTAAGAGGCATATCCTGAAGATTTATCCTTGTAATTGACTATCCGTAAACGACTTCGTAACTGTATCGACCATGTAATAAACATACTTAAACATCTAGTTCCGAAACAATCTTTGACTATATGCGGCTATATATATATATATATATATATATATATATATACATACAGGTAGTTCAATAGGTTCTTAGAATGAGCTTTTTAGAATTCGAATTTTGGCGCTTCCACCGCTGTTAGGAACTGCAACTTTTCGACTGCCAGCAGTCCAAAATATTATGGTGATTGGCTGTTGCGATTTCGTTTGATCGCTTTTCCCGTGCAACGTATCGGCGTGATTTTGAAAAATGGAGAAAAAATAGTTTTGAGTGGTTATCAAGCATTTTATTTCAAAGGTTGGAATGCGACCCAAGTGAAAACTGAGTTAGACGAGGTGTACGGTGACTCTGCGCCATGTTTTGCCACTGTTTCCAACTGGATTAATGAGTTTAAAAAGAGGTCGCAGGAGCACCGGGATGAACTACGTTCAAAACGCCCAAAAACGGCAACTGATTAGGAAAACGTGGAAAAGGTGCGGAAAATCGTTGCCGCAGATAAGCGAGTAAACATGAGGGAGATAGCGGAGGCCTTGGGGATCAGTTTGGGTAGTGTGCATTTCATCCTGCACAAAAACTTGAAGATGAAAGAGCTCAGAGAAAAATGGCTGCCGCATTTGCTCAACCAAGGCCAAAAAAACGCGCCTGTTTTCGCTTCACAGCGAAATTTGGCCAAGATGTCGAACAATCCGTCGGATTTTTGGCGCAGATTTATGACCGTCGATGAAAGCTGGGTCCATCACTACACTCCCGAGACCCAAGAAGCATCTTGCCAATGGTGTGCACCTGATGAAGGACCTCCGAAGAGGGTGCGGACAACGGCATTGACCGGAAAGGCGATGGCTCCAGTTTTTTAAGACCAACGTAGAATAATGCTGGTCGACTACCTTGAGAGCGGTAAAACGATCACAGGAGAATATTATGCAAGACTGTTGGACTGCCTTTAGCAAGAACTCATCGTGAAACGGCCCGCTTTGCAGAAGAAGGTTGTCCTGTTTCACCAGGACAATGCTCCTGCACACAAGTCCCGGCAAGCATCGGCAAAACTGGCCCAACTGAGGTTCGAACTTATTGAACAACCCTCCTATTCTCCAGACCTGGCCCCCTCTGATTATTTCCTCTTCGAACATTTGAAGAATAGTCTCGGTGGAAAGCGTTTTTTCCAGCAATGAAGAGGTTAAAGCTGCTGTCAATGCCTATTTTCAGTCTAAAGATGCGGAATTCTACTTAAGAGGTATAAAGGCTCTGAAATCTTGGTGGGAAAAGTGTATTGAGCATCTCGGGGAGTATATCGAATAAGATAAATTTAAAAAACATGATTTGGAAAATTCTTGGTTTTCATTCTAAGAACGTATTGAACTACCTGTATATATATATATATATATATATATATATATATATATATATATATATATATGTAAATATAGGACTTAGGTATGCCAGGGGAATAACAAATGCATCTATCTATCTATATATATATATATATATGTTCACTTATATGTGAACTTAGTGAGCCATAAGACACCTACATATAAAAAGTGTACATAAGCGCACTAACGAGCTCGCATACAAACGGACACGAAGGGTCTGTATTCCCTTGTAGCACTCTGTTTCGGCCTCTTTTTTTTTTTTGCTGACGCAGCTAGCTGTAACGAACATCTCAAATATTTGTATTTTTATTGATTTGGACCTGCCTTAAAACGACTGTCCTTGCACGTTGATTTTTATTTGGATACAAACGATCACCTCAAGTTGAGCACTCGGTATGCACGCATTTCGAATGGCCTATGCTTCTCCATGAGTTCGCGGAGTTGGCCGCGCTAATACTCCACGAATTGCGCTACGATTTACGGCACGCCTGTCTTACCAATGAACCTCCCTTAGCCCTGCTCCATCAGGCTGGGCTGTGACGCCAATCGATCGGCGCTTGGGCTCTGTTGAAGAGACGACAAAGCAAATAGCTTGCGCGCCTATCGCATGACCACAGTACATACGTATAATCACCGTAATCCACTATTACGAAATCAATCCTACGTTCGACGTGCTTCGTTACGGCATTCGAAGATCGGGCCCGTCCGCGTACATCTACATAGCGACCTCTCCATCTACATCTATGCATCTAGACGATTTTCTATGGTAGCAACAGCGGTGGCCGCGGTGGCCGACGCTGGAGCAAGCTAACCCTGAACGAGGCATATATGTCCGGCTAACTAGCGTTCGCTCAACAGATGTGTTTTTGTAAGGCCTGGGCGATACCGTCCCGAGAACCAGGAAGAAAAAGATAGAAAAAAAACGAGGGAAAAACGAGACTCACTACGAAACGCGCACGCTCACCTCATACCTTCCATTCGTTGGCAAAGACACAGTCATGTTGCTATATGTAGTTTTTATCGTCGTCGATGCGGCCGTAGATTTGCCTATACGACGTACGAGCATTACGTACAAAAATAGGCTATCCTCCGGCAAGACCATTTGATTAGACCATCTATCGGATCATGGCCGATTAAGCCGGATAATATATATATATATATATATATGACGGCTTATTGGTCTTGATATATATATACTTGAATATATCTTTTTTTACGATCTGACAACCACATTTTAGACGCTCGAAATGGGCTAAGTTGCCTGTGGCACGATAGCTTCTCGCGTTCTCGTACTGGTATTATATAGGCCATCTCCAGCAGAGGTGTGTAGCAGCAGGGCAATGACAACCACGTCCAATAAATTTAACCAGCACGGCCGGGGCTCGAACTAGTGATGTTTTGCTAACCGTGGTTGCCATGGCAACGCCCCGTTTCGAACGGTGCGTTAGCCTCCTAAGCCACCGCCACTACATATGTATATGTATATATATATATATATATATATATATATATATATATGTATTATAACTAGCATTTGACTTAAACACATTTGTTTTACAGCTTCCCTACATTGTCAGCGGTACACTGGTACACTGTTGAAGGTAATAATACAGAACATACGATTCTCCACATAGACGAGAGATTTCGAGAATTTTCGTAAAATGTTTGCCGATGCGGTTGTTCTGTAGTACTTTTAGCATAGATCGAGCGAGTCGAAGAAGCTTGCCAGGCTCTGTCTCGCTCTTTTAGCGACTCGGAGGCGACTGACGCCGCAATGGTAAACGCGCTGCCGGGTAAGGCCCCCGGACCCGACCTAGTGGTAAATGAACAACTTCGGCAGGCCACTTTACTGGTGCCGTGTTTCACTGCTTTCTATAATGAACTGTTTAGAGCGTCCCAATTACCCGTGGAATGGAAAACCAGTCTCCTTAATATCATTGCTAAAGGAAAAGGAGACCCGCTGGCCCCATCGTCCTACCGAGGATTAACGAAAAAAAGCGTAATATATAAGCATCTGTCGGCTATCTCAACCCGTCGCCTAGACGTATTTTTAGAAGTTACCGGGGCATTTCCTAAGCAACAACACGGATTAAGAAGAGGCAGATCAACAATGACTGCGTGCGCCGTGCTTCTAAACTTGGTGCATTGTACACTCTGGATCAGGGAACGTTATATATTTGCTGTGTTTGGACTTCAAGGCGGCTTTCAATACGGCCTCGCGCACGATCATCCTTGACAAGCTGGCACGCTGTGGAGTTTCACTGAGCATGCTTGAACTTCTAAAAAGCATCGTGCAGGAAGGACTGGTAATAATAAACGATGGGGTTACTAAGCACGCACAGATCACTCAGACCACCGGTGTTGCTCAGGGTGACAATCTGAGTACCCTGTTGTTCTCAATGCTGGTAAGCGATTATTTGCAACTGCTTGTAACCCTACAGCCCTTTGTCGAAAGGAACAAACTAAAGATTGACGCGAGCAAGACTGAAGCTATAAAGTTTCGACGAGGAGGAAAACTGGCCAAAAGCGTCGAGCTTCGACGGGATTCAAGAACAATCGAAATCGTTCCCTTTCTCTTACCTGGGGTTTGTGTTTTTATTACGCGGCACAAGTTTGTCCAGGCATGTTGAAGACAGAGTCCGAAATGCCTACAATCTTTTAATTAAGCTATACATATATATATATATATATATATATTATATATATATATATATATATATATATATATATATATATATATATATATATATGTATATATATATATATATATTATAACTAGCATTTGACACATATGTACTTATTATTTTACCTGAAGATTACACCCACCGCATCCTACGGTGTTCAGGTTATTTGGCCTCGTCTCTCGAGGCCGAACTTAAAGGGCGTTTGACCAACTCAAAGCCAGTTTTATAAAGGGAGCAATAAACGCCTACCGTACTAGCCTCAATAGACTAGCGTAGTTACTGGCGTCGTCGCCGTTGTTCAGTGAGGACTTGCAGAGGATGTACTACCTATCAGAGACGACGGCCTTTAGAGAACACGTCTTGGATTGGGAAAGGAAAATGGCCGACATCGCCCGCTTTTCCCTTAAACAAAGGCAATGACGTTGGAGAGGCTCTGAGGGTATTTACGTTGAATGCCCTTACTAGCCCTCTTCTCAATATGTTTAGTAAAATTGAAGTCTTGCATTAAGACTACTCTATAATACGAAAAATGTTGAACACAGTCATTTGTAATATTACATGACTAACGCTAATTTCTCGAGGATTATTGTTCCTTACGTTGTATCGAAAACCGCCTAAAATTTTACAAAGAAAGCTTTGTTTACATCGGAGGGCCATTTAGGTGCTGTTGAGAAGCACCAAGTAATTTATCTCATATTTTCCGAGCAAGTAATTTATCTCATATTTTTCAGCGGACACGCAATCAATGCAGATAGAGCTTTTAAGATAAAGCTTTTCTCTGCTCTGCCACGGTTTGACGAAGGCGTTAAGGGATCTCCTTTTGGTATCACACTTAAGAGGCGGATCGAACCCACAACCCCTGGTGACAGTGTTGGAAGCCATATTCTTCCAAAATGTATATATACATTAATAAACCCTTTAGCAAGAAAAGAAATTATATGTATGTGAAATGTTCAAATTGTATATAATGAACCGTATTGTAATTATGTGCCATCTTAAAATGCAATGTTATCGCGAAATAAACAATATGTTAAAATTATTAAGTTTCTAAGCAGGCGCGGGTCATCACTGAAGTATCAGCACGGTCGGAGAGAGCGTGCGAAACTATTGTCTAGACAGCAGGAGAAGAAAAAGCAATTTGCTGGCCGACGTGTTTTAATACGCCAAAAATGGAAAAGCACACAGACGGAGAGACAACTCGAGACAAATCGTGAGGGCCTTGAGCAGCACTGGAATGTGTAACGAAAAGTCTAGCGTATATCTATACCCCATAAAGGTTAGGTCGCCCTTTCTTTATTTCTTCCTTCTTCTATGTCATCTCGTATATATATATATATATATATATATATATATATATATATATATATATAATATCTGTAGACCTTGGTTAATAAAGCTCTTTAATTCTCTCTCTCTCCTTCTATATATATACACACAAATATAAATAATGATTTCATGGTAGTGAATGCCACGCGGCCACCTCATTAGTAAGATCGGCACGGACATCTTAAAATGTTTGCATTGTTTTGTAGGTTTGTACTTACCCAGCAAAAGAGATAACGATAAGGCGCCATAGTTTGTTGGACACTATCCTGCTATAAGTAGACGTTAATGCCGTTGGGAGCAACCTCTTCACACACGAAGGAAAGCAAAGCAGGCGGCTTCTCGTTATCGTTCGACGCTCTATGCCAATCTTGGTCATGTCACATGGCGGCCGTTTGCCCAATGTTAAACGCTCGCGTCTAAGATCAGGTTTAGGCTGCATTCGCCCTGTCTCAACTTTGAGTCCTTCTGCCGCAATCCCCTCCTCGCACCCACTCTGACCCGCTTCTATCATCCAAGATCTGAGAAACCAAGGCCAAAGTCTTAATTCCAGGTACTCTGCCGTCGTGCGTGTTCGCCCAAGTTTAAACAGCTGCGATCGTGGACAATCTACAGGTGGCAAATAGGTCTACAAACCTATTCAAGCAACACAGCAGCAGCCCTCTCAGTCGAGTCTTAAAATGTCAGGTTACCGCCCACCTATAGTACAAACAAACCCGCCGTTGTGTCCACAACACAACTATGCACTTCTATAGAACGGGGTCGTATTCTGCTGGGTATTCTGCTGTTTTTGGTGTATCGTGGCGTAAAGAACCCAATCTGCACTCCCAGCAATCTGCACTAATTAACGCCCTGCACAGCTGGTCAACTCAGCAAAAAGCTACCATGTCATCACAGTCGCTCTGCTCGATAAGACTGCATTAGGCCGTTGTTGATTTAGTTTCGCTTTGATGAATCTTGGAGTTCAATATTTCTTATAATCTTGTTTATAATATTGGAAACGAAAATATGATTACGTTCGTTGTACTTTAATGCATGTAGATATCCACGTTCGAGTGCGATATATATATATATATATATATATATGTAAACATCGCTGTACTATTCAATGTCACTTTGGATATCTCTCAGAGAATAGAGCTTATTGAGCTGTAATAGAAAAATGTGTTTGGTAAAAAACGCTCGCAAGCGCGTGATCTCCTAGAAAGCAGACGTTCCGTGGCTACCTCGTACGTCCCTGGAATTTTTCTGTGGAGTTTTTTGAAGAGCGAGGTAATCTCCAGTAAGCTCTCGCGTGTGGCCATAGATCCTCAACTACGGCAATGCGCCACACCACCGGGCTGAAAACACGGAGGCTCTTCTCGCCGCATCTCTGAGTCACGCTGGTGAAGCGTCCAGTTTATTTACCTAACTTGGCACCATGCGAGTTCTTTCTATTTCCGAACGTAATCGATTTACGCAAGCGGTCGCTTAAAGCCATTGAGGTGGAGCTAGACTACGACGAAACCTAAAGAGTTATTTTATTCTCAAAAGAAAATTCTACCTGTTATATACTCTATTGTAGAAGGTTCAAACGATTTGCCAGTGTCCAACGTATGCGTACACTTACTGTCGTCGCAAGTTTAAGTTTTGTAAATAAATACACGTTGCGAGCAATGCTAGTGTTTTTGTACCGCATGACAATACGGACAGAGTCGGTCGTGTGTTTACCCACCTTTAGTGGCTAACGACTGTTTTGCTTCCAGAACAGTAACCACGTAACAGCCAATGAGGGTAGGCACATTGACAGTCTTACGGTGCCCTAGAGAGTATTTTCACAATGCTGCCAATAGCAGCATACTTAAATCTTTCGTACCGTCGCGAGGGTAAGCCGTACTGTTGTTGTTGTTGTCGTTGTCGTCGTTGTCGTCACCACCGGCCGTTACAGCCGTGAGAAAATCCCAGACCTTTGTTCTCTATGAAAACACTCGCTCACGCGATTAAGGCTGGACAAACCTTGGTGTGACCGCAAACATAACTGCCTGCTCACAGATCTAGGCGACGGCCAACGACCTAACGACTAACACTGGCTAGACCTGCTTTAGTGAGAACCATAGTTGTTTTCTTACCTGGTGCGTTGGCTGCGTTGTATAACGTTAGCCAGCCATTCGCGAAACGACTTCACCGAATCATTTCCTAAACTTCGGCAGCCTAAACTCTAGCTACAGAACGCAGATCGTTACCGTGGACGCAGTTAGTATACTGCTAAGTACTGCGAGACAGTATAGTCTGTTTTTAATTTTAAGTCTAGCAATGGCTACGTAATACACAGCAGGAGCTACATTGTATAGGCCTATCCTGGTATCATCTAAAGTCTCGAGAGACATTGTGTTTATTCGAAAAGTATATTTGTTACCAACATTACAATCCTAAATCAACATATTCTGAACAGAATTCGCATAGGCTTTTCGGTGTTTCTATATACATGTCACACTAGATCACGCTTCAAACGAAGCCAAGTACCTAGCAGTAGTCTAAGGCAATGTCTGTTCCTCGTATTGCAAACAGTAAACCTTGTAGCGGTTATGTCTAAATATACCTCAAGCAGCAAGTAATTGAGGTATATTTAGACATAACCGCTATATAAAAAAAACAATTTTTACTTACATAGAAGGCGCACACCTTTGAAATAATCAAGGATTGTGTTAGAGAAGTAAACAATGTCTTGGTTTGACGTACCAAGAGCAAATCCTGCAGCGGTTATGGCGACTGTGTTTTACGCAACAAAGACAGACCCATAAAAAGGCGTACACCTCTCTAATAACCTGGAACGAAGTTGAATTGGACGAACTGTATGCCTAGGCGCACAATTATGTAGAAAATGAAATGCGGTTGCATTATAATTGGTGATTAGGTGTATGCGTTTATACATAAGAGAGCGGATCGATAAGTTCTACTACTTTGAACCGAAATTACCAAGCGCCATTCATCGGCTACATGCAGACTAAATTTCGCGCCAATCGGTGACACATTTATTGTTTGAGCCTAGTTCACCAACAGGTGAAAATACGAGGTTCGAAGATGATTTTTAAAGAGTTACGAACGAAGGAGCGACTAATCTGCATCCATCTCATCTCTGTGGTAAAACCAAATCATGTGTTCTAAAGTGGTAAAGATGTTACGAACTACCTATCAGCAGTATCCAAAAATACTGTGTATACGTGGTACTGTCGATTTCGTAACGATCGTACGAAAGACCGAAGATGACCCCCGTTTGGGCAGGCCTTTGGCGCCAACAACAGAGAAAAACGTTAAAAAATGCCTGATACCACACTCGACAATTGCCGGATTACTATCAGGAAGATAGCCGATGAAGCGGAGATATCTTATGGATTAGTTGTTACAGTATTGAACGACGTTTTAACCGTCAGAAGACTAGCAGCAAAGATCGCTTCAAAAATGTTGAATTTCCACTAAATCAATCCCGTCGGGAAATGTCCGAATTGAACCTTCAGGCGGTAGCAAAAAACCTTGTACTGCTTTAAAGAGTGATTACAGGAGACGAGTCATCGGTTTATGGTTACGACCTCGAAGCTATAGCCCAATGCTGCTAGTGGCGCTTCCAAGGAGAGAGTCGATTGAATATATTCAACGAAGTGATCACAGCAGATCCAACATTAAGGTTTTGACTGTTTTTTTTCCACTACAAAAGACTCACCTAATATGATTTATTTTTGCAACCCGGTCAATAAGGACTATTTCCGAAAAATTTCAATAAGATTGTGCGAAAACTTATTAAATTTCACGGTTCGACGCAAAAGGTCTAAACTCTGGGCAAACAACTCTTGGATCCTCAATCACGACAGCGCACCGGCACACACATCGTTACTGATTTCAGATTAATTGATTAAAAAAATTCTACATCC
The DNA here is from genome assembly GCA_003439945.1 of Dermanyssus gallinae. Taxonomy (NCBI): domain Eukaryota; kingdom Metazoa; phylum Arthropoda; class Arachnida; order Mesostigmata; family Dermanyssidae; genus Dermanyssus; species Dermanyssus gallinae. The sequence continues at coordinate 202,158 of QVRM01005576.1, read as the reverse complement.
GCAACCTCCATATTCATCTGGGCTAGCTGTTAATCTAACGTTGAAGAAATACAGAAAGGTTCGCAGAAGCAGCTCAACTCAATTCCGAAGAACGCGTTTAATAATGTTTCGTAGGGTGGACAAGAAGATGGCACAAGTGCACTGCAACCGGCGAGAGTTATTTTAAAGGAAACATTTCGAAAGCTTAAATACATTCGTTTTTTATAAATATGTCTCAGAACTTTTCGATCTGCCCTTGCATGTATGCGATGTTATGTGGCGATATAGCATAATCACCATGTGCTGCTTATCTTTGCAGACATCTGTGTCCAGACCCGGGCAGATAAGTCGATAAGGGAGTATAATTGTGAGAACATGTGCGTGGCCATGTCGGTAAGGCAAACGGCACCTCTAACTCTCTAGTTAATACAGAATGCAGGTTTAGGACAGGCTCTAAGCGCCTGCAACGGCCTTCCCCGCCTTGGGCCGCTTCCCCGTCGTTCGAGAAAACCAAATATATAACGCTGACAAGTTTTGTTTAGCGAACCTGTCATACAGGTTGTCGGTAGAGAATGCGAACGAGTAATAAGAACTAAGGGCGCAAAAATGGAAAGGGTAAATGTATAAAGGACAAAACGAATATCTACTGAGAATCCGTCATTGCCATCAACATCGTCGTCGGCATCATCAACGTCAACGGCCTGAACATATTCTGCGTATCTAATTAATAGCTCGTGGCACAAGGTTCTACAAACACGTGGGCTGTGCGGCCGGCTAGTTACATACAAAGCCGTAAGCCGGCTATGGGCAATTTTGTTGCTGTTTTCGAAAGCGCGTCTGACTGGTAATTAAAAATCCTTCCCTCGGTAGCGTTAATTAAAAAAGACCCTATTTATGGATATTCATTACATCGGCACTTCCAGTCGTACGCCCGAAACATATATATATATATATATATATATTTCAGAATCCTACATTTATGTACAACCACAGCTTACTTTCTTTGAGTATAAGGAGCCTAACCTTGCTTACTGGACGAATGCGAAAAGCAGTCCCGTGGACGTTAAATCTTGGCTGATATACCAACTGGATAGATCTGGCTCTAAATATTTAAGTCTCAAGTGGCTCTCTGTCCATTGTCGGGCGGTTTATGCTGCAAGACGTCAATTAAAGACGGATATTCCGGTAGTTCGTTGGTCATTGAAATCCAATGTCTCCCACGTAATGAAAAGAAACTGCAGTTTTATGGGATTTTTTAAATCATTATTAATACAATTTAATTCTAGTTCCGTGACCTGTGATAAATATTTTGAATATGTTTTGTTTAACGCTTACTCTTTACCAAAATGGGGCAAAGTGGATGCTTTAGAATGTCCATGCGTTCTTGGGTTTATCGTTGTGGTTAATTTCGAAACTTGGTTAGTGAAAAGTACACGTGATAGCAAGCTATTCGAAGCTGGTCGTAGGTAAAAGGAATGGCGAGTTTTGTATACTAACCAGCACAAATTTGAGGTGTTGTAAAGTTGAACTAATTGAAGTTGCTGTGTCAAGTGCCGTTGTTGTACATTTGACACGCTTTTTTAAAACGTATCTGTTCTTATGCCACTAAGACGGACTTTGGCCATGTCAGACATGAGCGCATTCGCAAAGTGCCTAAAGCGTTAGATATATGAGTAGGTATTGACCAGCAATCGTTATAGACGGCTTTAATCGTTCCGAAATACGGTTTACCAATATTTCAAGACAAGTTGAGACACGTACAAGATTGAAGACGTTCTACGTAGTCAATGGCGTAGCAAAGGGTCCAAAAAACAGTAGCGGCAAGAGTTACTTGGCTTTGCCCAAAGTGTTTCGCCATAAATTGTTGCCAATGTAGATGCACTAGTCATTACCCCATATAACGCACTTATGTTGTGTGCAGTTTTCTAGCCATCTACCGGCTTTATTACACAACAAAGGCTGACATCTCTAAGTAAAACCAGATCAAACTTTAGTGTATTGTTTGCTTTAGTAAGTGTTAAGGTACCGTCACGTACACAAGCAGAATCGAAAGGTGGATAAGGGCTACCGGATGCACAAGCCTCTAGCCGAAAATAGGCAGCTCTGTGAATCTGCCAATATGTGACTTAGACCGCGGCTTTGGAGCCCACAACTCGGAACGAGACGTTTTGCTGATGTTCTCCGAGCCATATTTAGAAGATATAGGCAGCCATGATTGGGCTTCAGAGTAGAACTGCTTAGAGTCCTGTGCAACAGATGTTTCAGGCCAGTAAGGCAACCAGCTTTTCGGTGATTCCTCGGTACACGGTAGGCTCTCATCTAAGGGTCCTTGAGACGAAAAACCGCTGGAGTGCCATAGGGCTTCATTTTAGGCCCGGTCCTCGGTTGGCGCGTAGCGTATCACAGCGCCCTAGGTATTGGCGTAGAGAACTTGAGCTACGCCGACGATCTAGCCTTCGTGGTAACTGCCCAGCGGGAAGAAGTCCTGGAAGAGGCAGCTAACGTGGCACTAGAAAAGGTTACAACCTGGATAAAGGCGCGCGATCTTAGGCTCGCCCTAGAAAAGACCGAAGCACTTCACCTCACTGGCAAGAAGAGGACAAGAGAGATCTCCACCGAATCAGAGCGGAATACGTTTGAGTGATTGTGGATACGAGTCTCACGAGATCAGTTTATCTGCGCTCTTTAGAAGGAAATGCGGGTATCTCCCTAGCAGGTATCTCGAAATCTCGCTAGATTGATGCCCAGAAAGGGAAGAGTATCGCAAGCTAAGAAAAAGCTCCTGGGGACGCAATCTATCACACAGTATGCGGCCTCAGTCTGTACCGGTATGTCGCTCCAGATAGCCAAGAACAAACACAAAATGTTTGAGCCAGAGGATCATGGCAATAAGATTGACTCGGGCGTATCGCATCACCTCGATAGAGGCCGTCCTAGTTCTAGTTTTTCAATCTTTTTTATTGCGCTAGAATGCAAGGGGGAGGGGGGCAGATAAACCACTTGACCACGCTGAGGTGTCAGAGACGCAATCATGGCTGTCTGACAGGATTACTGGGAAAGGACGAAGCACAGGCACTGAACCAAGAACCTCATATCAGATCACAGGGCCTCGTAAGGCTGCAGCCACGGAGAGCTCTCGTACTGCACCACTTATGTGCTTCCTGGCCATGGGTAGTTCCATGTTCTCATATGAAAGACAGAGTGGGATACGTGCGTTCTCTGTCTATCAAGGAGTCAAACGCTGTGGAGCACAGCGTCTATCATTGTACAGACCTGAAGCAAGCCAGGGCTGCCGCCAAACCAGCGGTGCGCAGCCTCGGTCTGAAAGAGGTGGTGGTGCACATAATGGCCTGCGCAGATGGGTGGGGAGCCAGAAAGGCAGCACTTGATTCTATCATGAGACTCAAGAAGGTGAGCCCACAACGGCGCAGAAGGAAAATTATAGTCATGTCTGGCAGTCCAGGTCGAGACCCCCCTCCGCGGTCCCCAGCGCGGTTTTGACGCACCCCTTTGTGCCGAAAGATACGGGAGAGGCGCATAGAGCGCTAGAGAAGTAAGACTTCTCCCCTAAGCTATCCTAATCAATTTCACGCTAAGCCTGAGCCTGGGTCGGGGAGGAACACGCTTTAGTGGGTTCAAGAGTCTTACACTGGTTGCTGGTAGCGACGCAACTAGCATTACCGAAACTTCCCATAAAAAAGCCCGCCTCATGCTGAATTGTAGGACCCGCAAATTGTAATGTGGCACAAAATGGCGTACGTTTTTGTCACGCTTTCCTCTGTTTGCACGCTTGCCTATGCTATACTAACACCCCCTGTGCCTCTTACCGAAAGTTTAAGGAACGTTTGAGGGCACCGCGCAATGCGTGTTGCCACATTAACTACAGATTTCCCTCGATGATAACAGTCCCTGTTCAACTAATCCAACTCATCATCTAGTAGATCGCATCAGCGAATATATATATATATATATATATATATATATATTTAACGCCACGTCTGAGCTCCCAGTGTGCTAAAATAATTTTTTTATTCTGACCCTCGCTTTATAAAAGCTTGTATTTATGCTTAGCAGAAGACTAGCGCTTTGTCGCCAGTAGTGAATTAAATGTCGATAGTTTTGTCTCCCATTTATTTACTTACTTCTAGTGGCTACTCAATATATAGAGCAATTAAATGTTGTATACGAGTGATAGCAAGTGAAGGTACGATAATAGACATTAGAAGTTGCTATTTGTTCTAGATGCCAGTTGCTTACTTTCTAAATGCTTGGTGGTCGATTTGGAACTTCTTGGAATTTGGATAGCATAGCTATGGTAGCTTCGAAATATATTGCGTGCCGGACACTGTGACACCGCTGCCCAACCCTTAATAACGGTTTACTTTGGCTCTTCTCTAGGACCTCGTATACCGAGTGCTCAGGAACTTCTTGTCGAGATATCACTCTGTATATATATATATATATATATATATATATATATATATATACATCTTGTCGAGATATAGTCGAAATCGCATGCGGTTGTATGCCGCGCAAGCAAGCTGTTGGAGGCCGGGGGTCGTTTAATGAGATTTGTCCACTCGAGGGGAGGCCGACAAGGCCACTGGCAGTAGCAGCAAAGTCGGTAAGGTTTGCACCGTGACACCGCTCGAGGAGAACGCGAATGAGGAAAAATCTATGCCTGTTGTCGGCATTGGCATGCGGTGTTCGCATGGCATGCCTACTTCGTTCGACATGACTTGGCGTCGAGAAAGACGACTTCGTTGTTGCTGTTCCCGTGGTTATTGTTGTCTTTGTTGGTGCTACGCCGCTGCTTCTGCTGCTGCTAAGGTTTCTGTAGCTGCTGTTTCCTCTGTTACCATTGGAAACGATACGGCTCCTCCTCCTTCTCCCCCTGGCCGCGGTATTTCCGACGTCCAACGAAATGGGACCGCCGATTGTGAACGCGCCAGCCGCCTGGCTACGCGGCCACCACGCAGCTAGCTGACCGCTGTGAGCCGCGAAAAGTTGACCGTCATGTGTTGGCCGAACGAAAAAAAAAGTTTTCTCCGTTGTCGGCTACGACGGCCTGCCACACTCAGTCGGTCGTCCTTACTACTACTACTACGTGCAGTCATACGCGCAGACACCAACACCCCTGTGTCGCCCTTTTTCCCTTCACCGTCCCACACACACATACAGAGACTTTTATATATATATATATAAAGAGAGACAGATATACAGACAGACGAAAAATAGTGCAATAGGAATCGAGCAGCGCTGTGCAGGAGAAAGCACAGAAAACGCAAGCAGAAGAAACCAAGCAATGTGGCGGCGGGCCATTCAAACTTGTTCAACGAACGGATTCCCCAATGGCACCCCACTAGCAGCAGTGCAACGACGCAGCAGTCGACCAACCAAGTTGTTTCGTGCTGCTGCTGCTGCTTTCCGCAAGCGGCACTGGGCGCCGGGGGTGGTTTGTGGGGGCGTGGTAGCTTGTGGGGGCGGCGCTTTGTCTCGTTGCTCTTGTCTTCGTGCCGTTCGAACTCTATATACGCACACACGCGCTCAAACTCTATATACCCACACGCAGGACAGACAGACAGATACACGCATCTATGTATATATATATATATATATATATGTATTTGTCTAGGCAAGTTTGAAGTTCCTTCGGCGGACGCACCGGACCTCAGTTGCTGCTTCTATTGCTGCTGGACGCCAGCGCGCTTGCTGACGGTCCTATGGTCAGGGCCCGCATTCCTGTCTGTCCATTGTAAAGATGGCCGCAACAACAACAACAACAATAACACCAACAACAACAGCAGCAGCAGCAGCAATAACAACAACAGCAGCAGCAATAACAAAGACAACAACAGCAGTATCAACAATAACCACAGCAACAACCACTACTACTACTACTACGGCATACTTTTCCCGCTATGGCTGTAAGCCGCTGCCGATTTTGCTGGCGCCGACTGGCGGCGCTGGCTGACTCCATTTGTCTCGGTTTATTAAGAAGCATTCCCAGCCGGTCGGCAAAAGAGTTCAGTTCGCGACCTGCAAGCACGGAATAGTAGAAGGAGGAAAAGAGACCAGGAACAAAAAGAGAGAGCTCGCGCGAGAGAGAGAGAGACAGAGAGAGGAAGAGTCGATGAAAATCTTTAAAAAGGAGAACGAAAAATCAGGAAATGGCAAACATTTGCTTTGAATGCCCTCTCTTGTCGCATTGGTAGCCTTTTTTTTTCGTTATGTCCATAGCTGTTTTTATTTAAATTTCTGTTTACTCGCCATTGCTTGAAACAGACCTTATATATATATATATATATATATATAGAAAGAGAGAGAGATATACGTTTGAACACTTTTTTCCAAATATACATATATGTGGGTGTATATATATATATATATACAAATAGTGAAAATGATACGTTGCGAGTATTAGAGCGAATAGAGAAGAAGAAAATACGTGAGGTGGGCCAGCACTTCTTCTGCAGCAGCGCTTCCGGCCACCACAGAAGAAGAAGCCCGGAGTGAAATTGAAATTGAGCGCACACTTATGACACACGTATCAGTTCCAAATAGCGCTTAGAGACCTTAGAGCGCCTGAGCATCGCTGAGGCGTGTGTTGAAGGCTGTGGCAGAAAAGTCCCTGACCTCAACCTTTGCTTGGAAGATATTTTCAATTAATTTCATATATATATATATATATATATATAATTTTCAGGAGAAAGCGCCACAACGATTGTTGTAGCAAGCATTGACTAGGAAGTGACACTCTTAAAACCGTATCATATTAGTACCAATATCAGGCAAGCAAAGACAGGCGTGTGACCGGCGCTGACCATGAACTGGGCATGTCAGTGCGTGTCGTAAACTCGGGGAAATCCTAATTCTGTAGCGTCATTGGGCATTTTTCTAATTTCAATACGTGGGCGCAATCGAAACCGAGTTAGACAGGGGGGGGACACTGCGTTGGCCACCTTCTGATTTTAGATAAATTAGATAAACGTGGCCGGACATCAGCCGCCTAAGATGAACCTCGCTCTAACCGTGTGCAGGGTGGATGTTGCGACAGCTAATTATAGATCGCAAACGTGTATGCGTTTTGCATGAGTGTTTTCGATGCTTCAGCCCAATCCACAGGACTCAAAGACTTTAGCGTCAATTAATGGCCGTGAACAAGACCTGGACTCATCGTAATACATTCGATGATGAATGATCACTGTTTTTAGGATTTCCAAGGAATCATGTTCAACAGCCTCGTGCAGAAAAGTTAAGCAAGGATGGAGCGAGGTTAGCGCTCAAAGAGTCATCATTCACCATAGCAACGCTCCGGCTCCCAGCTCACCAATCGCTGTGGCAAAATTGCACGAATTGCTGCCTACCTATTTACCCCATTCATTCCTGATGCGGATCTGCGTGACTTCTTCCTATGTTCAGCGTCTCAAAATCTGGCTCGGGCAAATACCATATTCGTCCAGTGGAGATGTTATCGCTGTTGTAAATGTGTATTTCAAAGGCCTCGACATTTCATACTATTCCAACAAAAATACATGTTGGAACGCCGCAAGATTAATCGTGCAGAGCTCCAAAAAGACTACGTAAATAAATTAAAAAGCGGAATGAAGATGATTTTATTGTTTTTTTTTCTGTAACTTAATGAGCGTATGTTCAAAGTGTTTATAATTGTATAGTTTTCGAGAAAAAAAATCATTAACGTCATCGCAAAAAGGTCATCGACGGCAAAAGTTATATAAAAAAACGACTGCTGTATCGTTCTCATGCATCGCTTCGTTTCTACCTGGGCCATATATATATATATATATATATATGAGCATATAGCAGTCTTTTTTATATAATTTCAATAACCTCTTTTTTATTTTTTTATTTTTTTTCTGTAAGGCTAATGCTTATGTATGTTTTTTTTCATGACATGGCTGATGCTTGATCTACTCCGACATTTGCCTTGTCTAAATTGGAAACCATGCAACCCATTTTAAGAGTGGCCGGTCTGGGTGTTGAACCCAGGCCTCCCGAACGCAAGGCAAAGGCTTTGCCACAAAGCCATCCTGCTCGGTCATTGCCATCGTGCTGACGTTAAATGTTTTCATCGCGTTAGTTACTCAGTTAGCTACGTGGACAACGTACCGTGCTTAGGAGAATCTATTTCTTTCCTCGGAGGTCTTGGGAAATGCATTATGCACAAGCAGAGCGGGCAACCATCAGTTCCTAGTGTGGGACTCTCGCCCACTAAACCCTTCTTCTTTCGCACTCTCTCAAGGTTCGGAATTGTGTGGCACTACTTCGAGGCCATGAGGGGGAGTCTCTTACTTCGACCTGCTTATAGATCTCTCAGTAGACTTGTCCCACGAACCAGGGGTGCGTCGAGACTCTGCGGAGGGGCTGCTTGCATGTGCCTTAATAAACACTCCCTCGGCCACCCCTCTCCCGATCTCCAATTTGGGCTCTTTGGCCTTGTTCCAAACGAGTTTTCTCCTTCATGAGAGTATTCAGATAAACTATTCCTCGGGGCCAAGCAGTGGGGGTCTTCATCATATGAGCCACAATGTCGGCGGTGTGGCGGCCGGCGAATGCAAACTCCGACGACTGACGACACATTGCTAGAGCGCTACATTGAGCCACTGTGTGGCCGACGTCGTTAGGCGGGCCCTGACGCGCATAGAACGCATGTGTCTGCAGAGGCCTTTCCAATCCTGACCATGTAGCACTGGAACTATGACCCGTATAGATCTGTGTAGCGAAGTACGTTAGAGGCCTCTGTCCGGACCCGCCGTACCATTGCTGTAAGTCAAGTATCGTTGCGTGTGTCCAGCGCCCGCTGAAGTCTCCGGCGGCGAGGGCGGCCCACTCCCGCGCCCACGCAGATGAGAGTGGCCTTGCGAGCATGCGCCCAGTCCAAATCTTGGTCGGTCCATCGTTTGCCTCGCTGTCTCGCCAGCATGTCCCAGGGCAGCTGGCGGGCAAGAGCGAGGAGAACGCCAGTGCTTACCGTGCGGTACCCAAAGTGGTCTCCCGTCGGGCAGTGACTAAAAACGCGAGGTTATCCGCGTAGGCGATGGTTTCAACTCCGTCAGGCATGCCGCAGGATTCCGTCGTAGGCCAGATTTCAAAAACACCGGGTCGAGGGCAGAGCCCTGCGGAACCCCGGCAGTTACCTCCTGAGTCTGAGCCAGGAGAGTCTATTCTAACTGCCTGTATAAAGCTGCTATTGATCTTGAAAAACGTTTTGTTTTCTCAATTTATTTGCGTAATATGTTTAGTGCTTAAATGGAAATTACAATGATGAATGGTCTTGAAATGAACAAAAAGAGTTGCGTAACCCATATTGACCTGTTGTACTTTCTAGACGTAGGTCAACACTAAGCCTAAGTGTCATCTCATAGATATGCAATTACCCTAATGTTTCCAATCTCTCTCTCTCCCTTTCGGCAAATAATTTCCCTTCTTCTACTAAAGGAGTCGATTTTATTGAATACAACCTTTATAGAATGTTGACATATGTTGGCTAAGACGTGGATGACTATCCGGCACAATGGTCATTCTACCAGCTGACAAGTGTTGGCTAAGCAGAAACCCTACTCTTTAAGTAGTAAATGCATAGCACCCAGACGATCTGTAACCTGAATCAGACAAAATGACTGTGAAAGTATTAGTTTGTTCGAACTGATGAACTGTTTCTATAGTTATTGTTAGACATGTGAATTGCAGTTATTGTTAGAAATGTAAAATACAGTTATTATTAGTCTTATAGGTTATAGTTATTGTTAGAGACGTAGGTTATAGTTATTGCTTAAACTTGTGGGAAAAACCTTGTGGGAAAACAAAAACGCTACGGTGTACTACGGAATTCTATCTATTGTCGATCAGCGACTTCTTGCACACTGACATTCGATTGTCGTAACCGCACTCGTCGGCTCTGTGCATCGACTACTTCGCTTTGCAGTGACGCGATAGTCTTTTGGTAGTACGTAATGCTACCGTCTTACAACCTAGAACGCTGTTATCACCGTCTCACTGAAATCTAGATCATTGAATGACATGCGAATGCGAGAAAGAGAGAGCAAGAGAGAGAGAGAGAGGGAAGAGAAATATATGGGAGAGAGAGAATGCGCGCGAGGCATCTCGCAATGATGCAATGCTTTAACGAGGCCTTACCAAAAGAATAACACGCATGGTTTGCTTGCTTCACGGCAACATCCATGGCGTACCCACCGCCAGTCACCCGCTGCCATATGTGCTATGGCAAGTATAAACGATATGGCTTTGCTATTCCAGCTTGCTAACGTGGACGCTGCCGGAGGATTGCATCGAAGGGTACAGAATTCAATTAATTTCCGCTCAAGGAGCCGCAGCTCAGCAATTTAGCGTGCATGTGAGCATGCCATAACGAATGCGTCTTAAAGGTGGAGCCCAACCTTTTATCGAGCTACAGCAATTTCGTAGGGCGAAGTATTGCGGAAGAATGTGACGTAGAAACATTAGATTTTTGCATAACGCTTTACGTTCGGTATATTTTACACACATATGTGACTAGCAAAGCCAAACGTTTTCTGCTAAATAGTGTCCTATAAGGCTAAAATTAGTTTCGTGCATTTTAACTAATACTATAAGCTGCACTTATTCGAATGGATGACTGGAGCGTTCAGAAAAAACAGTGTCAAATACATGATAGTTTATTATGATTAGTTATTTACATTCTGACCCTTGGCATTGCGTGAATGGGTCTGGGAAATCTATATGTGAATCTGTTTATATTGACTAATTTGTAGATGATAAGCAACGTTTCTATTTTTAAGTCTGTATAAATAAATGGTCTAAGCAGGGTATCACCTAGGCTATGTTGAACCAACAGATGTCACGCTTCACTAACATGTTACCGAATCAACGGATCTTGAGTGTGCTATCGTGCACTTAAAGGAGCTAATTACGCAGAAATAAGTAATTGAAAATAGGGAAAATAAAAGCGTATTTGCTAGTAATTAAATACCTTTTAAGCCCAGGTCAAATAACAACGAACTCTACAGAAACCTAGAATCGTTCTTTATCCGATGTGTTTCGAATCTGACAACAGCAACTAATGTATATGTAACAGATCGAATGGACATTTGGTTTTAAACAATATGCCTGAACAGGACGTAGCTTTAATATTTCATACGTAGCCAGGTCTCACAACGATTCCTGCGACAGCTGCTCATTCTGTTTTTGCTGTTCAACTCTGACCTTTTGGGCTTTGCAAGGCTCCGTGCATTCGTGCATGCTTAACTTATGCTGAACTATAATATCCATGTGCGCCTATATTAATGTGGCAGCGTAGGACTTTTTACTTTTACGTGTGGTTCTCGGAATTGCATAATTTACGTGCCTCGCCGGAAGTTATCAATAACTAGTGTGGGAGTCACAATCCCACTAAAGTCGTATGCCTTCACACCGTCCCGGCTCGGAAATGCGTGGCATTTCTTCTACACCGTGAGCGAGAAGTCTCACTTTTCTAGCGCTTTATGCACCTCGCCCGTGCCCCTCCGGTCCGAAGGGATGCGTCGAGACCGCGCTGAAAACCTAGCTGCGTCCTTCTCCTTTCTCTGTCTCTTCTGTCACTTTTGGGATCCACCTATTCTTGGGCGCTTACCAGGTACTGTGCGATCAATGCTAATCAGTCTCTCTCCAGATGAAAGCGGTCTGCGCATCGGTAGCAGGCCTTGAATGTCGTCTCTTTTCAATCACATTCTGGAGCCCGCATTAATACAGCTGTAGCAGATCGGGAGGGTAATCCGCTAATCCGAACTGAACCTCTTCGTACCGATCTTGACCCCTTTGCGGTTTCGGATCACTCGGGTGTGACAGCGGCTGCTCTAACCAGTACGTACCAAGCGTCTGCCTTGCCCAGTCTTAGCCCAGTGACCCTCACTTGAATAAGGCTGGCAGATCAACAATGCCGTGACCAGTTGTTGGCCCGCTTCCCTGCAGTCTGACTGCTTTCTTGTGGCTTTCCTGATAGCAGCCGCCACCTTCTTTCCTGTGCCCTCTAAGTTTTCACGCAGACGTAGTGTGAGGTCGCTGCTTTTGCTCTTGATGACTTCTCGAACCGTGAGTTTGACCCCCCCCCCCCTTCTTTCTATAACTTCTGACTCCGCTGAGTGCCCCTGCAAAGGTTTTATCCTTTCCTATCTTAACCAAGACGGTAGCCTTTATGCTTTGCTCCACCTACGTCGGACAGGCCTTACGCAATCCTCCCTTAGTACCCCTGAAGCAAACTTCTAGATTTCCTGGACATTCCACCGTTCTGCCGCATATCCCGAGGGCCCTCAGGAGCAGCGTGTCGGCGTGGCAGACAAGCAGGGTCCCCTGCCTATTGACCTCCTGATCTTTTGTACCGTTTCTCTCTTAATCGTCTTTCTTTGGTGATTTCACCTGCCATCCGTTTCCGTTTTCGCATTCGGCTCTGTGAGCCTGCCTGCCTTTTCATCTTCTGCTCTGTTTCTCTCTCCGGGGTCTCTATTATGGGCGGTCGGCCCGTCGCGTTATCTGCTCCGCGGGCCATGCGTTGCCTCCCAGCGCCTGTCCTCAAAGAGGGGAGACCGGATGGCCAAGAAGAGGATGGGCGATCGCTGGTGTCCCAACCAGTTGCGCCAGTAGCAATGACTGCGCTAATCAAATTCGCCTGAAAAGCTTCACCAAAATTCACAATTCCGAAACGCAGAGATGCACCCGCATGTCAGAGCGCCTATCTGCTGACCCAATGTTGACTAATTTCTGGCTCGCACTAGAATCCTAAGATCCTCTCCAAAAGCCTAGGAGAACACATTCGCACCTAACTGTTTAACCTAAGCTGTGCCACATATTACTTTATTGTCTGCCATACATACTGTACTATATATATATATATATATATATATATATATATATATATATATATATATATACACTGTGTTTTCTATCTATGTTAGAGTATTTATATACAATCATACACGGAGGTATGTTTGCACTATATAATCAGTGCAAACCTACATCAGTGACTACAAACTGTGCCAACTTCCCTCAGTTCATTAAACAAAGTTTAAATTTGAATCCCGGTTAAAACATACCGATCGACCGTTGCGTGGGTGGTTTTGTTATATCCCCATCCAGCAGACTGCTCTTGCAGTTTAAACTGCACTGCAAAAGCACTTCGGAAACCCTTGATTATCTCAACATATCTGCGTATGCTTGCTGCAAGCGCTCCCTGATATAAAATGGTGACATGTGTATATTAGGTATTCATGCCAAGCGAATAATAAATCTACTCATCCGTTATTCCACAGAACCGCTTATAATTAACTAGGAACAAGCGGCCTGTACGCGGTACTTCTATTTCTTCACGGTTGTATCATATTTATACGGTGTATAACATTATCACACACTACATTTTACGCACACATTGAAAATAATAATAATAATAATAATAATAATAATAATAATCCCAGTAAAAGTAACCAAAATCAGTGATCACGTTGAAATATTTGCGTTCAGTAGGTCGTTAGCAGCAGGTGCCCGATGCGGCCCGGATGGTTAGTACATGTGCTATAATGGAGAAGCATTTATACAGCATCGGAGCACCTACTCAAGAACCGACGGACAAAGCTAACACCGATGAGCTCGAACATGTCGTTCATGCAACATTGCTAAAGCATCATGTTTGTGCCCTGACATGTTGTTGCTGCTGCTGCTGCTGTAGGCGAACAAACTTGAACGCGCATACAATGGCGGTTTTAGCACGTGCAATGAATGCGACGCTTTCAGCCCTTTTCATGTAAGTGAGGCTTACTTACACGCTTTGCACATGATAAGCATCATTGTTGCTTCCGCTCGAATAGAGACGCGCATAGCCGTCTCGTTGGCCGGCCGCTTGCTTCGCTCAGTGCAATGCGAAACTGGCTGACTAAAGATAATTGCTCAGTCAGCCAGCCCCGCCTTAACCAGGTCGTACCACCGCATCTCCGTCTAGTTGCGTCACGGGGAATGTAGCTCTTTGCACGAACGCCCCACACTACAGACTACGAGGCCATTAACTCACACCAGCAAGATGATGCATAAATGAAACTCAAACTTCCTCAAGGCTTGATGCCTAAATGAAACTCAAACTTCCTCAACCACTATGAGATGTACGTATTTATAAGTTTACTCTAAGTCTGCATATTCTACGAAGCAGAGTCCTTGCTTCAGAAGTGTTTCGGGCTTGTGTCACGCCGGGATTCGAGTTCCAGCCTCTAGTATCAGATGTAAACAGATGTATAACGTTAGTCTAAATGTAAAATCATTTAAATCTTGTCTTGAAACGCAGACGAAATGTTCGACACTGCTGATGTTCTACGGCCACTTCTTCCTACCAATACTGTCAAGTTATTCCAGGAGACAAACGTCGAGGGATTTGTTGCAGTTTAATCTTACTATTCTTAAATGGTTGCCCGGTTATTTAATATATTGGGATATAATCCTGTTGGACAGAAATATTTTTGTATTGTCCTGTTGTTACATTCCTCTAATGAAAAAAATACATTTATGAGCACGCTATAGCTTGGCGAAAAAAAGTTGAGGCGGGGTGGTGGCGTGCAGTGGTCTCCTACCAGGCAACACGAAGAACACGCTAATGCGATTATGCCTAGAATCCCTCCGGATGTAATGGCCTACACGGCCGTGTCGAGGGAATGTCACAAATAGGGGACAGACGCTGAAAGGTTTTAGCATGGTGTATAACCTTTTTAGGTAAGGTTGACGCCGGAATTGACAGACCGAAAAAAAAAAGCAAAAAGAAACAACGAGAGCCCAAAAATGTACATAAAAGCCTTGTGAATAAGTTACTTATATGAACAAAAAAAACGTGACTAGTTTAGTTTAAAAAAAAGGAGCGAGCTAGCCATACGGAAGGATAACAGCACTGGCCCATCCATCGCTCTGCACGAGCGAAAGGCTGTCGTCATAAAATTCAGCAAAATGGAATTCTCTGTCGAGTAACACATGCAGATATCTCCACTATGTAGATGCAACTCGCCCATGCGTCTGTGAACCGAGCTAGTCATTGACTGTGTGTGTCAATTCGCCGTCCAAATTGAATTGGCGCCTTTAAACTAATATGGCGGGAGGTGACGACACGCGCTTCCATCGCACGCTGCCGTGCTGTGTTTCTGGCTCGAAGTCATGGCACCAGCTCTCTCGTAATTGGTGATGATCCGCTCCAAAAAACCGGCTGTTATATACGATACCGGAACAGTGTTGGCCCCATACGCTGCGTCCTTTTATGGTTCGCTAAACTTTTTCGGAACCCACTGCAAGCACACCTTTCGGTAGCTCAATCTGTCGCGCGCAATTGTCCACACGGTCCCCCCCACACGCTGGCGGACACCGTTACTGCCAAAATTTTAGTTTTGCAATGGTAATTCAATGACGTCCTCACACGCACGGTTGCTTTAATTAAACATGACACACAACTGCCTGCTTCCTGCATGCATTCAACTACGCCGGACAATCAAATCGTTACCTCATAGCGCCGTATTCAAATTCCAATTGGTTTGTTTGTTACGACGCTTTGTATCTTTCAATTTGAACCCATATACACACATATACAAATATATGTTTCTTTAGGAAGAGAAGCCAAAATGCTTTCGAGGACACTCGGGGCGGGCAGACTCAATGCCGACGTTGTTGGCTTAATACCCACTAAAACCTCTCCCCCTAAAAAGTCTCATAATGAGTCGAGGAGATGGTACCTTTCCTTGATATTACTTCAACCCCTGCTTCTACTCTAGGGCTGCGTCGGCAGAGCGCACACTGCGGTTTGTACCAAGCCTTTCTGTTTGATGTTGATGGCCGCAAGTCATTTATGATGTTTCAGCGTTGATTGTCGTTCAAGGGCACATGCGCCATAATTTTTGCATGGGAGTTGGACAGGGAGTTCCGATCCAGGAACCGAAAGCACGGTGCCAGCTGTGCCCTGTCCACGGTAAATGCCATAAATATTCTGAGCGTATGTTTGTCTTTTTTAGTCGTGGGCAGCGGGTAGGACAGTAATCCACGTAATTTTTTGAACCACTCCCTCGCAGCTAAGAAGTAGAACAGATCTAGACCCTGCCTGACCCGCCCAGGTCTCCGCTCATCTTTTTCCATGCGTCGGCTGTCTGACGTCGTGCTCCTACCTGAGGAAGTGAGAACTCGGCTTGATTGACTGCGGTCCTCTGAATTTCTAGGTCTCATGAGATATGCCGGGCTAATACTCAGTTTGCAGCGTGATGCCATCTACGACCGGCGACACGAGGCACCTCCGGTCGCTAGAGGCGTCTTCTGTGCGCGGAAACAATTGAAAGGAGCCCTGCAGCCCCGTAGTGCCACATGTGAGATGCCTGTAATGCCGGTATCCAGGAGACCTACAAGTGTTTTGCTTTAATGGGGAGGTCAGTGATATTCCTCTCTAGATTCAGGTTGAGTTGCAGAGATCGTGTAGGGCTGCCACTTCAGCCCCTTCAGTCTTTCGTGGGTCTAGGCGAAGCCTCTATGCGGAGAGAGCCAAATGACAATGCCTTGCGTCGTGAGGAATAACTTGCATTCTTCCGGGGTGTCTGGTATCGACTGTTTGTGTTAGCGGGATGAGGCTTGCCATATAAATTTGAGCATATTTTAGCGTGTTCTTAAGCGATTTCAGAGCCCACATATCGGCGGCTTCTAACGAGCATCGGCAATCTCAGCATCCACTATAAGAGAACCAATTAGTCGGCAAAACGGTTCATTGCTGCCCTCAAGGCGCTTACATAGCAGTTGTTGCTACGAAATACATTTGGGCCGCGTTTACAGAGGACGGACGGGAGATTTGGAGAAATCGTCGCGAGTCTTCTAGCTGTACAGTCCAGCCGCCTTAGGCGTTTTTTCGCTCAGCATTGGCAATGTCAACCACGACGAAGAATGAACCAATTTTGAATTGAACATCTTCGCCGACAGAGGTATTTTAGGCACTGTACTAATTCTCTCTTTCTGAAATTACTTAGGGTCTCGCTTATTGAGGTTAGGCGGGGAACGGACGAGTGCTTGTGTTTTGGATCGGCAAGGACAGTCCAGGTGTGGCCAGATACAAAAGTGTGCTACGTGTCAATTATAGAGTTCCACGGAATGGAGTTAAAAAAAGAGCACACGACCATGCGACTGTGCAAATTCGCTCTATTTTATAAAATGTCATTACTTAAGCATTTCTATTTCAGCTTTATATATATATATATATATATATATATATATATATATATATATATATATATATACATATATATTAAAGGAATGTCAAACTCGTTAAGAAATGGGTTCTTCCAGTGACAAGGGGGTGAAATTGTCTTGTTTAGGATTAGAAGTAAAATAACTAATTTGTGTTATACCAATGTGACTGGCTGGACATTACTTCACATAATGTGGGTTTGCAGGAGAACAATTTATTTCATTGAAAACCTGAATATACCGCGATCGAACAAATTCTGCTTTGTCGGAAGGATCTCTAACAGCGTCTAAGGGATGCCAAGCAGTCATGTTGAGGCAAGTTTGAAAAAATCGGAAAGATCCTGAATATTTTATCCTTGAGCTTTCAAGTTAAAAACCTTATTATTTTTATAGCGCTTATAATCCATGCACATACGCTCAGAGAAATACGCATTTTATCGAATTTTAGAGATCATTTTGTTCAACTAAAATGTTCTTCGATGGACTGGATTGGAAGATAGCGCGTACATATAGATAGTATTTTGACTTGCTTCATCAAACGAATCACTCGAGCACGTAAACCGCTTATGGTACAGCCAGACTACTTAACGGAAGGACGCACACGTAATAATAAAAAAATTACAACTTTACACCGGGAAAGTTATCATGGCTTGTATCCATGGTGACGAGTGTATGTAGATCGTTTGCCAAATTGACACATGCCTAATCGTCGCATCTTTGAGCGTATTTATCGTCAGTTATACTGTTACACTGGAAGTTGCGCGCTCAGTGAAGATAAACAACACATTCTCGTGAAGAGTTCCACGAAGTCTGCGAAGTCGACAGACCTGATGTATGTTCTAATTATATTCAGAGGTTAAATATTTTGTTAAAAACAATGTATACTTAGGCATATATGACCCTTGAATAAAGGTGCTTTTGACTTGACTTGACTTGACTTATGCAAGCCTGGATCGTTCCGCGACGCCCGACGACTGCGGACAGCGAGAAAGACAAATATGAAATACTTCATCGTTCAAATTATAATCAGCTGTCCTTCTGCAAGCACCAAGCAATCAGCCGCACACGTTGAAGTGAGACATGATATTATGCACAAGGTACAAATCGATGAAGAACAATCGGCTCGATTAAGTCTAAGCTCCGTGGATTATTGGTAACTAGCCATTCGGTGCTGATTCTTGCGGAGAATTCTTAGAAAGGAGTCGTCTACAAAAAGAAGAAATCTAGTTGAGTTTTCTGCACTCGCGCTCTTCGCAAAATAAGCTTTATTCACATAAAAGAGCACAGGCTGACCGTGTAAACATATTAACATAATGTGTATAATGGCTGGCGGGTGTTTTTTTAAGCAGATATTGTAACTATAAAGAGTTGCAAAAGATTCGTTTGGTATAACATGTCAAAATGCTATCTCTATGTATGCGCTCTCTCCTAACAACTCCATCGAGTAACCTAAGTCAATTTGCAACCAAACATTTTGCCAGCATCTACTTGGTATAAAAAGAATCCCTATATAATGAAATGCGCATTTCTCGAGTATGTCGTTTATGACCGCAATGGTAACATTTTAAGGTATTTAACGTCACAGTACGGTATAACAGAACTTTGTAATTTCTCTTTCACTTCTAAACAAGATGGCAAAATAATTCTACCTCCATTACATGCTATTGGAAAAAGGGATTTTCTTAACTAGTCTAACAGTCCCCTAAATTTGTCCCCTAATATATATATATATATATACATATATATATATATATATATATATATATATATATACAAATAATACGGCTACTATTAGGGGACTGTTAAACTGGTTAAGAAAATCTTTTTTTCCCAATAGCATGTGGTGGAGGTAGAATTATTTTGCGACCGTGTTAAGTAGTAAAAGAGAAATAACAAAGTTCTGTTATGCCGTACTGTGACGGTGTGATATATATATATATATATATATATTCTCTCAGGATCTCTAAGGTCCGTCACTTCAGTCCGTGGTGAAGGCGGACGCTCTTATCGGCGCGGAGACTGTCGAGATTAATGGCCATAAGCGACGAAGGTAACAACACGTCTCCCAGGAGGTCGATTGGCTGGTGCCAAGGCATACCGCTACTCACCCAGAGCTAATCTTGGCAGTCTCTAAATTCCTTGCCGTTTATCCTATCACAATCCCGTCCCCTTGAATCGTCCTCACTTCCCGCCCTGCACCCTTCCCCCCCCCCCCCCCCCCCGCCAGAGAGCGACCCAGGGCGGCCACCGACGATGTGGAACGCAAGCGCGGCTAGAAGATGATGAGCGTCTTGCCTTTATCATCAGGTCAGCTTAGCTAATGCTTGCCGCCTTGACGAGCGTCGCTCTCAAGACGGGGGGAAGGGGGGTGGAGGGGGCACAAGGCGTAGCAGAGAAGAAACCTCCCAGCAGAACTGCCGTCGTTTTATACCGATAGACAGATAAGCTCGGCCGGCCTCTTGCCGACGTCCAAAGAAAGCCCCCCCCATTACGCCGCTCGAGTTTGTCGCGCAGCCGAAGAAAAGTGGGTTGCATGCATAAGTGATATGTGGACCCGGCTAACCGGCAGGACACGCGCAAACGGACGTTCTGGTGTGAACCAGCCAGTTTAGGGGGTAACCAAAAGTACGGTTGGAGTCGTTCTCGTTTATGCTCGATCACATATCGCTCCACAAAAATGCAAAACGGTATATGTACATCTAGCAGGTAGGTAATTTCTCCGAGGCAATGCCTTTTTGCAGCCACGTTATGCACACGAAATACCGATGTATCTATTTTATAAACGCTACATGTAAGAAGTGACGAACAAGCTTATTTTGGGCGAGTGCCAGCTCTTTACAGAGCTGGAGAGTAACACGATGCTTTACTCTCTTTAGTTTCAACCTCTAAATGGAGTATTCTTCGTTTAGGTAGCCTTGTACAGCATCGTATCTCGCACTGGACAAATATATAGATAATACACATCAGACATAGTCATAAAAAGAAACAGCTTCCTTTTCCTTACCACAAGTAACGGCATTTCTTGCTTCGATGACTTAAGCTAGACCATTGTCGAGCCGGCGGCGTGGTGCACCTTTTGACCGGAAAAAACGTACAGGTTCACGAGTTCGATACACCCTCCCCCCATCCATTGCACATTTATATGTATTGGGAATGTCTTACAAAGAGATGCAAAAGCAATTTCGTCGACGTTTTTTTATGGAGGCTGGATGGTAATGCACCATCTTTTTGTTTATTGAGACATCTGTGTTTTCCCTTTTTTTCGATCATGGTCGATTTTTAATCCACCCCGGCATTCACCTCATTTAAATTGGGAACCATGAAAACCGATTTAGGAGTGGCCGGTCTGGATCTCGAACCCAGGCCTTCGGAAAGCAAGACAAAGGCTTTTGCCACTAAGCGATTTTGCTCTGTAAATGTTGGCTGTGAGTCAGCCCGAAAAGTTTAACACCTTCGTGTGTTCCATGTGTTCAATGAGCTTTTGAGGCACCTACACAGCACACTAACTACACATGCATACTTTATTAGAACAATCCTGTTTGGCATTTGCTACCTACGTATTATAATACTTGGAATGTAACAACAAGGCTACTCTAAGGCATGCGTTATGTACGTACAAAAAACAATTGCCTCGAAATGTGCGGGTCAGCCGAGATCGAATTCGCGAGTCTTTTTCTACTAAAGTGGACGTCATCTCCACTTCGTCCCGCCGACAACATTGTGTAGTGCGTCTCTTAGCGACTACGAAATAAAAGCCGTAGAAAAAAGCTAAGACAAATCGGCATCTTGTTGCGCGATACGCAGAAACAGCTTCCATCACATCTCTATTGGAAGAGTATGAATTGTCTGGCATCGTAGAGGTCAATCTAAAGTTCAGCAGTTTTCTCTGCCGGGTAAACCTTTTGTTGCAAACTTTTTCGGGCAACCTCTAGAACTTCACTCGGCATAACGCAGACTGTACATAACGGAATGACTCGGCATGGTAACCTGTGCACGCAGTTTTCATTACTTGGTACGCTGCTGCTGATGCTGTGCCTAGACTGAGGAGTTCGACCTCACCGAACTTCCAATCTTCCGCCCGCTGCACTGCGAATTCCGCTCATAATTACAATGACACTCTCTGTGCGTGGAGACGATAATGATGAAGGTATCATAACGTTTAAAACGTAAAATCAAGAACTTACAACTCCAACAACGTGCAAAGCTGGTTGTAGCAACTGTACCGACACGCTTAGTGTATGTGCATCGTTCCAGCGCATCGTTGCGTTTGTAGCTGCAGCAACCGCAAATGAGTTAGCGACAACGATAGCTATGACAGAGATGTAATACGTCATGTACAAACGAATGTACCACTTAAAATGTGAGCATTCAAGCTAATTAATCACGTATCATAGTGCCTACATTTCTAGACGCGACTGTTTTCCGCAACGAGCGTGCTTTAAATTATCATTTCTCATTTATTGACCAAAAAGGTATATTACATGTCATATGATTTAAAAACAATGGTTAAAAACAATGGTTAATTAGTTACTTTCCCTTGCCAACCGTCGTAGGCTATCCAAGCTCTGGCACCCCTCGAAATGATATCGGGGGCAATGCTGAAGGCAATGTCTACATATACAGGTTGCTTGCGGCTCATGAAAGTCTCTTTGCGAATAAAGCTGGTGATGGAGGCCATGCACAGCGTATCGAGTGATGACATGTCGGAGGTTCTGCAGGGGTTCCTTCCAAGCAGAGGATGTCATGGCTCGAGTTCGGTAGAAATCCGTGGGGATTTCGCGCATCTTCTCTGCAAAGGTAGTCCTGAACGATTGAAGAGCAGGTGTGGGCCGGAGCTGGAAGCGTGGCACGAGGTCCTCTAGGTATGGTCCTGTCCCGGCCAACGCATACACCAGTCGGTTCTGGGCGTTCCGCGGTAAGCCCAAGACTCTCTTCAAGAACGTTGCTTTGACCTTGTCCAGTTGGTCCAGCTGATGTGCCGACAGGTGCTCCCAGATGACATCGATTCCATAGGAGGCAACCGAAGATACCTTGAGGTGGAAGAGTTGAAGGGCGGTCGACAGTGAGAGCTTCTGTGGCTCGCCGATCGTCGCCAGCGTGCTTCAAATGGCCTACGGATGTTGGCCCGCACAACTTGCTTGGCCTATATTGAGGTGCAGAGCTTGCAGGTAAGTAAACCAAAGCCTTTAGCCGTAAACTAAGATGAGAAGAACGCAAATATTATGTAGCGTGCGCACTTGCCAACGTTGTTACTAGAAGTTAGCGATGTAACGATTAACTTAAACAAAAAGTTAGCACGCAGTAGTCAGTAGTAGGCCATCAAAGCTCACCAAAGTTTGCACTTTTCTATAATTCGTTTTTATGGCCGCTAGCACTGCATCAGGGCGTTTCGGTGCGAGCCACCAATGTACATATACTACGGATAGGAGTCCTTGACCGTGTCTACTGGTGGAAGACGGCAACGTCACTAACTACTGACTTACAGTTTATTTTGTGCAAATGTTTGATCATGTCTTCTCTACCATGCACTAACTACTATTTGCGTGACATCTGAAAGATTCTTCGGTTTGTGTACGCAGTGTACGTCTGGCATGAAAGCTGTTCCTGCTTCTGACAGTGGGCGTAAACATAACGCGATTATTTTTCGTATACGCAGCGCAAATGTCTACTTCGAGCTCTTATCATAAACAAGTTATTGAGTGTTCGATTAAAATATGGCTTTAGCCGCTCCTCTATGCTAGCGCCTTATGGCTTTGCATCAAAGCTGAGCGGGAAGCTGCGATATCCAAAGGAGTTGACGAAATGGAATGATACGTCTTCTTTGGATAGCAAACTGGCTGAACCAAGCAGGCCGTCCCTAGACCTGCTTGGTCTACTAGGCGGTTTTTCAAGCAGGTCATGATAGTATCTACATATAGTGCCCGCCAGTTCAAGATAAATTACGCGCTTGTCGTCATCAAGGAAGCTATCGAAAACCGTCAGAGTTATTTTCCAATCCCAGACGTTTGAAACGCGTTTAGCAGAAGTTCAGCCTAGAAGCTCTGTTAAACACTTTCGCCGAGTCGATAACACCTGCGTACGTTCGTGCTCTCCGACGCATTGACTACACAGTGGCTAAGGATTTCGGGCAATGTAGTTAGTTGGTTACACGGAGATCTCGCATTCGCAACTGATATCGTATCAGCTTGACTTAAGCCCGACGAAATTGCCTTAGGCGTAAAGATGCACGACGGAAAGCAGTATTCTGAGCTGATAAAGTTATCCTACATTTAAATGTAGATGTTATGTCCATCTCACATTTAAAGCTCTACATTTTGTAACCACTTTTCACCACATAACCATCCGGCGCCATAAGCCCGCCTGTCGGTCGCACAGCGAGGAGACAGAGGACACGTGATGGCGTAGATATTGGGTCTACAAAAAAGTTATTTTCGAAAAAAAACGGGAAAACCGAAAAGACTTTTTGGTCTTCAAAAAAGTTTTCTCGAAAAAAAAAAACGGGAAAACCAAAAACACTTTTTGGTCTACAAAAAGTTTTTTTTTGGGGAAAAAACGGGACAAAGCGAAAAGATTGTTTGGCCTTCAATTTTTTTTTCGAAAAAAAAAACGGGAAAATCGAGAAGACTTTTTGGTCTCCAAATACGTTTTTTCGGGAAAAAAACGGGAAAAAACTTTTTTGTAGACCTAATACTTACGCGGAAGGGCGTCGATAACGTCCTTGAAGCATCCAACGAGCCCAACACCCCACTAGTTAGCCAGCAAATGTATAGGAAGCGCACATCAACTGAAACCAATTCAAAAACGCCGAATTCAGCCACTATAAAACAACGCCCACTCACCCTCTTGACGGCAGCCCGCCAATGTGTATCTCTCGCCTCTCGCGACAGGACAATAAATACCTGGCGGTGAGCTGGACCGCAAAGCTCCTGTCTAGGCTAGAACCTTGAGAGTAACTAGCATATTGTATGCTCCACACTATTCGGCGGGCGTAGCAGACACTGCATCTAACGGTTTCTATCTTCATGTACTTACACGCACGCGCATCTCGACGCGGTTCGAGGTAGCTGTGTCACCATATAATTAGCTCTAATTAGTTTATTAACTGTTCAACGACGACGAAAACGGTTAGCAACAGGTATCGACACGCAATGCAGAATATGTTTGGCTGACGTGAGTTTGGTTGAAGTAAACTAGGCCATGTGTGTGGCCCTGCCCCTCCCTCAGGGTTGTCGAAGTAATGCCAATGCAATCCCGGACCTTAGGGGGGGGGGGTGCGGAAAATATCGGTTTTAGTAGGATCGAGTCCCACACTAGCTGCTGCTAGCTACCACCAGCGCAAGTGCAGAACGCATTTCCGAGACCTTCCAAAAACAGGCCATGTGATAATGATTAGAGCTAGGTCAGTTGTGTGTGTACGATGTTCTCGTCATTCTCACCAACCAGCGAATTGCTATAGGGAGTTATTTTGGCAAATAAATTTGAATGTTTTGGACTCGCTCGTGTATTAACTTGACGCAGTGACTGCACACCTTTTTGTTTTCAAATTTAAATTTAGAATGAACGGTGGTGCTTTGGGCTCAGTGCCACATTGTCTGCAGGGCATAAACCGCAAGTTAAAGGTGATTGCAATTAGCGGTTTACATTGAGCCAGCCCAAGACTGCAGTGAAGTTTGGACTAGAGCCCAACTCAAACCACGAAAACGACCGAAATATTGTTCGGATCACCAGCTAAGCTACGGAACAGGAAAGAGTGGTTGGCCGATCACAAGCAACGGCCAAAACAACCAAGCTTTTGTCGGTGGAGTGACGGAAACCGACAAAACCCCGGATCCGGCGATGACCAGATTCAAACCTCATGGATTTTTCTGTATGAGGGGTTTTGAAAGCTGGCCTAGAGATTACTCGATTCTAAAATGTTGATGAGTTGAAGCAAGCCTTTCACAAGAAGTGGGACAAATTTCAAATTTCCTACTTGCGACCAATAGACGATAGCGTCCTGAAAAACCCGCGGGCGTGTCTAATAAACAAATGCGAACATTTTAAGTAAGATATACATATAGTTTTTTTTAAAACAATATTTGCAGTATCCATTATCGGTGTCTGTATGTAAATAATGGTCTAACAACAAAGTTTATTGAGAATACTGGCAAACACACTAAAGTATAGTGTATTTGTACTAATGGCTCATTCTAAAAGATCAAAGGTTCACATAGGAGAGTTTAGAAAAAATCACAGGTGTGCGTAAAAATACTACGAGTGAGCCAACTGCCAGAGTAAACGTGTTTAATTGAATCAACGAACTCAGTGGTTGTAATAACTTTTTAGGAGTTATCCCAGGTAAGACAGAAATTCTATCGAGAGATATGTGACGGTGCTGCCTATTTCCAAACAGCCAAAAAAAATTACATTTAGTCCGATTCGGAAACGCGTCAGGTGCAAGCTAAAATACAATGTAGCAGGAGGAAGGTTTCCAAGAGCCACGAAACCTAAGTGGAATAAGTAGAACACATTCTTGTGCAGCGTCATTGATCGTAGGGCAGTTGTGTTGGCCTCATTGTTCACTTACTGAGACGGTTGAATCGAGCCGAAAAATAGCCTTAAACGCCTGATTGGGAGGCCGTTGCAGTAGAAATAGCTTCAACGATAAGCCACTAGAAGAATCCTTGCCTGAAGGCTGCAAGGTGTCAGGTGGGCTCGGACAGCAATTACCGGGCAAGGTTGCGCGACACCCTATGTACGCAGTGTACAGGTCAGACGTTTACTAGGAGAAAGTTGGGGAGATAACGACATCGACAAAGAGACATTGCACGCGTGATACCCTCAAGGGTACCATCCTTCTAAATTGATACTAAGAACCATCAGCGCCACCTGCCAATATAGACAGGCTCAAAGTGCAATGCTAATAGCACTAATGAATAAAGCCTACAATGGAGATTTATGGTTTAGCGTGAACGTATCAGCCTAGCCCGCCAATTTTCCGTCAAGTCTAGTGGCTAACGGTGATGTCGATCATCTGTTAATTCATCTCGTTATGATAATTCATTTTTTCGTCAAAATAACTTTTTCTGTCACTGTACTGTTGACAACATATTGTCACCATACCCGCTGCGGCTACCCTGCCCGGTTGACAGCCAAATGCTATATATATATATATATATATATATACATACATTTTTATATATATATATACATACACATATATATACGGCCAGTGTAAAGGCCTTATATACTGCTAAACACATGCTGAAGACTCGCAAAACGTCGTCATCACCACCACCCTTCATATGAGTGATGAAGTTTGCTATACCTTGATAGGCTCTTGCTACGTCACACCGCTATGAATGCAACGTTACCCATACACGCACTAAGTGATATCACCAGCCAGGGAACCTGACTCTCCCGCCGGTGTTTTGTAACAGCTTATATATACATAGGTCCCGCCAAGTCTTTTCGAAATGATTCAAGACCGCCTTGCTAAGAAAACCAAGTGTTTTCATAGCGATAAGCACAAAGTGGTAGTGCACGTTTT
Source organism: Dermanyssus gallinae (assembly GCA_003439945.1). Taxonomy (NCBI): domain Eukaryota; kingdom Metazoa; phylum Arthropoda; class Arachnida; order Mesostigmata; family Dermanyssidae; genus Dermanyssus; species Dermanyssus gallinae. The sequence continues at coordinate 175,421 of QVRM01005576.1, read as the reverse complement.
CATAGCTGGTTCTGCTGATCTAGCATCATCCGTTACCCGTCCCGGCCCAACTAAGCTGCGATGCAGGTATACTCATGGTCTTGACGCACCCTTGCAGGACGGTTGACGTAAGTGTCATAGAAATTGGGTCCTATTCCCCCGTAGAAGTAATAAAGAATTTTAGAGATTCAATGTTTTGCCATATCATATAAAAAAGAAGCCCGTGGATACACGTTTGTTAACCGCTGATGAAGTATTGAAAGAATCTCGTTTTTCGTCAAAACCACTTTGTCATGTAAAAGCTTGACGAGCATTTGACTACACAATATATAGGAGCTTTTTACCGATAGCTACCCCAACGCGTAATCGGGGAGTCTGCATCAATGCGAACATTAATTGTAGATACTTATCATTCAGCTAGTTAAGGCGTAACCTCACTTGTCAATACAATGGTTCGTTATTCTAACGCAAATAATCACAACACAGCCTACTTATTCGCTTATATAGTTCATTCCAAACACATGTATTTTCCTCTAGATTGCAAACCACAGCTGAGAAAAAGGAACTGGGTAAACGAGTGCCAGCTTACGATTCAACTATTTGAAACGAATGCGTTTGTGCTGTTCTCTTAACACGACTGCGAAGGTTTTTCTGCTTGTTTTCACTTTATATTATAGATGTACGTTGGCTGCGTTACGCGGGTCAGCCCAGTGGATTAGCGGTTTATTTGCAAAGCCGATGACAAAGTAAGCGCGCACAAACCCTATTTTTTTAAGAGTAGGATTTTATGAGGTAATATTATGCACATACACCTCTTTAAATTACAATGAAGTTGAGATATGAAGAGAATACATAAAAAGCGACAATTGACGTCTGACCTAGATGAAAACTTACTAGAAAACGCATGCCTATGTATATGTGAGGGTAGTTTTGAGATCTTTGTCAGCTACTAACCCCACCGCTGTCTGCCACCTTAGTTGAAAAGGACTCTGCTTTACTCTGGCCCTATAATAGGACGTGTGAACCAGCGTACGCCGTACACCTACAAAAGCACGAAGTTCGCACAACGTACAGAGCAGGAAATAAACTCTACGCATGCAAAAGCAGGATATCTGTTGCTCTGAAGATGGGTGTGGGGCCCATTGGGTGGGCAATAAGTCCCTGAAAGACATCGCGCAATAGATAGAACAAATTACTAATGATCGGTAAGGGAAATGTTTCAGGCATCTGTAACCTTGATCGACAAAGGAGATTGGCGAGATAAAATTGTCACAGCTTTTTTTATGGCTTTTTAAACTCTTCTGGGCAAACTTGTCGACCGCTCATATAGTGTCCTTTTGCGAGCCACACGTACTACGGTGTGTCCGCTCATGCTGCAGATACACGTGCTTCTGATATCAAAGGATGACATGTGTATTTAGGTATACATGTCACGCGAGTAATAAATCCATCCACCTCATACCTATTTAAACTTTTGCAGTCTTTTCTTGGAGCAAGGATTCGGTACTATTTTCTATTATTAAATTACTTCCACCTCTCGTCCTAGACCGAAGCGCAGTTAGAAGCGCAGATTGCGGTTTGAGCCAAATCTTTCAAGACGGTGATAAAAAATCTCCTCAAAAAGCCTTTGGCCTTTATCCTTTTAATGAAAAAAAAACGATCCGTTTATATATCAGCGGATACAAAATTGTTTATCGAGAAACTTCGTAAGCAATAAACAGCAAACAATCGCTTTGGCGAACTTTGATCTAGTGTTTTCCGACACACAAGCAAAGAAAATGTAGAATGAAGAACAAATTATGTCCAGCCAAATATGCAGCACGTATTATATGGTATCGTTGTCTGTGAATATTGTAGCTTAGCTATGTACCACTATTATTGAAATAGTGCAGTGTTGTTATCCGATTGATGACTGGGTGTAAATATTACCGTTAATTAAGTAAATTAAGTTATAAGTATGTATGTTAACCTAAAAGTAATAACTACAAAAAATAATATTTGTGTTATACTAAATGTATAAATATGATTCTCATGCTTAACAAATGTGAAACAATTGATTAAATATTGCAGTGCCGTAACTGACAGGGCCAAGACAATGCGATAAGGAACACGATAATAAATAAAGCGATAGCTGATCTTTGAACTCTATGTTATTTAACTGATTTCTTTCATTTAACTTGCTCTGCCACCCAACCTGCAAAAACGGAATCATGACATAAGTAAACAAAATTCCACGATATCTTACGCTTCTCTTATCGTTTAGAGCTCTCCCTGACTGTTTGTTTTGCCCTGTTGCTTTCTGTTTTCGAAATCTGAAGCTAGTTCTCAATGTCATCAGTATAGCCAATCTCGGGCTTATCGTCTCGGTACGCGGAATTCGTTTTCGGCAACACGTGCGAGAGAGGTTTAGAAAAGTTCGTGCCGCATCAGCGGCAATAAACAACATTGAGTTCACGTTCACGTGGCCGCTGTAATATCTAATTATAGAAGAATGCCTATTGCTACCTAACGAGTATTGCTAATTGGGAGAAATTAAGCAAATATGGCGATTTGCAACAATTCCCAACTTCCGCTCCTGGATGAGCGACGGTGGGTATACACTAGAACTGACAATCAACCTGCCGCGGAGATATAGAGCGTTGTCAAAGTTCTCCACCTGTATATGTCAAGCTAAAGTAAAAAGACACATGTCCACCCACCACGTGTCTTTTATAACCCCTACTTTTGTTTCAGGAGCTCTAATTAACATGTGACGTATGTGATACAGCAGAACTATGAGTTTAAAAACTTCGACTGCTTGACAATGGTTAAAACCAGCGTCCGATAGATATCCAGGTTATGTACAAGAAAGAAAGTAGCAATACAGAACGTTTAAGTAACCATACTTCTAAAGCCCGTTAACCTGCTTACAAAGCTAATTAAAGTTCAATAATGTAGAAGAAATAATGCGTTCAGAACAGTTTTAAATCAATTGTCACGAATCAAATGAACTAGTTAAAAATAACAAAAAAAAACACTTTAAATTATGTTTATTAGACACAACGCAGGGTTATGAAATTATTAATGTTATTTAATCATGATCAAATTATTAAATTTCCAAAGTTATTTAAATGTCGTATTCTGCATAAATACAGTTGCTTTGGATTCAGTTTTGCTTTACGCATGTTGCGCCAATGAATATTATCGCGAAACTAAAACGTTTAACAATTGATTTGGGTAGAAATTGCCAGAGACGGTACTATGGGAAAATCTAAAGTCGGCTATGTTAAAAATGATAATTTTATGTCTTAGACACCTAAATTTACGTTTTCTAGTTTCTAGATAATGCTTTGTTAATGCCGAATGCTCAACTAAGATAAAATATTTGTATACAATTTTTTTTATAGTCCTTAACAGAGGGCCACGACTTAGACCTAATCATTGTCATCTAATAGGCTTATTTTTGCCGCCCGTGTGAGATCTTTCGTTAATTAAAAAACTCAACGTGACCAATTTAAAGTCGATTTACACAAAGTTGGCTTTTCCTTGCTTCTAAAGTTTGTGCCTAAAACATGAGAGAATTCAAAGTTTTTCCAAAGCGTAAAGCTCGCGCTTAAGTTTACTGATAAGAATATACTCCCGGGCATGTGACCGTAGCTTTCAACGATTAAGCAAGAGGCTAAAGAAGGTTATTGGCTTCGAGAGTTAGAGTCGAATAGTCAAAATAGTCGCAAACATATTTCAAAGTTTGCGACGCTTCGCAGGACTCCACAACTCACTAATAGAGTTTCATTCGTGTTCTTTCTGTAAAAACGCTCTCTGATCAATGCTACTAGATACACCTTGTTGGTGCTTCTTTGCTATTACTAAACCGAGTTTAACGCCCGAGTGACCACATATCGAAAACAACTCGTTATGGTACCACGAACGCCCAGCAACATTTTAAGCCTCAACATGACAGCGAACTGTGGCTATATTATCAGAAGTTACACTCTTATAGAAACGTTAAATTAATATCCTGTACGAACTCTCAAGCCGTCCTCTTCTAATCGATACTATAGGCCCCTTCTTTAGAGATTATGAATCGTCTGCTGTGTAAGCATCTAGACTGATAGATTGGCTGACAACACATTCACCACAGTGTCTGATAAATTGCAGATTAATTTAGTTGCTGTACTTTCCATAAAATGACAAGTTATCAGGTCTTGAGCCACATGTCGGGTAGTTCTATGCGAAGTTGCGTAGATCTCTTTTGGATATCTTATCTTTTTTTGCAGCGATGCTGCAGTAAACGAGCTATGCATGAATATGGCCAAACACGACTGAAGTAGTACAAAAACATATTGCCATATAGCAATTTTTCAACACAATGTACAAGTTATACGTTCATGTTTTAAAAACAGAATTTCAAAACCGTCGTTCTATTCTGATTGCGAACAAAATCACGGTCGCTCTCTAAGCGAAGATCGCCCTGACTAAATTACTCTTATCAGCGATTTCGTTAAGCTAAAAGCGACGGACGTAGAAGGGCTAGCATTGAAAATGCTTCGGACTAAGCTATTCATCTTTGAGCGCCCAGAACAGCTTAAATATTGAGATGTAGCGTCATGATTCGCAAGACTGCTTTTCTGCATGATTTACTGTATCAATCTCGTTGTTAATAACCGTCAACAGTCGAGCCCGGTGCTTGGGCACACATAGGTGCGCTGGTTCGAACCCCACCGTTGCACATTTGTATTTATGGAGGTCTGTCTATGAAGCATTGCGAAAAGCAGTCCCGTGGTACGGGAACTGAACCTTTTGAGGTTCAGCCCAAACAGTTCCCTATTGTGCTGGCATGGACGGCATAATGATATGTGACGAGGATACACTTTGGTCCTCATATATATATATATATATATATATATATATATATACATACATATATAGATCGTTAGTGCTGCGACGTTTAAACATCCAGTTAATAGATAGCAGAAATGTACGTTGTTGTGTGAAGAGAGCAAGCTCTGGCGCCGCAAGAGCCGGTCTGTCTATATGTTTATCAAGGCGTGGGGCTTCCAGAGACGAAGCAGTGCATTCGTTCGGAAACTATAGGCGATCTGTTTCCTTTTAGAGGAGTTACTGGAAAACGCGGTACGCAACACACGGACGCCAGGGAAACTAGTCAGCTGTAGATAATTGTGGGTCCGGTCCTCTCGCCATACCCCACCGACATCCCTCACCTGGGGTTGTGAGTCGGCCGCCGGGGACTCGAGTTGTTCTCTGGTGCCAGGGTGTTTATTGTCACATGCGATTGTAAAACGGACTCTTTGTTGGTTGTTAAGATGGTTTTAAAAAAGATAGGGCGCTGTGACTAGGACTAGATTCGTTGTTTCTGTAAAGATTCCCCGGCTGAGCTCCACATAGCTCGTACAAGCGACCTGTGGAAAGAGCGTACATATAACCAAGTCTCATCGATGTTGCGTTCATGTAGCTATCAGATAAATTAAGCCACGCAATGTACCACTTCCCGGAGCGAGTTGTGTTATCGTTATCGAGTTTTCACTTTAACAGGATCTAAAGTGGGTAGGTTTAGAGACGTGGAAATGCAGGATCATGACTACCGCTTGTTTAAGTCCACTTTGTTTTAAGGGCGTACAAATTAACGCTTTTCCTCATGCATACTACGATTTTTAATGCGACCGTCTTCTCCGAACGGCAAAATTATGTGTTACGTGTTACATAACGGTGTTTATTAGATCTTTAATGTTTTAATTATGCTGGGAGGCTCATCCAAATAAACATGTTCTTAATATATCTGGCGAAATTAAACAAAACTGTTGTTTAAATTTGGTTTTGTATTCCTTACTTGATAACTCTAATGCACATCTAAACAGCGAAAATTAGGCATCGAATACTTTATCACAAGCTTTGTATGTGGGTGTGTTGCAACATTGTTTACAGCACTTCTGGTAGGATAAGCTCTATTAGAAGTAGCCCCAAAAAGGATACGGTGTCTGCTATAGTATATCAGAATGCTATATATGTATATTTCATAAAAGTAGTATATATTTTTTTTATTTTGCATACATGGTTTAGGAAGAGTTTTTATTGGTTCGACACTCGCCTTGAATGAGACACCACACCACACAACAAGACACCACATTTTATATGTAAAACAAAAAATTGATAATACATGATTTTCTTAAATTCTAATTAATCTAAAAAGAAAGAGGTAGTATGATGTCATATATGCAAAACTAAGGTCCTAAATTTGCTCAACGTATGTTTAATATGCATTTCCCATTTGATGTTATTCTGGAACGTCAGACCAATGTATTCATAGTTGTGTACCTCCCCATTTATTAGACGATTGCAGTTTACCTCGAAATCTAAGCTCGAGCCGGCAATAGAGGCAAATCATACTCTAATATGATTACATCCGTTTAATAGCAGGCTTTCAACTTTGGAATTAGCATAACAATCCAAGGAAGCACAGTGAGTGGCATGCAATGTTAAGTGGTGATTAAGCAGCGTATACCCACCGCGACTTTCACAACCTTCGTTTTGTTTACATTAAGACATAGATTGTTAATTCGCAACCAGATATTGGTCCTAGCCATATCACTTGTCACCTTATCCATAAGCGCATTTCTGGTATCATTTTCAATAATAATGCATGTATCATCCGCGAACTGAGCAATTTTTAGATCACTGCAAAATAAGTGGTCGTTAATGTATATATGAAACAGTCTTGGTATTAACAATACTTTTTATGTTACCATGCCCAATTCATGGGAGCTCGTTCGACATGGCGCATAGTCAGTATCGATGACCCGTTGCAAATCTGGAGCCACTCAAATGTTCGTTAGGTAACGCTTCTACTAGGCAGAACGTTAACTGGTCTTGGTTTTACCATATTGTGGTTGTTGCCAGATTGACAGAGAATTCAGTGATAACGATAATAGTATGTTGCAAAAAGAAATCATACGTGCAGACAATCCAGTGAAACTTCATGTGCAGAACGTCTATCTAAACGCCATTCAGAAGAAGCAGTGCCGGACATCGCTTGCTTGAACGATGCTTCCTTAGATACAACCTTAACCGCGTTTTGCTGAGCGCGAAAAATGTATCCTAAGCGGGGGAAAAAAAGAGGAAACGGGCGAGAAAAATGAATGAAAGAAAGACAGACAAAGACGCACGCCTCCTCAAACTGATCCTCCGTCGCTGCGTCTAATTTGTTTCGACTTGAATTAGCAATCGCTGAATACACGGTTGGATTACGCGTCAGCCGAGCATACTTAGTTTAATACCCGGTTGCGTTACGTGCATATATATACATATACATAAATACATATGATCTGCATCGGAGTGGGCAATACGCCCGATGGAATAATGAGCTTGGCAAAAAAACACACACAGAACGCAAGAACATACAAACACTGTCGAACGAAATTACAGCGTAAATCGAAACTGGGAAGAAGCGCCGTGGAACAGTACCTTCGTAAGAGAAGTAGTATCGCAAGAGAAGCCGCTCATCGGGCGGAGAAGCGACCATACTGACGCAAAATGTCACTTTCCTCTTGGACCGGTCCGTATGGCCACACAGACAAACAGACGACCGCCAATGTTTCGACGCACGGCGCTCTCGAAACGAAGCTATTTAAGGGGCTGGAAGCGTGTGCGAGTAAAAAAGATCTCGTCGTCTGATCTCATGACTCACTGACGCACACCTCGGGGGGTCGGTTTGCTGTATCACGTGAGGCGAATGACCGACCCGCCCACAGCCAACGTAACTGAACATCGTCTAGGTAGAGGCGACCGACCAGCCACTGAGGTGACAACGGATACGAATGACTCAAAGACCAGATGCGACCTCAAGCGGCACCGGGGACAACGAGACAGCAGTAACTAAACCGTCTTGTCAGCTCCACAAGCTGAACAAAGCTCGCCTGACCGAAAAACTAAACTCAAGGCGTTTGCAATTCGAAAACGTCCACTTCTATTCCCAACGTTGACCCTGACAGCAGCAGCAGCAGCAACAGCGGCAGCGGTGGCAGTTTTACGGCCCCTTAGACGATTGGGTACGGAGATTTTCGCTACGCTAATTACAGACGGCGTCTGTTGCGCTGATTAGCCATTATTCTAGTTTGTTGTACGGGGAAATAGTCTTCGTAGAATGAGCGAACACAAACACGACATAGACGACATACGCGACAGGTCTGCTTCGATGGAGACGAAACTCTGTAATTATCAACCAGTTGCAGTTATAAATTGAGATTCACTCTGTCCGTTCTTTATATATATATATATATATATATATATATATATAGGGTCAAGAATTCGTCCAACAAACTTTGGGATTTAGTACAACTTGGCAAAAAAACGTTCCAATGGAGAACAAGGGAGACAAAATATCTTCTAAAAATGAATAATTGAGCGCGAAAGCCAAAATATAAGTATTGAAAATGATCATTAAGACAACCTTCTTCTGCTCGAACTATCGTAGAATTCAATTCAATAGATGCGAAATTTTTCTCCAAGCATGCATGATTGGTTTGTCAATAGAATGACTAGGGCTCTCGCAATCGCAAATTTAGTGAAAATATGTCAGGATAAAAAGCTTAATACAATCACTCCTGGCAAGTTAGCTTTCACTCCAAAAGAAGACATTTCTACCTCCTTGTTCCTATGAAAAATGATTTTTTGCCAAGCTGTGCTAGACCCCAAAGTTTGCTGGACGAATTCTGGGAGACGATATATATATATATATATATATATATATATATACATTTGTTTTATTATTAATACCCAAACTGGGTAAATATGTTTATGTTACTCCTTCTCTCCGATCTATTATCCCGCTACCCCGCCATTCAGTGCTCGTCATTGCTGCTGTTCCATAAATACCTATGTCCACCTCACTAATTTTGGTTTCCCAGTTTTGCATATAAACTTCAAAAGCGCACGCTTTCTTCAGAATAAATCGTTTTTGTAGATCTTCCGTCAGCAGCGGTCCACCCTCTAAGACGTAAACAGTTCTATTCCTGCATGTATTCCAAAGCGCAAAAACCCTCTTTAAAAAGAAAAACCTCACCCCATCAATTAAACGCAATTCGCCTACTCTTAACTTATCCCATATTAGTGGAATGCCGTATGTGGCTTTAGGTGCTATCTGTATCCCGAAAAGAGCAATTGCTGCATGAACTGAAAGCATATGTGGCGATTTAATTGCCGCAGCTGCGATGGTGGCCTTCCTTTCCTACCCTCTCCTGGATGTGTGATCGACAACTGCTACCGCTTGTTGATAAGGTTATGCCTAAGTATGTAAATGGTTAAAAATTTAATTTCTGTTCCCCTGACTTGGAGTACGTCACCCCTGGCCATACGGTCGCCCCTGCGGAATTTCATAGCTACTGTCTTTCCCCAGTTAACCTTCAAGCCCTTCTCATCCATTGATGTAACTAGTCGATTCATGGCTTGAGTAACCCTGAAAATGCTGCCACCAAAGATGACCACATCACCGAAAGATGACCTAGACAGCGTTTCCCAGATTGCTCCTAGCAGCTCCCGAATTGCTGAGTAAGTTGATTTTCCTTTCCTAAATCCATGCTGCTCCTCCGGTTTTACCCCCCGCTCCTCCGAAAATGACCCCAGTCTCCTAGCTATTCCCGAGAATATTTTATACGGACAGCTTTTTATTGCTATTCCCCTCCAAGCTTCTGGTTCAGTTTCTACTCCCTTTCCTTTTGGAATGACTATTAAAGTCGCTTTCCTCCAGGCCTCTGGAATTTGCCCCTTGTTTAAACATTCATTGAATAAGGCTTGCCAGCAAGGTGCGAAAATTAGGGTATCTTTCATGTGTTCATTTCTTATCAAGTCTTTCCTGTGCGCTTTGCCCCGTAGTGCTCTGCCTATTGGTTCGATCACTTCCCTAAGTGAGATTCCCTCCTCATCCAAACCCTCGCTTCTTCCGTTGTCTGATTCCACGGGCCTTCGTATTCTAGCGGCGCTTTCGGAGTTGTGTCCGACCCGGCCAATATTCGCCTAAAACGTTCGACTAACCTACCCGTCTCTACGGAACACTGTCTTCTCCCCTTTCGTTTCAGCCATGTATGTGGACGTTCGTCAGCACCCCTTATTGCTACCCAATCTATCTTTTCCCAGTGCTTTTTCTTCTTCTCCTTATACGTTTATAAGCTTAACCAACCGTTTAACCAACGCTGCCAACGGCCTCATTAACGGAACGGTCTTTACATATTCTCGCGTCAGCTTACTAGTTTGCTTGGTTGCCCTGCACCTTTCATTAAACCAGGGTCTTCTGCTTCTCTCCTGTGGCAGCAGCATCGCAGACCTCAATAAGCCCACTAGACTGCGTTCATAGGAATCTACCTGAATTACCCCTGGCACCGGAAGTACCCCGCTAAGTCCTTGTAAAAGGACGTTACTGCTAAGCTTTCTCCCTGATCCTTCCCTCCTCCCTCGGTCTTGAACACTGCCTTTAAGTTTTACCCGGGTACCCATAGGTATATGTTTTCTAAGTCCCGCACCTTCCTGTAAAGGATTGTCGTCCCCTGTAAATAGTATGTCCTTTCTGTCTATATCGGTTGCAAATATATCAATAACTGATGTCCCGGAGTGGCATTCATATGTGCACACATTTGCCCTGTTAACTACCCAACAGCCGATTTCCTCCAGTACGTCTAGCAAGGCCACCGTTTCCGAGTCAATCCTGTCTAATCTCGCGTTAAAATCCCCTCCTATGATCCTCGGAGCCTTCCGCGGTAGCGCTTCTATCCCCAGCAAGAGGCGCTCGACCATCGTCTCCACTAGTTCTAGTTTAGATGACATGACTGCAATTAGATTTTCTGCTACTATCCCCACGTTCATTTCTCCCACCGTCGTTCAAATCGATACCCCCCGCTCGGCCTACCCGGACCCTTTTTGCACGATGCCAGCGCATGGTATCCATAGAATCCCCGAATATTAAACTGCTCTCGTGCCCAGGTCTCCGTCAAAATTAGGACGTCTACCCCTTTGTACGCATTGTCCCCGAGCAAATTAACCACGCCCCTCCCCTCGCAATTCCACATCACTATCTGAATACCTGCATTCACTACGTCTCCGAACTTATTATTATCTTGCTGTATCTGGTAGCTGGTTCTCGCACGCGTGCGGCCTGCTTACTGTTGTCTTCAGAAGTCAGGTCAATTTGGAACGTGATGAAGATGACAATACATGATCTGCGCTTCTGTTCGCCCGTGTAGGTTGGGCGCTATCAGCGTTAATGGTCGTGGATTGTTGCAGCATAGGTGAGAGAGCTAACGGAGCGCTCATCAGTCCTCCCAGAATGCTCGGAATAGCTTCCTGAATGGCCTTTGCCACCGTCTGCACGATGATATTTGTTAACCTTAGCATAATCGTCGCAATCACCTGTTGAACTAAATCCTCCACTCTCGGTAGCGGTCGCCACTTGCTGGTCACTCGGTTTATGTCCGGTCATTTCAAGTGGGGCACTTGTTGCTGCTGGGTCCCGTTCTGGTTCAAGTCGTTGAGGTTTGAGCGCTGCCTCGTTCATCTTGATTCCGTTTCTTAGTACGGAAGACCAAGTGCGCCTTGAGAAGTTGTCAGAGGTCTGTATGTGGCCCACAGGCGTGCAGAGTGGTACCAGCGGAGCATCTGAGCGCTTGATAATGCTGTTTTGGGACGATTTTTGTAACAGTTCCATTCCGCTTCAGCCTATGTGGACATCAGCCCCATGTGGCTTCATGTTCACCAAAACACAGACTGCCTTGGCCTTGCAATCCTTCATCAGGTGCTCCGTAGAACCACACCTTCTGCATCTCGGTGTAGAAAGTTTGCAGTTAGCTGCAAAGTGATCCATGCTGTAACACTTAAAGCATTGCATGGGCTCTCGATATAAGACAACGCCGTGCCGTTTCAACCCTAACCGACCTCTGCTGGAAAATCTCCACCCGCGAAGGTCAGAATAACTTGCTAAGTGGTCGATACAATATTTGTCTTCACGTCTTTAGTTTTCACCCTTATCGCTTCGGAAACCCCAAAAGGCTTCAGAGCAGCCGACATTGTAGCTTCCGATATTGATGGATGCACACCAGATATTTTTCCTTTTACTGTGGATCGCCCTCCACTGATCCTCGCCGACACCTTTATGTTGGCTAAGTCCTGCAGCGATAGTAGCGTAGCTCTATCCTCTTCGGCCTCAACAACAATTAGAAGTTCCCCACTCCTTGTGAAACGGGGTTCTTCCATCTTTCCTTTGTGTATGTGTTTAGCGATAAAGTCGCATACATCTTTAAAATGGAGCTCCAGGGAATTGTCTTCCGTCGAAAATATTACTGCTTCTTGCTTTGCCACGACAACTTTCGGCGCACGAGATTGCCTGGACCGGGTCACCGTTGTAAACCCCGCTTCGTCCGGTATCTCTTCACCGCCACCGGTTGTCTCGCTAGTTGTTTCAACAAAAGCCTGCGAAACACGCATATCCTTGCTGCGAGAGTCTTCCACAGGACTCGATGCTTCACGCTTCCCACATCCCGCCTTTGGACGGTGAGCCGGACCGCCCGCATCGCTGATTGATTCATCAAGGCGTTCATCCGCAGCTCTTTCCACTTGCACGTACGCAGGTTTGTCACGTTGCACGATCTGCTCTTTTGTTGGCGTCCGTTGCACCGACATAGCTAGCTACTGCTATGTCGCACCTGTTTACAAAGAAGATATGTGGTATCCGAAGGGGAGGTAGTGACAACGGCGGCGTCGGTGTTGAGAGTCGTGATGATAACTGGCGATAGTTAGACTGAGGTAATTGTGAGGTAGAGCGGATGAAGAGAGAATAAGATGATGATGCTGCTGATGGTGAGTATTATAAGGCCTGTAACACACGATGATGCTGATAATGATGACGGATGGGGTGGTTTCAATGAGGTTAACGGTGGATGTGGGGACGCTAGTAAACACGAAGCTGGCAATAATGAAGGTAATTATAGTGGGGTGATGCTGGATACAAGACAGTAATAAAGCTACGAAGGATGTGGTGAGAAGTGAAGATGATGCAGGTAGAGGTAAGTGATTATGATGACTATTTAAGTCGACACTGCTTCTAATGAATTAGTTCCGAGGCACACTACAGATGTTCACGCTAATCGACTTAGATGGTCTCAACGATGTTATGCTCACTTATGCACATGGACTTCCACGCAAAATTCTAGAATTTAGCGGTACTTTCCGAGAGCCACACACGAACACGTCTGCACCGTTTGAGAACAACTCAACAACTTGTATATATATATATATATATATATATATACAAATATATATATATATATATATATACAATTTAATCAAAAATTCTTAGTTAATTTGTTTGATGCGAGGGTATATATATAGTGGGTGGAAAGGTACGAACCGACACTGGGTGTGACAAACGTAATTATATAGGTCTGGGCTCAACTGTTCTACTGTTTCACAAACCGAAGGATTCCCTGTTCCCAGAACTCCTGCGACTGAGACAAGGCCCTCTGATTTGACTAGGCAAAGGTTGCATCCGTTGCGTGCCGTTCCGCTTGTCTCTGGCTCGAAGTCTTGGTATTAACTCTCGTCACCCGTGACGATCGGCTTCGAAAGCGGAACAGGTATTGCAGTGCTAGCCTCATACGCAGTTTCTTTTCAGGTTCGCTGAGTTTTTGTGAAACCCACTGTTTGCGTACCTTCCGGTAACGTAACGTGTTCTGCACAATTATCCGCACTGTCCCAACGCTGGCCTCTACCATGACTGTCAACATTCGCACTGTAACAGGCCGACCACTTTTTCACCAGACACCACGCTGTCTTCACACGCAGAACTGCGTTACGACGTTTAGCACATTTTCATTTGAACGCACGTTATGCATATGCATGTCAGAGTAATTGTGATGCCTCGATAAGTCTTTAATTAATTATTATGCGATAAGGTATATATATACAGGGTGACCGAAGACTATTTTGAGAGCAATATAAGGATATTGAAGGAATTGTAGAGTTCGGTAAAGTAAACCTTTTTTTCCAATGGGCTCTCGGAGAAGTCTCGTTTCGGAGTGAGAGTGAAATTACTACAATCAGTAACACTGTTGTTCTTGCTTGACATAGGAGCAAAAAATGTGCAATTGCGAGACAACCAGTCTCCAGTACAGAAACTAGGCACACTACTCATGTTCATGAAAAAATTTAGCTTCCCCTAAAGGATGTCGAAGAGCTGACGTAGTCCTCTCGAAAAACAGTCTCAATAACTGAAGTTCCATGATTAGCTTCCACGTTCAGTACCTCATAAGCACAACCATACAACCATTCGCAGCGCTTAAAACTAACACATTCAGACAAATTCGCATGCCATAATGATCATTTTGATACTATATATGGCGATTTGAACCGTGGTTGCGTTGTAATTAGATTTTTTCAGAAGAAATGTCGAGATTGAAAGCAAACTTTTATCAGTTATGACCCACTCCATAAGCTGCATTACTTGTCATAGGTCTAGAAGCAGGGACAACTATTTATTATTTCACAGCAGTTGCTCGAAGGTGCCACTGCGAACCATTCAGCAGAGTCAATAGCAAAAACACCAGCTATGGAAGAGCGCATTCTTTAGGCAGTAGCCGATCGTCCTTCAGCAAGCACGAGGGTAGTGGCCTGAAAGGTTGGTGCGAGTCACAATACTGTCCACAAGGTATTACGAGCCAAACGATTACATCCGTACCGACCCCAGCAAGTTCAAGACCTGCTGGCTTCAGATTACGAGATTGTCTGCTGTAGCTGGCTTCTGCGGCAAGTAGAAGCCAATGCGGAGTCCCCTGCTCGTGTGCTTTTTACCGGCCGTGCACAAGAGGCACATCAACCATTATTGAGCAAGTAAGCACCCGCACTTGATTCACTAGCGTGAACACCAGAGGCGCTGCTTCACCGTGACTGTATGGGCTAGCTTAGTGAACAACTATCTCAAAGGCCCAGACGTACTTTCTAACATGTTGGATGGAGAAGCATACCATATGTATATTATTGAGTGAAGTCTTGGAGGATGCCACAATTGGCACCCATACATAAATAGTGGCACAACATGTGATTTCAACAGTTTTAAATAGGCAGAGGCACTTCTTACAACAAACGCACGAAATATCCAGTTGCACAAAAGTGAACATTTTGCGGCAACATGTGTAACCTACTCTGTGAATGTGAAGGACGTCGAGAAACGCACACCAAGGTTCGCATCATTTTGAGAGTGTATATTTTCAGCCGTACGGGATTCCCAACACCTTTAATCAGATTCCGACAGTTCTCATAAATTACATTATTTTTAACAAGGAGAAGATAATCTTTATTATTATTTATTTATTAACATCCGGACTGGGTAAGTGTGTTTATGTTACACCACAGTTCCACACAACAATCGATCTAGCGTTTTGCCAGTTCTGCTATAGACCGAACCGCCGGACAAACCGCGGCGTGGTATTTATCACATTTACTCCAGCATTCTTTGCATCGACATTCGTCGTGTGGTTCATGGAAGCCCTCCACGTTGCATAGAACGTAATGAAATCCGTGGGCTGCAAAGGCCGTTATTAAATGGCGATTTTTTACCCAGCTAGCCCTCCACCCAGTGCTTCTCGTTGCTGCTGTCTCATAAATTCCTATGTCTACCTCGCTAATTTTGGTTCGCCAATTTCGCATATAAACGTCAAAGGCGCACGTCTTCTTCAGATTCCATCGTTCTTGTAGCTCCTCTGTTAGCAGTGGGCCACCTTCCAACACGTGGACCACCCTATTTCTGCACGTATTTGAAAGCGCAAAAACCCTCTTTAGAAAGAAAAACCTTACCCCATCGATTAAACGCACTTCGTCTACTCCCACCTTATCCCATATTAGTGAAATGCCATATATTACGATAGGCGCTATCTGTATCTCAAAAAGGGCTACTGCTGCATCGACCGAAAGCTTATGTGGACATTTAATTGCTGCGGCTGCGATAGTGGCCTTCCTAACCCTCTCCTGGATGTGTGATCGAAAACTACTGCCCCATGTTGTTAAGGTGAGCCCTAGGTATGTGAATTTATTTACAAATCTTAGTTCCTTTTCCCTGATTTGAAGTACGTCATCCCTGGCCAGACGGCCGCCCCTTCGGAATTTCATGGCTACTGTCTTTTCCCAATTAACCTTTAAGCCCATTTCATCCAATGTAACTAGCCGATCCATTGCTTGCTTCACTCTAAAAAGACTACAACTAAAGATTACTAAATCATCTGCGTACATTAAAATCTTGGCCCACTCTCGAGTCCAGCCCGTCCTTATCCGTTCGGGGAGCCCACCCAGAAGAACGGTAAACAGTAGTGGACTCAGTCCATCGCCCTGGGCGACACCTGTGGTTTGAATTACCCCCCCCCCCCCCCCGCAATGCCAACCCCGTTGTCAATCAGCACCGTGTTTTGTTTTAAAATGCGGATGAGCAACCTCAGCATTGCTCCCGGCACTCCCATTTTAGCTAGCTCTTTAACTATCTTATCCCTTGGCGCTATGTCAAACGCCGCTTTTAAATCTACAAACACAGCATATAGGCAATTCTTTGGCCTGGTCAGAGTATCCCAGATTGCTCCGAGCAGCCCTTCAATTGCTGAGTGAGTTGACCTTTCCTTCCTAAATGCATGCTGCTCCTCTGGTATTACCCCCTTTCCTCTAAGAAAGACTCCAATCTCCTAGCTATTATAGTTGAAAATATCTTGTATGGGCAGCTCTTAATTGCTATTCCCCTCCAAGCCTCTGGTTCCGTTTCTATACCCTTTCCTTTGGGAATGACAATTAATGTCGCTTGCCTCCAGGCCTATGGAACTTCCCCAGTGTTTAAGCATTCATTGAATAGAGCTTGCCAGCATGGCGCGAGAACTAAGGTATCTTTCATGTGTTCATTCCTTATCAAATCATTTCCGTGCGTTTTCCCCCGTGGTGCTCTGTCGATTGTTTCCACTACTTCCCTAAGAGTGATTGCCCTCACCATCCAAACCCTAGCTTCCTCTGTCGTTTGATCCCAGGGGCCTTCATATTCTACCACCGTGTTCGGGGTTGTATCCGACCCGGCCAAAATCCTCCCAAAATGTTCGACTAGCCTGCCCGTCTCTACTGAGCATTGACTCCTCCCCTTTCGCCTCAGCCATGTATATGGCCGTACTTCAGCCTCCCTTATTGCTGCCCATTCTTTCTTTTCCCAGTACCTTTGCTTTTCTTCTTTATAAGATGCCTTAACCAACCGTTTAACCAACGAGGCCAACGGCCGCATAACCGGAACGATTTTTACGTATTCCCGCGTCAACCTATTGGCCTGCTTGGCCATCCTACACCGCTCACTAAACCAAGGTATTTCGCTTCTCTTCTGCACCGGTAGTATCGCAGAATTTAATAACCCTACCAGGCTGCGTTCGTAGCAATCTATGTGTATCTCATCTGGCACCGGAAATACTTTGTTAAGCCCCTGTAATAGAGTATTAACGTTAAGCCTTCTTCCTGAGCTTTCCTCCCTTCCCCGTTCTTGATCAGTCCCCTTAATTTTCACCCAGATGCCCATCGGTATATGCTTTCTAAGTCCCGCCCCTTCCTGTAATGGATTGTTTTCCTCTGCAAACGTTATGTCCCTTCTATTCATATCTGTTGCAAATAGGTCAATGACTGACGAACCAGAGTGGCATTCATATGTAAACACATTCGCGCTGTTGACTACCCAGCAGCCGATTTCATCCAGTACGTCTAGCAAGGCTACCGTTCTTTCCGCATCAATTCTGTCTAATCTCGGATTAAAGTCCCCTCCTATAAATATTGGAGCCTTTCTCGGTAACGCATCTATACCCAGCAAGAGGCGCTCAGTCATCGTTTCCGTTGACTCCGTCCCCGCCGGTTGCACATAGATGGCCATTATTTCTAGTTTGGGTGAAGCTACTGCAATCAGATTTTCTGCTACTATTTTTACGTTCATTTCTCCTACCAATGGTCTAACAAAAACTGATACTCCCCCGCTTGGCCTACCCGGACCCTCTCTACAAGACGCCAGTGCATGGTACCCATAGAATCCCCGTATATCAAACTGCTCTCGCGCCCAGGTCTCCGTCAAAATAAGAATGTCTATCCTTCTGTATGCGTCATCTCCTAGCAGATCTAACACCCCCCCTCGCCTCGCAGTTCCCCATTACTATCTGAATACGCGCACCCACTACTGGATTTTGCTGGTTCTGCCGGTTCTCGTACGCAAGGGGCCTGTTCACCGTTGTCTTCAGATGTCAGGTCGATTTGAAGCATGAGGAAGATGTCGTTGCACGATCTGCGCTTCTGTCCTGTCGTGTAGGTCTAGCGCTATCAGCGTCATTGGTCGTGGGTTGCAGTAAAGGCGAGGCGGCTGACGGGGCGCCCATCAGCCCTCCTAGAATGCTCGGGATAACTTCCTGAATGGTCCTAGCCACTGTTTGCGCGATGATATCTTTCAACATCGGAATATTCTTTGAAATCACCTGTTGCACTATATCCTCCACTTTCAGCAGCAACACGTGCTGCTCACTAAAATTATTTTCGACGGACGCAGGTGGAGCACTTGTTAGTGCTGAATACTTCGGTGGTTCGGGTCTTTGAGGTTTGGATGTCGCCTCGTTGACCTTGATTCCATTTTTTACTACCGAGGACCAAGTGCGCCTTGAGAAGTTATCAGATGCCTGTATGTGGCCCACAGGTGTACAGAGTGGTACTAACGAAGCATCCAAGCGCTTCCCAATGTTATTTTGAGACGATTTTTGTAATAATTCCATGCGCTTTAGTCTATGTGGACATGAGCCCCAGGTGGCTTCGTGTTCTCCAAAACACAAGCTGCACCGAGCCTGGGCTTTACAATCCTTTCTCAGGTGCTCCGTAGAGCCATACTTTTTGCATTTCGGATTAAGAAGTTTACAGTTGGCTGCAAAATGATCCATGCTGTAACACTTAAAACATTGCATGGGTTCCCGATATAAGACGACTCCGTGCCGTTTCAGCCCTAACCGAACCTCGGCTGGAAAATTTCCGCCCGCGAATGTCAAAAGAACCTTTTCGGAGGTCGATACTATATTCGTCTTCGGGTCTTTAGTTTTCACCCGTATTGCTTCGGAAACCCCACAAGGCTGTAGAGCAGCCAAGATTGTAGCTTCCGATATTGAGGGATGCACACCGGAGATTTTACCCTTCACTGTAGATCGGCCTCCACTAATCCTCGCGGATACCTTTACGTTGGCTAACTCCTGAAGCGATAGTAGCGTGGCTCTATCTTCTTCAGTCTCAACCACGATTAGGAGCTCTCTGCTTCTTGTAAAACGCGGTTCTTCCATCTTTTCTTTGACATGCTTAGAGACAAAGTCACATACATCGTTGAAATGTAGCTCTAAAGAGTTGTCGTCTGTTGAAAATATTACTGCCCCTTTCTTTTCTACTACCACCTTTGGCGCACGAGATCGCCTAGACCGGGTCACCGTGATAAACTCCGATTCGCCCGGAACGTCTTCACCGTCACCGCCGTCCTCGGTAGGCTCGCTTGTGACTCCCACGGTCGCTGAGTGAGCCACTGCCTGTGATATACGCGTACCTTTGCTGCGAGTGTCTTCTACAGGACTTGATGCAACGCGCTTCCCGCATCTCGCCTTTGGACGGTGGGCCGGACCGCCCGCATCGTTGGTTGGACCAGCAATGCGTCCATCCGCCTTTCCGTCCACATGCACGTACGCAGGCACGTCACGTTGCACCTCTTTTGTTGGTGTTCGCTGCATCGGCATGGCTAGCTATTGCTGCGCCGCGCCTGTTTTCAAACAAAGTACCGTTTGTTTATCATGCAGTCGCCGGGCAGACTGAAGTTCGTGTTCGATTGATAATAATGGTACTGGTATCCGGGGAGGGGTGGTATTGACAACAGCGGCGTCGATAATGACAGTAGAGATGAAGACTGGTGATGGTGAGATGACTGTAAGTGATATAAAGAGAGAGCCAAACGTTGATGCTGCTGATGATGAGTATTGATACGACCGGTACTGTACTATAGTGATGATATGACGGATGGGGTGGTTCCAATACAACTTACGGTAGAAGTGGGGATGCTAGGAGAGAAGAGAGACCGTGGTAAAGGCGGAGGTACTGGCAAAGGATGAAGATGATTCCAGTGGAGGTGAGTGATGATAATGACTGTTTTAAGATGCTTCTAATTAATTAGTCCCGCTGAGCTTTACACATTTCTTAATTCTAAATACTTGTTGGACTCCACACAGCATGGTTTCACAAAGAGTCAATCAACGGGTACCCAGTTGCTGAAAGTAGCTCACGATTGGGCGTTGGCCCGAGATCGCCGCATTCCTCTGCATGTTGTTTACTTTGACTTTTCACATGCATTCAATCGCGTAGACCATCATCTGCTTCTGACAAAGATGACAGCGTTAGGTATCGACCCTAGAATTATAAACTGGTGTAGAGCATGCCTAAAAGATCGTACATTTATCGCCAAGGTTGAGGATAGCTATTCCGTCGTCGGCAGGTGTGTATCTGGTGAAAATGACAACAATATTGCTATTCTACAGAAAGCGATTGATACTGTACTCATAAGGAAAACCGCATGCAAATATGTACTTCCAAGTCTGCCGTTCTCAATACAATGCCAGATACTATTCAGTATATGCTAAATGGCTAACCCATTCCTGAAGTGTCGCTGTACAAAACCCTTAGGGTAATTTTCGACCGCCAAATGAAGCTTAGACCTCACATGGCCGAGGTTGTCAAAGCCGCGTCTCGAATGTGTAATCTCATAATGCGGTCCTTCAGTATAGAGGATCATAATGTGTACTTAAAGCTGTATCAAACCTTAGTGGTACCAATGTGGACTTATTGCTGTCACGTATGGATGCCATTCTATAAAAGAGATGTTGACTTTTTGCAGAGCGTGCAGGATAAATTTGTGAAACGAGTTGCTCGTCGATGTTGTCTGCTACACGAGCGTATCACATTGCCTAGTGTTAGCAAATACCAATCCCATGCCGATTACCGCTTGTTTAAACAGCTAGCGCGTCAGAGTCTTATTACTAGGTACTCTGTTCTAAGACCAAATAATCTTCGAAGCGGCGTCTCTATCCACCCTCACGAGGTTGCTCGTGTAGACGTTGTGAACAACTAATTTGCCTGGAGGATTGCACGTTGTTGACAGATTCGAAACGACTTTGCTTCTATTGTAATACCCCTTTTTTAATAAAGGTAATATGATATGATATGATTATCATCCCGAACAGGCATGTAAAGTTTAGTATTACTGGCGAATATTACATATTTAACCAATTTAGGTATGATGAATTTGACCTGATCGAAAAAAAACATAAACAAGAGGCTTCCTTGTACAGTGCCTTGCGGACAACGAGTACGAACAATACTCTTTCTCGATAATGTCACCCCGATTTTCACTCTGAAAGTCCGATCCCTCAAAAAACCGACACGTGCCGGCGGCGCCGTCGTGAGCTTGGAAGGCTCATCTACAAATCAAAGGCAGAAGCCTGGAGAGACCTCATTGAGTCGGTCGCGGGGGCTCTCATACAAGCCTTAGAGTTCACCCTCCCCCTCTCCCCGCACAGGAGATTTGCACCCTAGTCTCTCGGCTTTTTCCCTCACACAACCCCTGGAGCCCCCGCGTATACGACGTCGACCTGGACCAGATTCCCCCGATGACCGGTGAGAAGATACTAAAGGAAGCCCAGCGTTTTGCCCCTGGAAAGTCTCCCGGCTCCGACGAGTGCCCCTGGAAATTGTAAAATGTATAGCGACAAAACATCCCAAGGTCCTGGCGAATCTGGTTACACGCTTTCTACCGGAGCGGCGCTTCCCTGAGAGGTGGAAGGCCTCCCGCCTCGCACTCGTTCTTAAGATTTTATCGCGCCCGGCGAGTCCACCCTCGTACAGATTTATTTGTCTCTTTGACGCGGTGGCAATGTTAGTGGAATACATGATTCTGGACGGACTCAACGCGGCGCTAGAGGCGAGGAGTGGTTTCTCCGACACCCAATACGGTTTTCGGCGAGGCCGTTTCACCCTCGACGCGATCAAGCGCATCCTCCAACACGCGGGCAACCGCGTCGCGCGGGACACGTAACTATATTCTGCTTCTCTTGTTGG
The DNA here is from genome assembly GCA_003439945.1 of Dermanyssus gallinae. Taxonomy (NCBI): domain Eukaryota; kingdom Metazoa; phylum Arthropoda; class Arachnida; order Mesostigmata; family Dermanyssidae; genus Dermanyssus; species Dermanyssus gallinae. Next base: position 153,296 of record QVRM01005576.1, on the reverse strand, counting down.
ACGGCGGGGTCCCGCAGGGCTCCGTCCTCGGTTCGGTTCTTTAGAACATCGCCTACGACGGAGTCCTGCGCACCACCGACTTGCCGGAAGGGGTTCAAACGATTGCATACGCTAAAGATCTGGCGATGCTGGCGACCGCACGGAGGGAAACATCGCTAAAGACGACGGGAAACATCGCAAGAGACGATGGTGAACCTCGCTCCGGACGTGGTCAACGAATGGATGGTATCAAACCACCTTGAACTCGCCCCGCAAAAGACGGAGACGCTTTATTTGACGAGCCGTAAGAAGTCCCGCGGATTCACACTAGAGGTGGCAGGCCATCAAATTACCCTGAAGAAGCAAGTTAAATACCTAGCTGTGCAGCTGGACACCGGCCTTACAGGAACGGCGCACATCAAATATGTCGCCAAGATGGTAGCGCAGATCTCGTGCAATCTCTCAAGGATTCTGCCGAAGCAAGGGAGCCAGAGATGTGCGTCGCCGACTGCTGGCGGCCGTAGCGGAATCCACGGCCTTGTACGTGGTCCTGCTTTGGGCCGCCCTAGCCCTACGGATTTAACGTAACCGCCAAGCCCTCCGTGCTGCGTAGCGCACCGTGGCTATGCGCGTTTGCAGAGTTTACAGGACCGTTAGTACCGATGCCCTGCTGGTGCTATCGCGTCAGCTCCCATAGGACCTACTCGCAGGCAAGCATACCAAGCAGCAGCTGGATGGGAATCTCACCTGGACTCAGGCGAGGGATTCGACCCTCCACGACTAGGCCACCACGTAAGTCAACTGCCTCATGGCAACACACGGGGAATGTAGACCCGCGGCCTCTTTCCGGATTTACGAGCTTGGTACGAAAGCCCGACACCGGGACCGCTCACGTACTTCGCCACACAAGCTCTGACGGGTCATGGCCAGTTCCAGGTCTACATGAAGAGTATGGTGGCGGCGTGGCCTAGGGGACTAATGCGCTAGTCATGGTTGTCATCTAGCGGAGTGTCGCCAGCTCGATATCTCTTGTTGATTGAGCTTTATTTAAGCGATGCTTATTTAGAATAGATAAGAAACCGTACCACTGAAGCTCAGCGGCCATGCTGCCACAAGAATTGTTGGGGACACCTTAGATATCTCAACATGTCCAGCCCTCGGTGCATTGAAGATATACTTCATGGGGAATTCCAAGCCTGTAGGAAGCGGAGGATGGTCTTGCATTAAAAACAACCTTCTTAAAACAATAATTCTAGGTTCACACTCAGAGGATAGGGAAACCCCTGGCGTCCTATCTGACTTCAGTCTCCTGGACACAATAGATCACACAGTCGCCGACTGTCTCTCGCTCTCTCGACATCGCCACAATTCAGGCTACGTAGGGGCTGGACAGATAACGGCGGACATCGTGTCCCGCATTCACTCCTCCGCCGCTGACTGGATAAACGGAACCCAATATCTCGACTCTGTCACAAGGGAGAAGACGCGACAGGAGAGGCCCGGAGGACTAGACTGGCACGGGGACCAGTTCCATCCCTTCCCGGCTCAGTACCCGATGACACAGGTGAGGGTTGAGCATGAGGCTGGTTTTGAGGATTTGTAGCATGATACTAAGCTTCGTCGAACAGGAAGCTTTGACGGCACGGGCTGATAAGAAGTGTGAGCTTCCTATCAACAAAATGGCTATCGAACACAGTAGCGATCTCGGTGTCATAGTTAGTCCGGCAAAGGCGACAAGGCAACGACAAGCTGTAGGAATCTACTGCCCTAGTGAGTCTTCTCCTGGTAAATCACGCGTACTACACGGAGCAAGCATAGTCACGTACGTCATATGACATACACGAAATAGAATACAAAATATACAAAATAAATGTGTTGCGCTTTACGCTCTTAGTTTCAATTGCAAACGACCATCATGCGCACCAGAGGACACACAATAACTTAATTTTCTGAAGGAACTTACGACGAGGCGCGTTTCGGATACAGCTTCAACCACACTAGCTAGCCATACGTTAAGCGTCTATATGTTGAAGAAACAGGATAGTCGCATTCAGAATGTTCTAAAAGAATAATATAATTTTAGTTAGATTTACAGTAATTTGACCTACACATTTTCTTATCGGCTTTTCACGTCATCTAAACTGAGAGTATTTATTATTCCGCATGCACTTGCAAATCTTGCAGTTTCGCCTATAAACCACGATAACCTTTGTAGCGCCGTGCCACAACTCAAATGGATGTCCCCGTGGTGATAAATAAAGGGCGGTTTTAAGATGCTGCCATAAGACCTCCTAGTGGCTAAATAGGTAAAATGGATCTAGATCTAGATCTCACCAGAGCCAAGCGTGCCACATTATCGGCCTGGCACGAAGAATGGGCGCAGGTAAGACCCTGTGTGACCACAGGAAGCTGGACCAAGGGTCTGATACCGGACCTTAGGGTGTGGCACGACCGCCGACACGGGGAACTTTCCTACTGGTCAATTCAGATTCTGATCGGACACGGCCAGTTCCAGACTTACATGTCAAGGACTCAGGCCATCAGCGACACTTGCGTACTCTGTGACTCTGGAGAGGCGGGCACGTGGAGCATGCTGTCCTCACAGGACTGTTTACAAAGCGGCAGAATCCCCCTATCCAGCCGCAGTAAACATGCGGGATGACAGACAGGCATAGGGCTGAGTGAAGGAGAACGGCAGAGACGCCTTTCCCACGGCTTCGAAATAATGCCAAAATAATACAGAGCCTAGGGGGTGGAGGAATCCGGGTTTAGCGGATATGTGAATCCCACACTAGCCACGAATGTGCATCATGCATTCCTGAAACCTTCCATGACGAATAAATACATAACGGACTCTTTCTTAGCCAGTCTATTCTGCTGCACAAACATTTTCCGGCTACGACTTTAGATCTAATATATATGCATGTATATATATATATATATATATATATATATATAAATATATATATATATATATATATATATATATATATATATATATAATATATATATATATATATATATATATATATATATATATATATATACATTTTCGACATGCTGGGGTGGGTGGTTTTTTTCTACGAGTGCTCTCCAGCTTCTTTGCTGAAGACCGCCTTGAAGTAAACATAAGGGGCGAAGACACCTTGCAGCTGAGGCAAAACGTAGGGACCCCTCAAGGGGACCTTCTCAGTTGCCTAGCCTTCTCTTTGCTCATTGCAGACCTAGCCCGCCACGTGCGGAAGGAGTTTAGAAACGCCGTCGTCGTTATGTACGCGGATGACATAGTAGTGGCCCACCGGGACCGCGGTGCCATTCGTCGTATTGTCGGCGACGTAGAAGGTTACCTTCACCAGGGGCCTATAAATAAATTCGCGGAAGACGAAAGCCATTAAGTTTCGCCGTGGGGGTCGATTGGCTGCAGCAGACGTAATACCCTGCTGTGGCCAACCGCTGGAGTTTGTCAACTCCTTCCCGTATTTGGGTCTGAGACTGCACTATACGGGAACGACCTTTACCAAGCACATCGGCGACAGGTGTCGGGCGGCTATTGCCTCTATTCACACAGAGGTGAGAGATCTTCGACGACTGTCTCTGAGTGCTGCATTGCGTCTTTTTGAGCTTAAGATTGTGCCAATGTTGAGCTACAGCCTTGGCAGGGTGTGGGGCCATCTTTCCGCCGCAAATTTTGCGCAGCTAGAAAGATGCTTCACAATATATATGAAGCGCGTTCTTTGCTTGCCTCGGACGGCAAGGAATCGCTTTGTGTACCTGCTAGCGGGTTGCGGACCGGCAGTGGAAATAATCAGAGTCAGGCTTAAGTCACCTATTACAATGCCACTTCAACAATTTTTGTTGGAGTGGCAGGGAAAAGTGACCGAGGCCTCGGCTGAGGTAGCGCAGTTAGATGTGTACCTCACCAGGGAGCTTTGGGAGGGAATGGCATGCACTAGCCGGCACGTGTACACAAGGTACATTGTACATGGCTATCATCACTTGGTGTGTTCAACTCAAGGATTTCACCAAGTTGGCGATCAATGTCGTTGCCGGTTCTGCTCGCAGGTATGCGCTAAATACCACGCAGCGAGCTGCCAGTCGCATCGGCGGTCTTTGCACTTTCTTGCCCGGTGGGACGGTCGCTAAAGTGTTAAAATTGTATATAATGATGATTGTATTGTATTTATGTACCATCTTGAAATGCAAAATTATTGCGAAATAAACAATATAAAAAAAAAAAAAATATATATATATATATATATATATAAATATATATATATATATATATATATATATATATATAACTATTGTGATATTAAGAAAGGTTTGCAAAATGAGATTTCTATTTTTGCATGTTCGAGCTTTAATGCCCGGGCTAACAAAATGTTTACATTAGGCGTGCACAACCAATACGTTCAGACGACTGTACATCTGAAGCGAATCATGTTGGTACCAAATTGGTAGAACTAAGTTGAAAAGTAACTCAAATCTCCCGTTGGCCTTATCAGATGTGGGAGTGTGCATTTACTATGTTCGCTTTCTTTGTCAATCAAGTTACTTGTCAGAGCTCTATACGCTTAAAACAATATTTATTATAGTCCAAATCGTGCTCGAACGAATGCAGTCAGCCAATAAGCACATTCGGTAGCGATGCCAAAGCTCTCGTTGCACGTGCTTAAAAATACTTAGCAGACCTTCTGCGCAAAATGAAAGCACTATGCCTTCTACGCAGACGACCTCGTCATCTTAGCCAAATCCCGGAAACACGTACAATTCTACTTAAAGGAAACCTCAAAATGGTGTGCGGAGAACCGACTGATAATTAATATATCTAAGACAAAGATTCTTTGCTTCAGCCGCGGCGGCTCATACGCCGCTGCCGACCATCGCGTCAAAATCAACAGTACTTGCCTTGAGCTGGTCAACCAGTTCTCGTATCTTGGCGTAACTCTGACACCGTGACTGACTTTTAGCAGACACATCGAGGAACTGCGAGCAAAGGCCACGGCCGCGATTATGCTACTTGGAAACATTCAAGTCGTGGATCTTAACACAGCAATGAAAATATTCAGGATGAAAATTACCCCGATACTCGAGTACTGTCTTCCAGTAATTGCGTCGCTTTCCAAAGTAACCGACCATTAGTGTGCAGGGTAACATGGCACGGTTATCACCATTATATGTGCCTCAAAGGTAAATGTTATGATATTAACGACTGTGTACGTAAGTTTTGTGGTGAGTGCAACATCTGTCGATATCATGTTCTAATATGTTCGGCATTAGACTCATACTCGTTACAGGCGCGTTTGAACGAGATATTGTTATAATTTCGTAGCAAACCATGTGTGTCAATCCAATTCTACCACCAACAACTATGGTAGCAAAATTGGATTGAGTTTGAATTGAATAAATATCATGTGTATAAAAATACTAGGCGCCTTCCGAATGGTTTCAGCAGCAGTAACTATTCTGGCAATCAGATCGTTAGGTGACTTAACGGGAGTTACATGGACTAGATCCTTTAGGTGGCCTTAAAGAAAAAGTCGAGACTGGATAGATCGGGCGACCGAGGCGGTCAAGCTGGAGGACCGTCTCGGCCAATCCAGCAATTAGCAACGACTTCACCTAAATAATTCCATATCTGAAAATCGTTGTGTGCTGGGGCACCATCGTGTTGGAACCACATCCTGGACCTCTGTGAAGCGTATGCCAGAAGTTTTGGTAAAATTGCGCTCAGAATTATGTCATGAGTAATTTAGCCTGTCGGCACGTATATAAGGTTCGATAAGGTAGTTGTCCATTATGCCATCCCCGACATGCGGATCATATGCGCGTACTCCTTGGCCCATCAATGAACAATGTGTGCGTTGAGCACATCATTTTATGTAAAGGACGCTTCGTCCATGAAGAGAGCATGAGCCAGACATTCCACAGTGACCGCTGCTTGTTGCAGAAACCAGCGACAGTAATGAATACGTGGTTGGCAATCTGAATCCCGCGGTTTGAACTCGCTGCGCCCGGTACAGATGAAGCCCTACTTTACTTTGCACCTCGTAGACGGTGGTGCAACTTACACCGACACTTCTAGCCCACGTGCCTAATGCTTGCGAAGGAACGCGCTGCTACTTTTTCAACAATGTGTTCTTCCGCATTTTTCTTCCTTTCCGCAATCGTCTATCGTCGTAGTGACGGCTGTGAAATTATCCGGTTTTGCGGAACAAACTAGGCAGTCGCGTAAACATTGTGCTGGCAGGTATTCGTCGTATGTATGCACTCACATCCGATATGGCCATCGGTAGATTTGAATTAGTTTGCAGTGCAAATTTGATACCAAAATGATTTAATTCATTTGTACATCCGTCTGAACGTATTGGCTGTGCATGCGTAATAGAAACATTTCAAAGACCTGGGCGTGAAAATTCGAATAAGCAATAGTATAATCATGTAATTTTGCTAACTCTTTTTAATATCAATCAGTTTGTTTACCATATCGTTAGTAGTAGTAGTTACATGTAATCCGCATGTCCTTTAATTGACTGTTACAACTAAGCAGGTAATTCACATGTTCCAGTGATTCCTGCGTCGATTGACGCGCATCGCGTCAAGTGGTAGCGGTTGATGTTACACTCTCCACAAAATTTGCACACACATTCGTGAATTACATAACACGCTCCTTTCAGACACAAATAATGATGATAACCATGCCAGGTTACTCTACACAATAGAGTCCGATGATTTTCTCACCGAAATTACCCATACTCCTCAGTCTTGGGCGAGATTGTCCAGACACCCTGTATATATATATATATGGAGGGAGAAAGTACAGAAGGTCGAGCTTGAGAGTTCGGGAATGAGTCAATTGAACAGCGTTGGGGAGCCGAAATATAGACCTGTCAAAACCCTTAGCCTTAAAACCAAATCTTAAGAGGGACCAGATTGACATAACAAAGAAGAGGTTGTCCCAATAGAAATCAAATACTTAGTAGGTACTAGAGGATACATTGATGATATGATGCGTAGGTAATACATATGCTGCCGCTCTAAGCGCCCCTAATATATATATATATATATATATATATATATGCTTACGTCTTCCTTTAGAATGGCTAGCCCTAGAATCAAATAAGGTGGGCGTCTACACATAATTTAAGTTAAACGAACATATATTTTCGCTGCAAGCACTTATATAGCTATATTAGAGCCAGTTCTTAAGGGGTATTTGTTCTTAAGGAGTGCTAGCCTTAAGACGCGATTTTCAAACGTGAAACTTGTTTAGAAATATCGGATAAAACAGGGACGGATACATATGGTCGTTCAACTTATATTCGTATTATTCATCTAACAAAATGTAACATTTTGAAATGACAAAGTGAAACTATTTCTGCTAACTCGTTCCGCGTATTTTTCTCAAAAGGCACAGCGAGAGTGCAACTTTGTATGACTTGTAATGAAAGAAAGTAGGATGCCAATAAGAGGAAACACCAGACACATGATTGCAATATATTCTAGTTCTTTAGATATAGGAATACCACCAATGCTTAGGAAACTAATTCATATTTATATATACTATGCCATGATATGGTGGACTTGCAAAAAGTGCCCGTACTATGTGGTAACTCCAACGTCCGTTTGATGACGCTTTTTCATAATTAACAATTGAGATTAACACTTTAATTATACGACTTTGTGTGGTGGTTATTTTCGCTTCCGAATAAAATTCGGAGTTTTTTCTTACCATAGAACAGAGTCTATTGTCATTAAGGAGCACCTCTACACAGGCTTGCCACGTCAGGGAACTTTCCAGTCGTTATGCCTATATTTGTTATGCATATATGTCAAAGTATGTTTTTGCTTTGCGCACAATATGAGTGGTTAGTGAGTGCTTTTGTCTCAGTAGGCAGAACTTGTATTTAGTTGTACTTGTTGCGAACACTTAATTTACGGAGTTCCATTCGTCTCCCTGAAACGTTTGGGATCATTGTACATGGTGAGAGTTTTGCATGGACCTGGGGTCAACTATTCAGCGCTCATATTCTGCCAGGGTGTTTCGTGGGGCCAATGTTTGTGTTTGCGAGCTGTCAGACTGATCGATGCGGGCGTTGAAGCCCAGTGGAACTGCGCGGGTGCAGTTTTTAGCGTCTCCAACGAGAGACGTCTCCGATAAGAGCTACGCGAGCGTTCCCGATTGAAGCGGAAAGGATTCCGGCAGGCGCCGTGTTGTGGCTGAGACCCCAGTGCAGTCATTGAGGCAGCTAAAATCTTGTCTACAAACTCTACGACTGCTGTGCAGGTGCAGGTGGTGGGGGAGTCAGCGATCGCAATCGCAAGCTCGGTATGACCTATAATGTTCGGAGCGACCCTTCGTTTGCATACGGGAGCTGGACTGGTTCGTTCCCGCAAAAGTGGCCTGGCCGCACTTTCCCGGGCTGCTCTCCTAGAAGGCCTTGTGCGTTGGAATATCGTTTACCGCCTTGCAGTTCTGACCGAAACGCCGAACTGGAACGAGGTGCACTTCGGACACGGGACGAGCCTGGGCAAGGTTTCCAGTAAAGCATTCCTGGGCTGATTTGGGTAGCTTGACCATGGGTTACACTCTGACGACGGAGAGGAGCCAGTTTCAACACTATGATTATTACGTCTCGATTCTTCGAAGATAATAGTAGTCAATTCTCTCTTACAGTATCTATAGAGATAATAAGTTAAGAAAAGATGAGAATAACAGAGAGGACGTGTTAGTATTTAAATGCATAGTTAGCAATAGTATACTGAAGGGTTATTCACGTACAAGATACTATAGCTGTATCGTAGACACTGTCCCCGCTGGTGCGTGACCGTTTCAGTAGACGGTACAGCAATCGCCTAATTACTATACTTCTATAGAACTCCACCTCTTTACGTTCTTTCCACCTGTGTTTGTCGTTCAAAGCAGTAGACAGTTTTTGATCGAAGCGCGCATTACAGAGTTTTACGTCATCGGAAATTCGTGTGGGGCTGTTTCACGAATTTGGCGTTCTGCATAAAAGTGGCTGTAAAAACCGATACGACCTCTTCTAAGCGGCTGGACAGATGTATAGTATACGATGCTGCTGTGCTGCAGGGGCTCTCTCCTTATATATATATATATATATATATATATATATATACGTGCCCATATATATGGGCACGGTCTGGGGGCTTAACTTAGCCACGGGCGTGCCAGTCGTGCTGAGTGCGTTCTGATCCATTTCTGTCGTAGGGCGCGTCTTCTTCCAGAAGTTGGGCATAGGGACATAGCCTTACCAGATCAACCTCTTCTTCTTGTTCTTCCGTTCTCTGCTCTAGTGACAGCATAAGCGCACCCCACGCCCTTTTCAGTGTGGGGACACCCCTAGAGAGAAGTTGAGATGATTGCTTTGAGTCGGCTGTTTTCGTCGTAATCGCGCCGCGACGACCCCCGCCGGCACCGACACGCTAAGAACGGTCAGTGAGCAACAACTGTCTCAGACGTCGCCCAATCTCAACTTCGGTTATCGAGCTCGAACCCAAATTAGGCTTAGCGAAATGAGATATCCTAGCCTTTCGAAGCTCTACTTGAAGCACTCGGTTCTATCTATCGAACGCACAGTAGACCACTCCTCGAGTTGTAGGCGCTAGCATTGTTAGCCATCATCGTAGCTGTCGAGCCGGTATGGAAACATTTATTTATTCAGCGGCTCGTCGGCGAGCTTTCTGTCTTCCTAGGTTAGCAGCAGGTGTGACGTTAACGTTGTGTCCTTCGCCATTGGTGCTACAGTTTCGTCGAAAAGCCGTTTGTATACTAAGCGGTTGTTTTGAAAAATCAAGCGCACATTGAAGCATATTTTCCGCAAATTGGTTATTCGGCGAATCGAACACGTGGCTGAACAGGCGCCACTCACCGGGGCAATTTGACTTTAGGGGAACTTGAAGAACCAGTGATGCAAGTCACGTTCTTCAGTCAGGAACGAGCGAGATGTGACACAACCCATAGGTGATAAGTATGCAGTTTTTATGGACTGCGTCAGATTTTTGATAACGCCCCTCGTAATCTGCTGGACGAAGCACTACAACAATACTTGTGTTGTAAGCTTGCTATTACACATAGGAGCTTGCTATTGCACTTTCCTAAGTGATAAGCCATAAGTCCATAACCTATATATGGTCGAGGCGTTTTTGTCTCGAACGAACTTGAGATGAACTCCAAGAAAACCAAAGTCCTGATATTCAGGCGTGTAGATCGATTGGTTGCCAGAGACGTTATACGTTGCTGCAGCCAACCGTCGGACCGTATGTTAGCTGTTTCCACTAGTTTAGCCTTCGGGTTCATTTCACAGAAACGACGTTTACAGCACATATAAACCAAACAGTACGCACGGCATTTATCTCTTTTCACGGAAAAGTAGGCAATGTTCAAAGCAGTGAGGCTCTTTGTGGTCTGAGAAGATTGTTCCGGGGCTGATGTATGGTCTTGACAAGACATAAAACCACATCACACTGGCGAATTTTAACCATCTTGAGAGGTGTTTTTTATTATATATCCAACGAGTGCGTTATTTGTCTATCCGAGCAAGGAGCCGCCTTGTGTATCCCCAGTCAGTCAGTCAGCTGCTGAAACAATCCGATTAAGTGCGAAGGTGCCTCGTGCATTACCTTACAAACGTTTCATTCCGGAGTACGAAGCTAAATTACGTATTCAATGCATTACACCTTTTTTTCCTGTAACATGCAGGACCAAAACCCTTGGTCCGGTCCTGCATGTTACAATCATCATGTATACACCAGGTACAGAGTACATGGTTTTCACTACCTGGTATGTTCAAACACCGCCATTTTACGAGAAGTATGAGTTGTGCACCTGTCAGTTCTGTCTGCAGATGTGTTCACAAGTACCATGCAGTGGAATGCGCAACACTGGAAGAAAAAAGACGGAAGCGTGAATAAAATAATATAATATGAAGAAAACCTTATACAATGTAAATTTAACTCACTTTGAGTGAAATAGACAAACGTGAAATAAAAATATTGTTTTTTTTATTCTGTTTAACGGGCAGCGGGCTTTATTTTCAAAGGTTGTTTGAAGAAAACATTTATTTTTAGATGACTAAAACTGTGTATACATCTGGCAAGTCCAAACCACACAGTGTGTTTGTAGAACAACGGCAATCACGCAAACCTACTATATATTACGTACGCATGCTTGTAAAAACGTTAAAATATAGCGTTCAATGTTAAGTTACATCGATTTGTTCACTTCACGAGTGACACAAGCACAATTTTTTATCGTTGTAGTAAGAACGCTGAGTAGTCTCTTCGCTGGTGCGAACCTCTGGGACAGCTGAATGCCCATGACTGTGCAATTTAAAAACACTAACTATAACTCTGAGTTGGTTCTGAGGTGTTCTCCCGTAGTGTGTGTCGATGTCTGTTGCTGACTGTCGCTGACAGAGGTCGCTGCAGTTTCGACTGCATGCCCACAAGAAAGTGTGTGTTTTTGCGTGTTAGCATCGCTAACCAAAGTCGTACCTCAACGTATACCGTCGCTTGCGCAGAGGCAATTTTCCGTTCTAAGTACTCTCCATTGCCAAGTGCCATGGGTAATAATAATAAGGCATCATTAGAGCAGATGAGAAAGACACCGGTCTTTCCAACGGACCTAAAGTAGATCTAAATCAAAACGAATCTCAGAACACGTTTTCCACAGCTGTCAGCGGTGCAACTGGTGGCTCTATGGCTTTCTCGATTAACGTTCCGAAGGTAAAGAGTAGTGACGCTTGATTTGCGGCGCCCAACGAATCTATGTACTCTACGTCTGTCGTTCGCACGTTAAGTACTGCACAGTCAACGCCCGCGGACTCTGAAGTTACTTCGAACCAAATAGACGTTATGCTATTCGCGACAGGGTGGTTAAACGCCCCAAAAGCAATTTTCGAAACACGATTTATCGCTGACTGGAGAATACTGTGACTGATTCTACATAAGTTGCTTACGAGCCTTCTGCTAATAAGGTTATGGGTCTATGTAGTGAGCTCCTCAGGCTGTTTCCAGCTGCCTCAACTGTGAAGGTGGTTGGACCTTTGCCAGCGGCGTTTCCTAACATCACAGTGAATGCCGCAAGATCGATAGTCGTCGAATGAACTGAAGGCAGAGATATTCGTCTCAATCTTCTTGGTGCTACAGACACCCCCATGAGCCAACCAGAGTCCTATCGTCTAATACAGGCTGCAGTACCAAAAAACGTCTCGTTTTCTGTGACGCCCAGTGAAGCCCATAGCCAGTAAGGATCGTACATAGCAGGCTGCTATTGAAGACGCTAAAGCCGCTCGCGAAAGTCCTGAAGGTCCTCTGCTCTATGGCGCCGCAGTGTCCTCTCTGGAATTGACAAACCTCCTGACGCCACTGCTGTCGGTTCTTCAGATGATACTTTAGTAGTTTGTTTTACCTACTCACGGTGCTTTATATATTTAAGCATTGCACTTTTGTACAATATTGTGTGTGAAACCTTGTTGGGCCTCAAACACCTCCCAGCCTCAGAAATTACGTTATATGAGACACATTTCGTCATGATTCCTGCAGCCTCTCAGGATACATATAGACACTGGTACGGTGGATTTGTCAAAACGAGGAACCTTGAATCTCTAGCTGATTTCCTTGCGGATGATCGGTCACTTTGCGATTCTGTTGCGATGAGCAAAACATGGCTGTCAGATGCTGATAGCATGCTGCATGATGGGTGCCTCTTGATGGGTGGCTCACATGTCAATACTATAGTGTACTCTCTGCCACTAAAAATATACCCATTTTTATGCAAAAAAAGTACGCATGTATTTTATTCTAATTCTGGTTCACGTATGAATTATATTGCTATCACAAACTGCGCAAGTGTCAGCAGTTCGATGGCCGTGTCCGATACATCGATGTTTTCAGACCATTTGTAGTAGTTGTTTCTTGTATAAATTAGGGGCCAACTTCTTCCACAGTTACTATTCACCTTTTTTTAACTCGGTTTGACGCTCTCATTAAGGATTTCAGACGGTGCTGGATGTTCATAAACAAGACGTACGGTAGGGGTTGCAAGGGGACAGGGCTTCCGGCGGTCTAATCTACAAGCTCCGGTGATGATTTCGTAAGTGACGCCAAGCTTATTTCAGGTAAACTCAATCGTCACTTCGCCAAGGTTGGACGTCGCATTGTTGCATGATTTACTGGTAGATAGTCACCCGGTTTAAGAAGGTCAATGGGAAGAAAGAGTGAATGAGCTTGCTTTTGCTCCCGTTTCCCGTCTCTGGGTAATGAAGGTCATAACCTCGTTGTGAGCCGGTTGAACGTACCGCCGTCTAGGCGTGTCTGCGAAACTGCTGGAACTGGCGGCTACATTTATAGCCTGACCCTTGGTGAATACTATTAGCCTCTCGTTCCAAGCAAGTGTGCTTTCAGACTGCCTGAAAATCGCGTCTAATCAAAAAAGAATGAAGACAGATCTCTACCGTTTAAGTAGCAATCCAAAAATAATCGAGCGGATAGTGTTGCTGCTACTGAATTGTCACTTAGAATTGACTTGCTTTGCTCTGATAAGTTCGGCCCGATCAACGGCTGCAACGCTTGTGGAATTGCGGTAGTATGCTGTTGGCTCGGTAGCGTGCCCTTCACGGTTGACTGGTTTAACTCCTCCGACCTTGCCGGTAGAACGCAAGTTGTCAGGATCGGCACGGTGGAATCTTGCTAGCATAGCGTTGACGTAGGAACGCCCCAAGGCTCTGTTCTTGGTGCTTTTATGTTTATAACTCTGCTGAATTGTTTATCTTTGAAAATAAGAGTTGACAAGTGGGATAAATTGATGGTAGCTTATGTCGATAACACGTGGATCCTTTTTCAAATCAGACGACATGAAATTAGTGGCGGAGTAAGTAACTCGCCCCTGCCCTGGTAGATCACGTCATAAAAGCGTTCACTGAGTTTGGCTCTGTCGTTAACACTAGTAACGCGAATTTCATATTGTTTCGTCAGGTTCGGAGACTAACTAGCGTGCCAACGTCCTTCAAATTCGTCCGCATGTGGTGAATCACTCCTGCCTGGTCAAGCGTCTGGCGATAACATTTCAAGATAAGTTAGCGTGACAACCGCACTTAGACTTTGTAATCACTAAATGTTATTCTGTGATTTCAGCTTTGCGACGAATGAAACAGCGTTAGCCCTATCAAAAGTCTGCAGATTGCTTACGTTTTACTGTTTATGCACATCCTTTGTTGCAAAGTTTTCCTGTAGAGAGGTGGTGATCGTTGCAATATGCATAGAGCGAAGCTCATACGAATGAGCTTTTAATAATAATGACGCATTACTACAATACTCTCTAAACGTCGGCGTGATTTTGTAGGGGATTTTGTTTGTCAACCACGGTCTTTTGCCAGTTCCGAAGGCCTTTATGATGCGTGCAGGTACACTCGCATAGAAAATAACTCGTTGACTTGTCCTGGTGGGCATTGCGATTCCTTTTACCTAAAAAGAAGGAGTTAGGACGCTGAGAAAAGCTACAATTTTTAGAGTACTCAGAGAAAGGTGAGCTCCCAAACGCAAAGGTCCCTGTTGCCCAAGATTTGGAATTCGCTGCTCAGCAGCCGAATAGTTAAAAATACCTCGTGTGTAGCTGGCGAGCTCTCATAGGTGGTTACTACTATTGCTTGGCTTGTGGCACACTAGGGAGATCTGCAAGGCAAATCTATTCGTATTGTGAACCATTGGAACCCTGACTAATCTGTAATTACCCTTTGCACTAGAAGTAATAGCTATCTTGTATTATACAATCGTGTGTTAATCGTGTGTGTCCGTCATATAGTCAGTCAACTGGTGTGCTGTTTTCATTTTAAGAATAGACCAGTATGTGATATTTTGAACTACATAGCAACGTGGACGAAGTATAGCATTGCGTGGGCCGCCAATTTTCACTTTGTAGGTGGCGGTAACAACAATCAGCAACGGCAACATTACCCAACAATATCAGCCATCATCACCAACTACAACAATCAATAACAACAACAACAACAATCATTAACAACAACAACAACAACACATCCACAACAACAACAACAACAATGAGCGACAATGAGCCGTGAAAATGAACCACAACGCCGGCCAGCCACACTCCAAACTGAAGAAGCTTGACTGAGGTTTTTATCCGTTTCACTGACAACCCACACATTGGGCGCAGCATTGTGGCAGCCAGCAACCACCGATGACCACGGCAGACAGATGAACAGCAACAACAATCGTGGCAGCCAGCAGATACAATTGACGACAGCTCCATTGGCCTAGAGTAGAAAGACGAAAAACGCCGGCGTTATTTGGCACGCTGATAGAAAGGAACAAGGCGAACGCTGTTTGAAGCTCCGGTCTCGCGTATGAGGTACAGAAATCATCGTGCCGCATCAGTGGCATGGCGCCGTCGTGAGGTCAGTCCGTCCGTCCTTCCGTCCGTCCGTCCGTCCGTCCCTCAACCGCCAGTTATCCGCGAGCTACATCAGGTTCGTTCGTTCGTTCGTTCGTCGGATGGTGATGATCGAAAGCAGACGAGGTGCAGCTTCGCGAGGTGCAGCCATGCCTGCGTTTCTCCTCCTACTACCACCACTACTACAACTGTTTTTGCGCGCTGCTGTTTTCTACTACAACTTCTTCTACTACTACTACGAAGAAGAAGAAGAAGAAGATGAAGACCACTAATACTTCAACTACTTCGTACAACAATTGTTATACCACTGACGGTGACAATGCACTTTGAGGTGTTGCTTTTGAGCCCTCAGTAATGTCAGGTGGTGCCGACTGCTACAGTGTTCGCTCATCTGTCATTGCAGACCAGGGCCAGAGTTAGCTGGTCAAACGCAACGCTCAATCTCGCCGCCAACGCTGCTGCCGTTGCCACCGCTAACGACGTCGTGACCAAGAGGTGGATGCTTTCGTCTGCATTCAAAAGGCAGAGAAAAAGAGGAAACAGAAGAAGAAGACGAAAAAGAAAAACCGGATGAAAAAATGATGAAAGAGGAAGAGCTTCGGCGTAAATAATCTCTCAGAAATCTGAAAACGGTTCCATTATTAGCAAGGCAATGCGCTCGACGCTCTTCTGGTGATTCAAAGAGCTTCGACGCTTTAAGTTGTGCCACTTTGCCAGTGTCGGCTATTGAAAGCATTTTTGTCTCTGTATTGCTCTCTCTTTCTCTCTCCCTCTCCAACACCGTGCATGCCTACATATACTTCGAACACATGTATGGATCACTTCAAGCCGAAAAATTTCAATTTGCAGCTGAAGTCTTTTCGCCTGCATTTCTATGTGGATTGCCCGGTCAAAGAAGCATTAGCTTTAATTCTAAATTTCGTCGGAGTCTCATGCTAAACTTTTTTTTTTGGCAGGAACGTAAGGAAGCAGGACAATGGTCAATCAGGCCCCGCAAGTTCTACTAAAGCACGGGGATTCGATAAGTCCTACAGCACGTACAGGGCGGTTGCTTGTGATTGCCAATATCTGGCTAAAACTTACTCGAAAGAACAACTTGACGACGACCTTCAGAGTCACATTTGCTACAAAGCCGTTGGCATTATTAGGACGGCGAGGTGCAAACTTTGAACGCTGAATCGTTGACGGCCATTAGAATGGTCAAGCTGAGCAGTCAATTCTTAGTAAAGAGCGAGTCATCTGTACTCTGGTGAGTATATCTGTATCTTTTCCTAGATTTGGGTCTAACAAGCTCCCCAAGAGATTCTTAGCTGCTGTGTTTCATCGAATAGGCATATTATTACAATGCGATCGCGATGGCGGTTGTGCAGTGACATGTGTGCGTTCGGCATGTGGAGCAGATCAATATAGAATGCTTGAGCATTCCTTCGAGTGTAAAACAGGCAGGGATAGAAGCAAGCCGTCCCTTATGAAAGTCTATAGAGGACCTGTTGCCTTTTTTGTCACCTAGAATTTGTTTGTTTTTGCAGCGGACATATTTTCTCATTTTGAGCAAAATATGCTGCTGCGGCCGTCTCACCAACGTCTCGCTCACGTCATCACTTCTTTGTTTGCAAGAAGAAAACTTTGTCGCGTGTCTGGTAAGTTTCTGAAGTCGTAGGCTAGTCTGCGCCAAAAGTCTGACCGCCGGTTTCATACATTCGGCGCGGTTGGGCCAGTCAACCAGAACCTCGACGAAAAGTGATTTTTTTCAACCACAAATAACCCTTTACAGTCGCACTACAACTTTCTTTCTACGGGCTGGTGAAGCGCGCGCATACGACTGGCCTCTTCGGCTAGTCTAGAACTGGTCGGTCTTCTACTGTAGAATTCTGTCTGCCGTTTAGTGGCGGCCTCTGCCAGCTGGCTGAGAGTGAAGCCTTTGGCTGTTTGCTTGGCGCCTCGTATCGTTTGACGACAGGTGCTGCCGGGCAGCCGAAGTGAGTGAAGCACCTTGACAGGACAAGTTTTCGCCCCCTCTAGGCAAACGCACACGTAGAACGCACACACGTCGTCCGTCCTGCTATTCTGTCGTCGCGGAAAGTTCGAGTTGTTCGTTTGCAAACTCGCTCCGGAACCCTTCCGGAACGAGCTATCTGTGTGGTCGACGTCAACGCATTGCTGCATATAGCGCAACTTTTTGCCACTTTCTTTCCACAACAACAACAACAACAACAACAACAACAACAACAACAACAACAACAACATCAACAACAACAACAACAACATCAACAACAACAAGAAAAAACACCGTTAAGGTGGACAACAGCCCGAAGACAACCCCGCACTCGTATGTAGGCTGAGTCCGGCGTCTAACAAAAGAAGAAAAAAGACCGGACTCTTATCTCTCATAGGCGACGCGACGCCCGCGAGATAAGAGCACACTTGTCTCAAAATATCGACCACTCATACTGATAGGCAAGACCATACCGAGCAAGCAAAATACCGCCGAAAAATGGTCCGGATCTTGGCGCAGCGTCTCGTTTCTAGGTTACGATCATTAAACCGTTCGTACAACAAGCGTTATCGACGTTCGGCAACGATCTTGCTCTTCCAGATGTGCGTTTTTCCCGAATACGCATTACTAAGAACGTAGTAACGTGTTATTTGGTTAATTGTAAACATTCAAATTTTGATTAATTCTACATAAAATATATGTATAATTGATTCAATATACAACCGAGAACATAATTTGAATCAATACAAAGCCAATATAACACGTAGAGTAGCGAATGTTCAGTGTTGAGCCATCTAGGCTTCAGCCTAGACATACACCACGTATCGTCGTCCGGGCTAACTACACGCTAGTATGGCCTTGCTATAGGATGTCCGAAATAGTTTAGTCATGTTGTAATAGAAATATCGGCATGTGCTTGTTTTTTTTTTGCCAAGCGTTGTTACGGAAGCACTCGAAAGGGCGTACCAATACATGTGTAGTGGTTAAGCGGCGTTCCTTAAACTGTGCAGAACACATTGTTAGAGAAGAACACTCCTGGGCCGGGCGTGCAACCTTGGCAATATACAACAATTACAAAATTGTCCCCGGATATTGCAACGAACCAGAGCAGCGGCCGTCGAGTATATCTGCCAGCAGGGTCGTGTTGCCGTGTAATCACCTGCTGATAAAGTGACCTCGATGCGCACCTCTGCAGGCTTTATTTGCCCAACGTCATCAGACTTTTGGAGCGTCGCCTGGCGTCCACTATACAACTTTTTTCGTATAGTGGAAAAGCGCGATCGAAGAGGTCATCTGCAGAGGAAGTAGTTGCTCAAGAAATAGCCCGACGCTCCTCGAGAGCTGCCTCCGTCTAAATCAAGTAAATAGAAAGGAAAGCGACTAAGTGAAGGATAGCTGGCAAAATAAGTATATGTATATATACCGCTTTAAAAAAACTCGCTGTTTTGGACCGTGGCTAAGCCAAACTTCGACGTAAATGCTTCTTACACTGCATCAAAGCCCGCTGCCTGAGGATGGTTAAATATGTATTCTAATAAGATGTGTTCACTACTGACGGACATGCTATGAATGTCACACACTTAGAAGATAGTATTCAGTAGTACAAAGGAGGGTAAAAATAAATGCAATATATCAGGTCACAACAGCCGCCTCACGCTGCACGCAACTGGCTAGACATCTGAATCTTCTATTGCACTGGGGAAAACCGTGCCGCTACTTAACGCAACCTATTATAAACAACACCACAAAAACTTAAATAATAAACATTTAAATAAAATACACAAATATATTTGGCACAAAAACGCTGCCAGAGAATGACTGAGTTGCTTGCCAGTGGCTCTCTGTCGTTGTAGGCCGACCTAGGTTCAACGAGGTATGCAGAGCGACACGCAGAACCCAGCGGGACGCAGTTCTGTTCGCAAGGGATTAGGCTGGCACAAAGCCATTTTTTCTAAACACCCATTACAGTAGGACTTTTCGGACGCATCGTGAACTAAACGGGTATCACAGACTGCAACGAAACGACCACATAGGTGGCCGAGGCAGACAAGCAGGCTAGACTCACTGTCCGGTGAAATTCTAAGTTTCCCAGCGCATTTTCATGGCGGCACACTGTGCGAAACATAAACAATCCCCAGAGTCCTTCTAAAATATCGCTCTACGAATCCACAGAATGCCCTTAGCCCTGCGCGAAAGTTCGGTTGTGGTGGTGCTTGCAGCGTTTTAATGGCCAGCCTATGCATAGACATGCAATATTTCCGGAATGAAGCGCCGCACTGCCGGCAATTATTTTTCGACAATTCTAGGCATACGACTTACAGCATTTTACTAGACTACTGTATTAATTAATAGTATAATGCTTAAGAGGTAATTTGATCTAGCACTAACTTATCGAAATTTAAGTGCCTACTTCATGTGCGTCGACAAGATCGAGCTCGCCAAGGTGAAGCACGGTCTTTGTCGAATTTCGCGCCACCTACGACTCAGCGCTCAGCGAAAGAAAAAGTGCCCAGAAAGCCGAAATGGGCAACCCAACAGATGTGCTAGTATACAATGTCAACAATCTGTACACAAAATTCGAATTCGGGGCTTACGTTGTTGTTCTCGTAGATGAGCAGCACTACAATCGAAGTTATATCGAAAATAATCACAAGAAAATGCAATATTATTTATTTACAAACAAAAAAACAAAAACAAAAAAAATATATATATATATATATATATATATATATATAGTTTTTTTAATAAAGAAAATAATAATAAATGTATTGTTTATATCACACAAATATTTAAAGAACGAAATTTCGACGATTACCCCACATGTACCGTATTAGAATCGAACCCACTGTTGTGTTGTCTAAAGGCCGAACGTTACCTCCACTAGAGTGTTCCACTGACGGCGTCTTCGGGCGTTACGATTAGTTATCTGGTCTGATAGCTATTTGATGCGTGCAGGTATTTAGTTTTGTGCATCACATCTTACTGCACGTATTGTAGGATAGATATAATACTATTATAAACAGCCACAAGATCTAACAGCAACAATTGCAGCAGCATGTGTACTATATGTTACGTTATCTCACATGATCCAACTCTGTTTGCTGCTGCCTTCAATAAAAGCTGTTTTCTAGATTGTCGTCGTCGTTGTCGTCGTTTCCTCATATAGGCAAACTGACGAATTTAACATGCAATTGGATCCGAACACAAACGACACATCGTCCTGTTATTATGTTCGATTGTTGTACGCAGCACAGCAGAAGCAATTTCTCGTTTTTACCCAAACAATGAAAGTGATGGACATTATATATATATTTATATATATACATATATATATATATATATATATATATATATATATATATATATATATATATATATATATATATATATATAAAGAACGAGTAAGTGTATATGTTTTTATCGTAAATACCGCGAGAGTATGTTTGCTGTTTTACATTGACACTCGTAGATGTGATGTAGGAGGGGGTGAGGGCTGTGGAACACAATTTTCATTCCCCACTACTGCAAAGGCGGTACCTTCTCTCTCACTCTGTGTGCTATTGTCTCAATCTGTCTCCTATGCGTTTACCGCCTTATACAACAGCACGCTGTCGAACGCGAGTAGCTGCGTTTAGCTTTTGTGTCGATTATGCGAATTTTTCGAACTGCCAGCCTTTTTGGATACCGAACCGTATCGGTACCATCGATTGATCGAACAGCCGAACAACGCGAACAAACAATAAAAACACATCGCACACATTGATTGCTATCTCGACGCACGGCCGTCGAAGCCTCCTGGTTGCATAGCAAGACGCGTCATGTCGTCAGCGCAGATCTGTTCCTGTTTATGTAGGCGGTAGCAATCAGCAATATATTGCTACTGACTGACTGACTAGCGATTACGCAGGCAGATGATAAGCCGTCATTTGCTGCCAAAGAAAAAACGACCGCGCTATGATCCGAAATCATCGTAAGGTTATCGTTTCAGCTGTTTTTGTTGTTGCTACCGTTCTAATTGCTAGTAAACGCCGCGCTATCGCTTCTGTTACCTTTGTCGACTATATATATATATATATATAATGTGACTATGTTTGTGTAACTTACTTGAACCTATCTGTGAAGTCAGATGATGCTGTAGTCTAAAGCGCCTAAGAAAAACTTACAAAGGAATAAGTTGTAGCTTGGCGAATGGCCAAATGGGTACATATGAATCCAAATTGATGTAGCCTCTTGGACGCTTAACAAGCATTAGATGCTTGATATATAGAAGTGATGCCAATACGTAACACATGCTCAAATATATATCCGATGCGATATCCGAAACCTATCGAAATATCGCCCAATTTACTACGCCGTTTCATCTTTAAAGTCGTCGAACAGTCTGCTACGCAGCAGCAGAAGCTATATGGATATCACGAAAGCGCTGAACTCGTCTCTCTCCTACTCAAGAATGGCCTTGCGTCAATCTTTGCAAATTTTGCTAGATGTCGCGAACTCCTTTGGCTCTGTTTTAAACGACGTAGTACCACCAATTTCTAAAACTGAGTTTTGTTAGAGCCTGCATTTCAACATTAGGTGCCAAAGAAGGGCTGGCTCAATGCTGCTGTTTTCTTAAATTTACTGCTGCGCCTTTGGTCAGCAGGCCGGGAGCAACGCTCGGTATCTATTTCTTTGTAGTGCAGACCCGTAGCAAGCCATAACCACCTTAAAAGCCAACCATCATTTCATGCATTCTGTTTTGCCGCTAATGATGTGTCCCGCAACCTGGACCTGCGCAAAGACTTGGCTGCTGCACGTGGAGTCAATAATAACAATTTTGAATTTATTATTATCATATAACATAGCTAAGTTATATAAATGTAATAAATGTTTTTTTTTAATTATGTTTAATGTGCTCTGGACATCTTAAAGAGTACCTATATATTTTTTTTACTACGCTTATCGTATCATCAAGATTGTTCTTATCTTAAAAAAACTTCTAATCTCGTTTATCTCGGTCTGATAAGCAAAGTGTTTTTGATGAAGCTAGCACTGGGCTTTCTCCTTTCGTCAGTTGCCACGAAATTAAATGGCGGACGACCTCGATTGGCTCGCATAAATCCACAGACCAAAATGCTACTCTGTTATTGTTGCTTTCTCGTTTGAATGGGATATCGATTATCTAGCTGAATTATCATAACATACGCTACGTTCCTCCCTGCTTCCTTTGGAGTATCGACTGGTTGAAATAGTTAATACCTGCCTCCGGCATCTCAAAATCATTTAAGAACATGCCATTTTCAATCTATTCCCGTAGCGCCAGTGTTCAGTCTTTGTTTGGCTCGTTTATTTGACGATCGATTTTAAAACCTGGGGCGTTGCCATGCGTCAGGTCGAATCTTGGTCGGGTAAAATGATTTGTTGTTCTTTGTTTGGTTATTCCAGTAGAGTTGAGCACTATCCTACTATAACATTCATTTGCTGGACAAAGTCCAGATAAGTCTAATGTACGGGTATGATTGACCCTAAACAAATAGGTTCTATTATGCTTAGAGCCTCCCTAATGCGCCCTGATGAGATGGTCTACACGGCCGTACCGACACAAGGCACATATTTTAAGCTGAGACGCAAAGCCAATTTAACTTCCGCAAACATTATCCTTGTCATGTTTACGCCGAACCTCGCAAATTATACTTCGACAAATTCTTAATTATAGTTAGTGTTCCTTCTACCCAAAGCATTATTATTATTATTATTATTATTATTATTATTATCGACGACCAGTGCTTTCTCTACACCTGGAAGAGTTCCTTGTTAACTAACTACTCGATCCCACACAGCACGACACAAATGTTCAACGGCAGAGATTGGAAGGAAAACACAAGTCACGAACGAAAGTACAAGTGTGAAAATCGAACATAAAATACGTATACGACGCACGCCAACGAATTGCGTCGCTTAACGAGCTAATCACACTACGGACACTTAATCGGCCAGCGTTTTCCATTAGATCCATGGCCAGAATTCGCTCTGTCGCGCTTTGTCCTAGAAGTGTGGGGTGTTTGTGGGGGGTGGTGAGGCTATTGCAAAAGATTGTCTTGTCGTTCGTATGCAAAGCCGCCCGCCAGTCGGCTTGCGATGCTCGGCTAGGCTTGAACGAAAATGGCGTTCACTTTGTCATTCTGACAATGAACAAAGGCTTGCTTATTATTCACAATGTTGGCCGCTCACAAAAGCGAACTCGGGACGGTCGAACAAATACGAGGCGTCTCGATAATATTGCCACTAACCACGACTAGGTGACTTTTGCCCGAGACGAGCCTAGACACGCGCCCCCCAGCGTACAAGGTAATGCATATATACGTATACGCCAAACGTTCGAACTAAGAAAATATCGTCGCTGAGAAGCTAGTGTCGGCGTTCTGCTTACAAAAAAACGTACAACAAAGCATCATACTACTATATATTCTCACCAAAACTCACACATAGATATCATATATATATACCTATATATATATATGTATATATATATACCGAAAAAGATTTTGAGAGCGATACAAGGAATTGTAGAGCTCGTTGAAGTAACTATTGTTTTCCAATATGCCCTATTGGAAGAAAGCTTTTAGAGAAAACTTGTTTTGGAAAACCTGCTTTTTCGAAAGGTCATACGACGTAGACCAGAAGATGCGAAATGGTCGTTTCGAAAAGAATTCGTAAATCTATGGCAATCCGATCCGTGGTTACGGAGTAATTAAAGTTTTGAGGAGCGTCTGTCGAGATTGAGTGCGTGCATAAATGGACCACTCCATCAGATAAATCACTCGTAATACTTCTACCAGCTCACACAACTATTTATTATTTTAAGTAGCTGCTCGAAGGTCGCTCTACGAACCATTCGGCAGAATCAGTAGCAAGAACACCAGCTATGGAAGAGCGCACCCTTCAGACAGTAGTCGGTTGTCCTTCGGTAAGCTTGATAGAAATGGCCCAAAAAGTTGGTGCGAATCGCAATACCGTCTATAGGGTAAATAAACTTTTTGAGCTGACCCTTAGCCAAGATTTAACGTCGACGGGACTGCTGCATTGCTTCAGAGACGGACCCCTATAAATGCAAATGTGCAACGATGGGGCTTTAACCCGCGCACCTATGTGTCCCCTGCGGTTACAAAGCGCAAGCGAATGCACCACGCCACCGGGCTCGACCCCTATCTGCAGGGTATTCAGAGCCGAATAACGATATCCGCATCGACCATAGCAAGTTCAAGCTCTGCTGGATGCAGACTACGAGCAACAAGTTGTCTGCTGTAACTGGTTTCTATGGCATGATTCACTAGCGTGGACGCCAGAGATCATTTCTCCGTGAATGTGTGGGCTGGCTTGGCGAACAACTAACTCATACGAACGCACATACTTCCTAACAGGTTGGATGGGGAAGCATACCATTCCTGCGTGAAACATTACCAATAAGTATTAAAAGGCGTTTTAGAAGGTGTTCGCGAGGCAACATGTATTTCCAGCACGCCACCGACTCCAATCCTGCTGTACGCGATCACCTGAACGTGACTTTCGAGAATCGGTGGATTGGCCGGAGCAAGCCGATCGCTTGGCCACCGCAATCGCCCGAGTTAACAAATCCTGATTTTTCTTTGGAGTTATCTGAAAGCTCTCGTGTACGAGGTTCCGGTGGACTCACGTAAAGTTCTGGTCACCAGATTAACCTTTGCAGAAGCCACCTTCAGGCGGCTACTCTAAAATTGTAAATACTTGTATGTGCTTTTAGAGTCATGGCGTGTTGTTTATCAAATGGAGTGGATAATTTATGAGTGCACTCAAACTAGACATGCTGTCCTAGAAACCTTAATTACTCCGCAACCACGTGTAGAATTGGTATCAAATGGTCGTCAGAAAATGCGTCTGAATGTGTTAGTTTTGACAGCTGCCCACGGTCGTAGGATAAAAGCAGAAGCAGACTTTTCTCACAAAGACGAAAACCTGCTTAGTTCCCCTCTAGAAAGTTTAGCTAACTCACAATAGTACATTTTGTGCTCCTGTGTCGGAAAACAATACCAGTGTCACAATTTTGCTGATTTCACTCTCACTCCGAAACAATATTTTTTCGAAAGCATGCCCCATTGAAAAGAATATTTTCAACTTCAACGAGCCCTACAATGTTTTATATGCTATACAATGTTTGTCACCTTATAAATATATATATATATATATATAAACGTGGCGGGCTGCCTGAATGTGTCCCGTATGCAGTCATGCGTCATGTTCGGTATCCAACGAGTTTATTTCATGTATGCAAATGTGAACAAACACCAACCACAAACGACAACGAGCAACTACTACTCTAAGCAAACTTAAGCAAATTGCGCCTCAGATATTAGTCTTATACCATCAAGGACGTGAGACAGGATCCCTCAGAGGCCCATAAAGCAAACAGGCGTGCCCCGATGTCGGCTTCCTGAAGCACAAAATTGCAGGTCGTGTTCGACTCCTTTCTGACGAGCAGAAGAGGGCATTAATTGTAGACGCAAAAATTGCAGAAACATTAAACGTCGACTTTGATATACGAGAATACACGCTCCGCAACGTGTCGCAGTATAGAGAAAACACAATCCAATCTACTCACATTATCATTATTCTGCTAACAGTCGGTCTAACAACTACTAAAATTGTGGAGTATTACAATGCATTTTTGGAGTTGATTATTACAGGCAGAGCGAGCGGACGGTCGCATGCACTCGTTCGACCGACCTATCGCGCGACTAGACAACATATCTACATGCACATCTTTAAGTAAACGTGACGACAATGTGATGCCTGCGTGCACAATGTGCACTGCTCAGGAATGCAACACATAAGCATGATGACTCATTTGTAACATTTTGTTTTGTTGTTATGTTCGTCTCCGTGTCTCTTCACGCATGTGCCCATTACATCTCGGGGTATGCTCTTGGAGGTGCCTGCCTAGATTTGGTCCTAGGTTTTTGTGCCTTTATGTCCTGCTTCTTTGAGCATGTGTTTCTAAACGTGTGTTGTCTGCCTTTATGTCCTATTTCTGTATGCACGTGTGTCTTTATGCGTGTTGTGTGCCTTTTGGTCCTATTTCTGTGTGTATGTGTGCTTTAGCGTGTGTTGCGTGCCTTTAGGTCCTATTTATGTGTGCATGTGGGTCTAGATGTTTGTTCTGTGATTTTATGTCCTATTTATGTGTGCATGTGTAACTAAATGTGTGTTGTGTGTCTTTAGGTTCTAGGGTGGGGGAGCCAGCAGCTCCCCCACCCTCCCCCCTATCGAGGTTCGGAATGGAGGTACCACACTACTCCGCCGTACCGATTAGACGCGTTCACCTCGCGATTCCGCGTTACACACCAGAATATTACGCGCCCCCCCCGAAAAGGAGTTTGACCCACTCCAGCGCAGGGGTTCCCCGCAAAAAAAAATGCGGGACCAGAAGGTCCTCTCGACCGGCGGTCTGCGTTCATGTGGCCACTTCTCACTCATTTTGCCTATTAAGCCAAGGCAGCAGGCGTCCCGGACGGTACCACCGGGTGTCACCCGGGGCATTAACCGTCCGGCCCGGGGCTCACTGTGCAGCACATTCCCCCCGTATTGGCGTCATATAGACACGCATGCACATCATGTGTGCATGCGTGTCTATATAAGTGTTGTGTGCCTTAAGGTCCTATCTATGTGTGCACGTGTGTCTATGTGAGTGTTGTGTGCCTTTATGTCCTATTTCTGTGTGCATGTGTGTCTATATGAATGTTGTGTGCAATTATGTACTATTTCTGTGCGCATGTGTGTTTATATATCTCTGTGCTTCGACGCATGCCGCTCTCCCATCAGGTCCATGTGTCTTTGTAAATGTAGATGAGTAGCGGAAGCGGAATTCAGGGGAACAAAATGTTGACAACGTTTGAAAAGTCGTTCGTCGTCGAGTTTCGTTAATTTTTTCAGCCCCTCCCCCCCCCCCGCGACCAACTAGAAGTGTTTTTTTAAGCTACTACGGACGTTACTCTACGACTACCCACTCCTTCTCTTTTTCTCTTGCGTTCACCTAGTCTAGTACACCTAGCACTTCGCTGCCCCTTGAACAATTCCCTCGTTTATGTCTGCTACTACGTCTACTGCCACCGCGACTACTACTATGACTATTAGTTCTGTGCTGTCCTGCTACTGCCGTACGCCTGTCAATGGCGAAGTTTTGTTCCCTAACCCCGCTTCCCCGGCGCCCTTCGCAGACCCGTCATGTTCCTGCTGCCAGTTTTTGCTGGCTTATCCTCCTTCATCCTGAGGATGCCCTTCTCTCGTGTACAACACCTCGGGCCCTGGGTTGATCCTGCCCCTCCCCGTCGGCCCATCAAAGCCACCTTTTACTTTGGCGGATGGATCTCGTCATGATGACGATGATGATGGCGACGACGCTGGTGATCACGGCAATGTTAATCATGATGATGCTGATGGCACATCATCCGCTCGTCCTCCATACGCTTCATAGCAGCGTAAGTTAGGTGGGCCTAGCGGCACGTATCTCTCTCTCTCTATCTCTCTCTTGCGAACTCTCCCCCCTCTCTCTCTCTCGACGCAATGATGACGCCCACGCAGCAAAGCGGCAGCCGATCGATGCGACCCGTCAATCAGACACGCCAGCACGATGGCACACGGAAGATGTGCGCTTAGCCCTCAGCACCCCCACCCCGCTCTCTCCACACGTTCTTCTTGAAGTGTTCTTCAGCGCTGTCTCCGCAAAGCAGTGTGCAGTTTGTACGCGTCGCGCAGCCTGTGCGGAAGTGCCAAGTGTTCCAAGTGACGTTGCGTCTGCTCGTAACGCACGCTTAAACGCCTCAACACAAATAACACACTAATGCTAAGCACACACACTTAGCAGCCAGCGGAAGCGTGCCGGCCGTCGCGATGGCTGGCGGGGACGGGAGGTGCAAGACATTTTGCCAATCGGTCTGCTTGTCGTATCTGATCCGTCTGCTTGTGATTGAGTAAGTGAAGGAGTTTTTTGCTTTCGCTCTCTCTTTCGCTTTCTTCTCCTTCTTGATTTCTAACGGCTCTCTGTGAGCGACAAACTGTACTGCTACACAGTCATAGACAACCATAGTCTGGCACGGCAAGGCGTCTTTGGGTCCCCCATCAACGGGATACAAAGAGCTCACCTTCGCCATCGCCGTCGCCACCCGTGCTCCTCCTATGCGTCGATAGCCGACCGTCTGTGTTTCGGCCTTTGTCTGCCCGTTTACCAATCTATCTATCGTACGGTCCGTCCGTTTGTTCGCCATAGTGGTACCACCGGTAACTAACGGTACAACCGTTAATGCGTAGTAGTGGTGGTAGTATTGGTGCTGCTGCTGCTGATGATGATGATGATGATGATAAAACTGAATTAACCGCAGTTGCTGCTCCTGATGATGATGATGATGCTGATTCAGTCGCCGCTGCTGGTGTCAATGATGGTGATGATGATGAAAATGACGATGATAGGGCTCATACGGTCGTTAATCTGATTGTTAATACCTGCCTTGCTCCCACTCGTTGTTGTTGTGGCGCTCACGCCAACATGCAACGACAGACACTTCTTGGTGTAGTAGTTCTTCAGTAGCGGAATCTTCTTCATCCGGACAGCCTTCATCCCCTCCCTATTCCCCTTATTGACTCCCCCTATCTCCTTTATCGACCCCCATCCCCTTTATTGCCCCCCCCCCCCGCCCCCACCCCCCCGCAGCGGCCAGGACAACAACAAACAAGAACGACTGTCGTCTCAACCACGTCGCCCGGCGGGGCCGGTCGTTGTCCGTTTATCATTCGTCCGTTCGTCAATCGTCTGTCTGTCCGTCCGTCCGTCCGTTCGTCCGTTTGTCCATCCGTTTGACGGCGACCACTGGATCGTCGTGTCCGGCAGCCGTTAGCCGTCGCGCCTCGGCACGGCTAAGCTTTAGCGACGACCCTTTCCACGGCGAACAGCAGCGCCCCTGCCGCCGCCGCTGCTGCCACCACCACCACCGCCGCCGTTCGACCGACCGACCGACCAACCGACCCTCTCCCAACGGACCGCGTGCAACGGGCCAGCGCGCTTTGCAGTCGCCGTGCTCTGCGGCCAGACCGGCGACCGGAGTGCTCCAGGCAGCCAGCCCCACGCACGTCGCACGTACATACGAACGCCAGCACACCACCACCACCACACC
Organism: Dermanyssus gallinae; assembly: GCA_003439945.1. NCBI lineage: Eukaryota > Metazoa > Arthropoda > Arachnida > Mesostigmata > Dermanyssidae > Dermanyssus > Dermanyssus gallinae. Next base: position 123,709 of record QVRM01005576.1, on the reverse strand, counting down.
ACGCTCGCTGTGTTATTTCGGGCTTGTTCGTGTTGTTATTGTTGTTATTGTGCTGGCCGATTTGACCGATCTGTCGATCGGTTGATACTGTTACTCTGCTGAAGTCGTAACTCGTAGTAAGTTCACAACAAGGACTACAACAACCATCGACAACAACAAAAACTACAACACCAACAGGAACGTCAATGACAGCAGTAGCTATAGCAGCAGCAGCAACAACAACAACAACAACAACAACAACGGCGCGTGCACGCCAGCAAACGCGGTCGAACCGGTGCAAACACGGCGCCTACTTATGATAATAAGACGTGCGACTCTCTCGCACGCAGATAGACAGACCGCCGATCAGGCGGACGCTTCGCTTGGCTTCGCGCACGCACGCTTCATGCGTGCCCAACCTGCCTGTACGGGCCAAACTGGATTTACTGTGCACGACTGTGTACCCCCGTGTTCGGTGACGTATGAGATGACGGTGAGCAAGGACACCGGCTAGAGGATAAGCCAGCAGCAGCAGCAACAACAGCATTAGTTGCAGTAGCGACAACAACAAACAACTGCGACAGCGAGTGCAGATCGTGCCGTTGAATGCCGTCTTCGTCGTCCTAGGAGGTTGATGTTGTAAGAGCGTAGGAGTTTGCGACTCGTTCGAATCAGAAACGTTCGCAGTTGTGAGGGAAACAGCTGTAGGAACAGCAGTAACCATTGTGACAGTCGTGGCAATCGACGAAGTTGCTGTTGTTACAGCAAGCAAACCAGTTATTCTGCTGCTGCTACTGCTGCTTCTTCATTTTATGCATTAATTAAAATTGGTTGTCGTTGACACCAACAAAACGAAGACAAGTGAGAAACACATATACGCATATGGATATACTAACCAGTGGGCAGCGGCAATAGCTTCCGCCACAGAAGAAGAAGAAGAAGAAGAAGGAGAAGAAGAAGAAGAAGACGTAGAACACGAGCTAAAGCTAAACAAACCGGCTGAAGTCTAAGCCCGAGTTCCAGAGGCTAGTGGTGAAGGCTTTACTCAGCAAAGTTCGACGGCGGCTGGGCCGGAACTCGAGTGGAATCCTCCTCCTACTCGGACTACGACGTCGTTCTAGATTGAGTCGGCAACTGCGGTGTGCGCTGTGCTGCAGCACTTCTCGACTGCTTGACCTCGGTGTCGCTAATTGAGTGTGAACAACAAGATAAATCGGTAGTAGCTGTAGTAGTCGTAGAAGTAGTGGTAGTAGTGTAGTGGTTGGGATAGAAGTGAAGGAAGTGTCGGTGAATTCGAACCAGTCCCTTCAGGGTGTCGGCGAGGACAACTGTGGTGGTGCTGGTGTGACAGCCGATTTGGGATATTGGATAATTACTTCACCACCTACCAAATCATCATCATCTAGGCTACGTGTTGTAACGACATTACCAACGAGCCGCCTCAACGACATCAGCCCGAGCCAGTGTGTCGATTTTGTTCTTCTTACTATTCTTCTCAATCTTATCTTCTTGTTTGTGATTTTCGTTTTGGTCTTGTTGGAGTCGCTGACATTGTCTCGTGTTGCATATGTAGCGTATTACAATTACAATTATGATTTTGTGCTGCCACACATTATGAAGTGTGGTGATAATCTGCCCGTGCCTACGTTGCCGTAGCCGATGCTACCGAAGTTGCTGAGGTCGTGGTTGATCGTGTCTGTTGCGTGTCTGATTTGAACGTTTGCCCGTCCGTCCCCTCGAACACCGCACTGCCGTTGTGGTGTTTCGTGGTCGCGCCAGCTGGATGACAAGGGCGTCGTGGTAAATGAAGTGCTGGGTGACGAAGTGAGGTGCGCTACGGTACGGTACGTGGTGGCGGTAGTGAAGAACAACGCCCGTACGCCGATGACTCGTTCTGACGAGTACGCCAAGAACTCAAACGAATCTAGCCGGAGAAAGGCGCCTCATATGAGCGCCATGTGCTGGTCCTAATATCCCATGGATTATTGCGGTTGTAATTACTATTGTTCTTGCTATTGTTGTTCTAGTTATTGTTGTTGTTGTTGTCGTTGTTGTTGTTGTTGTTGTTGTAGTGGTGGTGTTATCAGTTTGACTGATAAAGAAATTATCAATCGATCATAAGAGCTGTCAACGGAGAACGGCCACAAGGCAGGTGAATGTGGTGACGGGAATTACGTTTGCACCTGTACGAGGCGTAGTTGCAACAACAACAACTGTAACAGTGACAGAAACAACAACGCAAATAACTTTTATTCGAGGAATTGCCACGACAACAGTTCTTCGACATCGATTGACCAAGTTCTAACAAGATGCGGATAACAGTCAACACCGTTGCACTCGTGGCAACCATTCTGCTAACAGGTAGGTTTGATGTGTGGGAACTAAGTCCTACCACCAGGAATGGTCTCATATGGCTTTAATATATATATATATATATATATATATGTGCCCTAGCCTGGACCTAATGCTTTGAGTTATGCCCCAAGCGAGCTGTGCACATGTTCTTACATCACAATTGTATATCTTATACACATAAATAAATGATTATATATATATATATATATATATATATATATCTGTAACAACTGAAAAAGACCAAATATAAGTGTGGTCTCTTTTAGTTGTTGCACAGATTTTCTTGCGGTTGTCACGTTCGACGCGTAACCGTATTTATATTTTTACCTTTGCCTCGTATCCCCTAGGTGACGGCTAGCAATCCTTCCAAAACTTGATTGAGTCGATATCGAGTACGTTCATAGTGTTAGACCGGCAGCGTCTACATGGCGTGTTCGATGCGCCAATACCTAGGCAATTATTGACTAAATCAAAATTAGTTATGCATAGATACATCGCTCTTGTCGGTGCGTGCCCGAATACGAAAATACACGCGCTAGCAAGGATAACCGTGCCCCATAGTAATAGTGACGCGGTAAAGGGGGTTGTCGCTGATTTGTTATGCTGTGCAACATTAGCATAAAATATGCTAGCCCATACATGTATCATTTGTGACTTTGCGACACCGTGAAGCTAACGAAGTTATCCTGTGGCATCAAATCTGTCCGATACTGGTGCTGTTGGATGGTTTTTCTGTCATTTTTCTTGTTTTCTTTCCCTTTAAGCGAGCTGGGCAAGTACGTGTGAGATTGAGAAGTGATAGTGCCTCTAATCTAACAGCACCCCGAACTACATCTCGGGGTAGCCGCCAATTCAGTCAAGATCTGCCACATCCTTAGTAACTCATTTAAGCAGTGGTTTGTTTTGCGAATGCTGTTGTTGTTTTCTGGCCGGAGAAAAGATGTAGCGCCATTTTTGGGCCATTACTGCGAGTGAGCTTTTGCCCTCTGCTGTAACAGTCAGAATCGATGCAACGACCGTCTATGCACGTAACCGCTCGTCTTCCTTCGTGGGGTGATTTGCGTCCGGCCGCTGGCTGGTCTCGGCCAAAAACCATGAACATAAAAGACTGCCGATCTGTCGTCTGTCTTCTCCATTGAGTAGTGTTACGTCGCAAAGGTCCACCGTCGCCTAACGCCGACGTCTCCAGACGTGACACTGGTAGAGAGACGTCTCAGTACCCGAGCGAGGGCAGCAAACCAGCTGGTGTGTGAAGACTGACGATGGAAAGAGTGGGGTACGTGTTGTTGGACTTTTGATGAGTTGAGAGCCCATATCGCTAACCTATTTTCTGCCTCAATGTCGTCGTCGTTTTGGGAAGATTCTTTAATTGTAGTAGTGACCGGCGTGTGGCAGTGTAGTACCTCCGAAAGGTCTAAATCCTAAAAATCAATTTTTCCTTATCTCCAAGTAGCGGCAAAAAACAAGTCTAAAAGAAATATCCAAAATTGACAAAAATTCTGACTTGAAGTGGTGGTCGTTTTCTTAGGTAATATTAGCATAGTTATGAAGTTGTAGCTGGTGGAACAGTGCCGACATAAATAGTCAATGTTCATGCTGTATGCGTACAAATTTGTATATGGGACGTTGCGGCCGTTTAGCTAAAAATAGTAAAGCACGAAACGTGCCAAAAACGTACCTGGACAGTGGGTATGTGCGTCTTCTTTGTACACCCCTTCTCTATAGCCGAATCAGTACCGAATAGTCAGCGAGGTTATGCAGAGAGACGAAGGCGTAAGAGACACCGAAGGTATTGCAGATATGCAAATGTGTAGTGAATGCATGTCAGACTCAAGTCAAGACAGCTCCTCGTCGCAGCCGTCAGCATCGCGTTAGTACACATACACCTGACTAAGTCGCTAGGTCGATGCGGTTCTGCCAATTTTGTCGGGTATTTTGCTTCTCAGCTCTACGGTGCCCTATTCCAACATGCCCCCCCCCCCGTGCCTTCCCTTGGAGTCAAGGATTTAAGCGCATCTGCAAGCAAAGATCTACAATTAAAACCCTTTTAACGAGGTTTTCGTTAATTCTAGACTATCCTCCGTCCCCTGCCACGCAAAGGTAAAAAAACATACAGCTTCACCGATTTTGTAGCTACTGATTTCAGCTGCTGTATTATAGCGCATTGCTAGAAAAGAATCCTCTGCAAAAATATGCAACCAAATCAATGGGCTGCTCACGCTAACGGATGGCCTGCGTTCGTGAGGGAGAAGGAGCTTCGTTTCTTAGTACTGTGGCTTTTCTGCCCGGAAGACAGAATACGATCACTCAATCGGTCGCTGTATGGGTTGATTGGCTCTGTTTTTAAAAGGGCTCTGTTTCTTCCTTTTTTCATTAGCATATCCCTGCTGACGAACCTATACTTGCGACTGTACCGATGGCGTAAGTATTAGTTGTCGGTGCCCCGTGTCGTATCCTAACGTATATGTATTTTCTATCGTGGAGACTAGTTTTCCAATTATTTAATTTTTTTTAATGTAAAATATATGTATTTAGTGTAAGTTATCTATGTTAGTATACAATTTCTAAGGTTGGGCATAGGCAAATATCTATGTATACGTATTCTGAGCGGCAAAAAGAGTCGGAGGACCGGCTACACTAACACAAGAAGGTTCCTAGGATATGCAAGTTTAGACAACACTTAGGATAAAATTAACTATATATATATATATATATATATATATATATATATATATATGCGTGTGTTAGGAGAAAGGATCTCTCTCAGTTAATATTCATACGAATCAATGTTGAAGAAGTGCCCTTTTGATCAGAGAAATATTATCTTCATCAATTGAGGAACAAGAAACAACCAGCAGCAGCGTTGGGACTCGTAGAAGCAGTAGCAGTGCCGCCAGTCTTACCAGATCACTAACTTTTGGATATCTCCCTTTTGTCGAGGGCGCGCGCGATATCTCTTTCTTTCCCGCGCGCCTTTCCTTCCTCGCTCCCAATCTTGCCTTCTGACTTTCCCTTTACCCATGTCTATCTATCGAAATGTCTGTGCTCCTCCTGTCTGCGCTGTCTGTTCTCTGTCGCCCGATTGAAGATGCCGCCTTTGGGTTGATTCCGAACGGAACGAAAACGAACCAGCCACCACCGCGTCGTCCTGACGGCCGCCTCTGTCAGAGCCCTGTTTTGTCCCGCTAGTCGTCGAAAAGGGAAAGACACGGAAAGAAAGAGAGAGCGAGAGATAGAGAAAGGGGCGATCAGGAAGAGAAAGAGAAAAATAGATAAAATACCAATAGGCACACTGAAATAGGCAAATAGAGAGAGAGAGAGACAGAGTTAGTAGGATGAAGGGGGTATTTCGGGCAGTGGTCTGATGAGACGGATGGCTGTGCCCCCTCTGCCTGCACAAGCGCCGACGCGCCCCTTTGGAGCGAAGGCGTAGCCAAACTAGGCGCAATAGGGGTAGAAACTTGATGGGGGTAAAAGAGGTCGTACGGCCGGCCGTCGCCGCTTCGTCTATGCGTATGCAAATGTGCAGCGGACATCATGGTGCTATCCCAATAGCAGCGGCGGTGACGGCTAAAGGCCCCCAATGAGGTAGCGGCAGCAGCAGTAGCATGTCCACGCTGTGCTCCTTTGGCCCCCCCTACAGTAGTTCGGCTTTCCTTGTCATGGGGCAATGACGAACCGCTGTACCCAGCTGCTTACTGCACAGGCCAATTCATATATATATATATATATATATATATATATACGAGTACATTCACATGTATATGTATATTATTATATACATATTTACAAGTATATATATATATATATATATATATATATATTTAAACGTAAGCACATACAAAACATATGGCGATAAATCAGAGGAAATACCCTTCTCGGCAAACCAGCGGCGTATTTGAATCGGTTGCCTGGCTTGTCGTTATGCTGGCACGGCAACTGTCGACCCCGCCGCAGTGCTGCCGGGGTCCGGCAGTGCGGCGTCTGTACGATTGTGGTCTATGCAGGTATATATATATATATATATGTACCTTGATACGTATACACAAATACATGCATGGTTTTGTTCACATGTCCGCTTACCCCTCTCAATAGTCTCTAGTGGCATTACAACAGCCGCACAGGCGGCTCCAGCGGTAGCAGGGTCCAAGCGCAATGCCAGCGGGACCTTAGCTTACCTCACGCACGAGTCGTCGGGCTTGATTCCCGACCACCGACCAGCTGAGCGGAGATGGAAGATGGACTAGCTAGCTCGGTGAGGCAAGCCAGCGGGTTTGGCCTGTCTACGCTGTGTACGCGCGGAGAATAGGCGGACGATATTTTTTGGTCGTACGGGTCGATGTGGCGGTTGAGTATGAGAGCAGCGACTGGAGGCCAACAGCTTGGCCTCCATCCATCTGCCCACAGGGGATTGCCGATTGGAGCGACAAACGCAATTCGGCCCAAGCTGACAGGAGTTGGTCTGTCCTGCGGTCTCACTGCGGGGTGATGATGGGGATAGGTTTCGGATGATGACGATGATGATAATAGGAATGGGGGTGGTCGACGAGGATTAGGAGGAGGATGATGATGATGATGATGATAATAACCTATACTACTTGTATGCTCGCTGCCGGTCGCTGGGGTACTACCTGCCCGGGTCGCAGTGGTACGAATGATACGAATTACATCAAGTATCCTTCTGCATGCCTCTGCATGCCAAATTCACAATGTACAACCTGTGGTGCAGAGGTAAAATAAATCAAAGTTGTGTTGTGCTGGCAGTCCTCAGATCACCTCCCGGCACCGCGGGGCCGCTGCTGCTACCGTTGCCGCTACTTGAATGAAGAATGCGAATTGTGCGGCTGGGGCTCAGCTTTACCCCAGCTCCCCATTCCGTACGGAGGGGCTGAACAGGCCGTTGCCGACGACAACGAAGATGCAGGCGACGCTGCCGTTCCAGTCGGTTTCGATGGCTATGCGATTTAACTATTCGTTGACATTGAACATATCAGTGGAAATGGCATTTATGATAGTAGTCCCATCAGGCGTAATAATACTTGCAGTCTTCGTAGTAGTATTAGTAGTAGCGATACTAATAATAGGCCGCCTGCTGCAGAACCAGGGGTATCCTGTTGCATTCACGGTGTTTAGCGGATTGTGTGGCGGAGGGGCGGGTGAGGCTGCGATTGCCGCCAGGAGAAGGATGTGGCCGCCAACAAAGCTTGGGATCAGGGGGGTCCTAAGGGCTGAACTGAAGGTCTGCATGTGTATAGATGCTGTATGGGTCTGTGTGCGTGTGTGTGTGTGTGTGTGCCTGCATGCTTGTCTGCGTGTATGCGTATTGGAGGGGGAACGGGCCATCGGTACCCCGCTGACCTTGTACTCTTGACTAGGCGAGATTGTCGGCTGGACACATACCTGCTGTCCGCCTGTTGTCGTACCGTGCGACTCGCCATCCATTAGAAGGATTATCACTGTTGTTCGTATTGTCCGTTTGGCCGACTCAAGTTTACAGTTACGGTGACGTCGATAGATCATGTCGTCGTCACCGTGCTGATTGGACTCTAGCTACATTACGGGCATTGTCGGATATGGCTGGGGTATTGACCACAGGATTTCTTGTCGTCGAAATAGCAAACAACATACCTCGCCAAATAGAGTTGCCAACTCTCCGAGTTCAACTCACTCCTCTTCTAAAAGGGGTTTAGCGAGTATATATATATATATATATATATATATATATATATATATATAAGGCCTATATAAAGGCGAGCACTGCCGAGTGTGCAAACGTATTGTAAATTATTAATAAATCATCACAATACTTTCTATATATATATATATATATATATATATATATATAATATATGTATATATATATAACACATTCATATGTATATGATGAATGACTTGCATTCGTGCATTTCATTATGCCGGCTACCACATTAACCGCTTCTACAGTATAAGCTACTGTAGTCGTAATCGGATTTGCTTGCAGGGCAAACCCGGCTTCGGCAAGACTAGAGACAAATATATAGAAATGTTTTTTTGAAAAAACTGACTGTGACCCTTCGGGTGGCCCAGATGACCGTTGTCGACGACACAATATATTCTAGCTTCTTGGCTACTGCTGACAATAGTTATCGTTCTAGGTCAGGTAGACATGGCCGATGGTCACTTCTCTAAGCATTCACTATTCTATGGACTATTATCACTTTTATGGGCCCACGAGATGGAGTCGACTTGATAGATGGTCGGTCGGAAGCCCCGACACCACGCAAGTCGCAAGTTGTGATCTCGATGTACGCGATTTCGCATACACATTTCAAAGCGATTTTTCACAATTTTGCAGATTTTGCTTATGCAAATAATTCTTAAGTAAACGCATCATCATCGTCATCGTCATCATCATCGCCATCATCATCATTATCGGCATCGTCTTCATTCGTTGCATTATTGATTGCATTGCTTCATTAGCGCTAGCTGTGCTGCGCCGCGACATATGGGGTCGGCTGTGACGTGTGTATGCGCTCTCTCTCACACACACACACACGCACGAGTGCGCGAGTCTATGATGAGTCTCGTTAGTGAACGTACGATTGATTATCGTAAAGCCCGCAGATTGACTCATCGACTTCAGCCCACTCGTCGCCCACGTCTCGTTAATATTCATTATATGTCAATGACGTCAAATCTTCTTGTTGGTGTGATCATTCTAAGTACGCGGATCTTGTTGTTGTTGTTGTTGTTGTCGCTGCTGCTGTTGTTGTTGTTTTTGCTATTGTTGTTGTTGTTGTTGTCGCTGCTGCTGTTGTTGTTGTTTTTGCTATTGTTGTTGTTGTTGTTGTTATGCACGCGGTTGGCGTTTGTCCTCTCGTCGTTCTAGTGTTGTTGTTGCTGTAGCTGCTGTTGTCGTTGTTGCTGCTGCTGTTGTTGTTGTTGTTGTGGTTTTTTGTTGCTGCTGCTGCTGTTGTTGTTGTGGTTTTTTGTTGCTGCTGCTGCTGCGGCTGCTGTTGTTATAGTTGTTGTTGTTGTTGTTGTTGTTGATGACAGCGGCACAGGTATACAGCAGATGCAACTGGTCGTCGCTCTTTGTTGTTTTCGTCGCCAATGTTACCATTCATCACACCACCACCCTACGTGTCCTTTGTCTGTGTGTATTACGCGTGCCGACGAGACGCACAAATGTCGGCTGTGTCGTGTCGCGTTGCGTCGCGTCGCGGCTTCCTCCGCTTCCGCGTCCGCGGATGAAAGTCGCGCCGACCCGCGCCAAACCGTCATATGAATCTGCGCGATGTACGCAATCTCACACGTACGAAACGCATGGTAATTCACAACACAGTACAAACGATGTGTGATAATGACGCGTGCTTACGAGCGTCGCAATCAAATTGAAAATTAACTCATAATGATGACGGTGTAGGAGAAGAAGACGACGACGACGCCAACAACAACAACAACAGCAACGACAACAACAAGAGCAACAGCAAAACGTTGAACCGCTCAGTCTTGCCACCCTCTCAAGCCAGTGGGTTGAAGCGCTTCGCTTCTGCTACTGCACTTGTTGCTAGTGTTTTAGTGTTGTTGTTGTTGTTGTTGTTGTTGTTGGTGGAGTGAAGTCGTCGTGATTGTTGTTGTTGTTGTTTATGGTGAGAGCGCGACGGCCTAGCGTCGAAACATAGATGAAGACCGCAACAGCGTCTCGCAGACTCACCGAATAAGTGACCGCTGGCTTTATCGCTCGTCGTCAGCAGCTTCGGCGACGAAAGGAGGCGGAGTACTTTATATATAGTGCACTTTATATTACTAGTAATTGGTGTATTACTATAGATCTATATTCACCGTAACTGTTAAGCTTTAAAAGGCGCGGGTACACAGCACGGGTAACAAAACTGCGTAGATTGGCCGGAGAAAGGGGGCCAAGGGAAACCTCGCAACATAATCAACTTTCGATCCATAACGCCGGCAGCAGCAGCAGCAGCGGCAGCGACAGCAGTGTAGAAGAGGTTCACAGGGATGGTACGGCGAACTCGCAGTGTTCGCTGGCTTTCCCGCGTTATCCGCTTGACGCAACATGAAATCGTTCAACTTCGACGGAAAAACATGCTGCGGAAAAACTTACAGGGTGACTTGCTGGAGGCAAATTGCGGGAAATCTCCGTTGGTAGCTTGGAAGGAATTCTTGCATGGAAAGGGGTAGGCGTAGGGGCAGAAAACTTACGTGTGTTTGTGTGTAACAGTGAGAATGCAGTAAGTTACCAGCACGTTGGTTGCACGTTTGCTTGCTAGTCATTTGGTGTCATGTCAACAGGGAAAAAACACGGGGACAGGGACACGCGACAATTCTAGCTGACGACGCCCGCCACTGGCTGCGGCAAAATATCGTACACAATGCTGGTGTTGTGCTATATATATATATATATATATATATATAAAGACACAGTTTCGCATCTAAGAACGTGGTAAGAACGCTAGCAAGCACGAGATATGCTTGGTTGTTCGTTTTGCAGCTAAAAAACTGCTTGCGGTAACTATGCTGGGAAGAATTTGTCGGCCATCGGCAATATTGAACTCAGGTGTACAAGCCACCCGTCGTCATCACTTTGAAACGCCAGGAGATCATGTCTCTGGTGCTTAGTAGGTAGAATGGTTCTACATCATTAGTCACAGTTGTGCGTAGCCGTACGGCCTATCTTTGATTTATAATAATTTATAGTTATCTGAGCCTTAAAGTATCTTTTACTCCAAGGTTCAGATATCTATAGGTCGAATCTATTTGTTCGGTCTACGGGCCGTTTCCGAAAAAAACTTTGAAACTTTCTTACGAGTTGCATCTTACGCTTGCAGGGTACAGAGCAGAGAAAGTTACTCCAACAAACTTAACGATGATGCCCCCATGTCATGCTTCTGTACGTATATATAGACGAATTCGTATGCTTCGTTTATATGTCTTTGTCTGTCTGTCCGTTTTATGTGACTAAGGGAGTTTGTCTGTGTGCTGGGTTGAAAAGTGGCCACCACTGAGTAGCCTACCCATTCGACCGAGTAAGTCTAAACGTTTTTTTTAAAGACGGGTTTAGTTATTTGTAGTACAAATGTTTGCATTTTTTAGGAGGCTGTTTTTAATTCTAAACTATCCTCCGTCCCGTGGCAGCATGGCCGCTGACTCTTATCAGTATGGCTTATAATCTATTCTCATTAAGCATCGCTCAAAGAAAATGCGACCAACAACAGGGATTGAACCAACGACACCCCGGTAGATGACAACCATGACCAGCGCATAGTAAAAGTAGTAGTAGTAGTAGTAGTAGTAGTTTATATTCATAGCAGTAGTCAAGGGGAGTTTCCAGAGATCACATCACTCACAACAACAACAACAACAACAACAGATGTTCCTATGTTCATGCTCGTCCGTGTGTCTTAAGACGGTGCAAGACCTTGAGACCACCAGGGACACACCCCCATGCAGGTCGTCGACCACTTACAGCTATATATATATATATATATATATATATATAAGAAATTGCGTAACTAGTGCGTCGTCGGACCTTAGCGACGGCGATGAAAGCACACGACAACGACAACAACATTACAGACAGGCTCCACGATCTCGAGATAACAAACAACAACAACAATAGCAGAAGTGTGTGCTTCATGTGAACCAACCGCTCGAGTCTGTGTGGGAAATAGGACGCGTTGTCGGTAGCTCATCGCTGCTGGCAGGCGTCGGCCGGACGAACGAACGAGGAGCCAGAATTGGGTTCGAGACGAAGACAGGGGTCTGGGGGTCGAGGGGCGTACGAAACCGATGGCCAGCCGGCCTGCCTTCTGGCCTAGAGGACGTGTAGGGCTCCTACGCAAGCGGAGTACAAGCACGCGTTATAGGAGTAGGAGGCGACGATGACGACGAGGAGTAGCATAGTATATGGTGGACGTGGTGGAAGGTCGTAAATCTCGTTATAGCTAGACCTTATGCTAATGATAGCGACAGCTGTCCCATGATAGGGGTGGTAAGGTTTGGGAGTGAGTGAAGAAGGTTGCAACGGGGAGAGGAGGGGAGGGGCGAAGGTTGGAAGAAGGGGCCGGTTAATGCGGGGTGCGTATATAAAGTACGTCGCTGCTCAAACGCACGGCCTACCACCCACCTAACGCCTAACGGGGTGGAAGGGGTAAAGGAATAGGGGAGAAGAGAAAGGCTTGGCCGTGAAAGGAGAGACCCGGACACGCATATACTTCGGCCATTACGTACAATTACTTCTATCGGCAAGCCACCACCGCTTCTGGCGGCGGCTGCTGCTGCTGCTTGTTGTTATTGGTGCAGCATCACCGTCGTTTCTTCAGCACCGTCGATAGACGCCAAACACGCCCCTCAAGCCTTCGAGGACGCTTTAAATGTTACCTATGAGGGTGTTGATACTGCAATGTGTAAGATATACACACACATCTCTTTATATATATATATATATATATATATATATATATATTGATGTTGTCTACCTGGCGAGCAATACGAGGACACCTTGAGTATGGGGCATAATACATACACTGAACCAATTTCCTGAAACTCTTGCACCAGATTGGGTACAGCTTCTCCGAATGTCCTGCGTCTCTGCCATGCGACACACGGAGAACTCGCAAACACTGCGTTACGTTAGAGAACTACTACGATTTTCATACAGTACAGCTCAACGAGCTCCCACTCTCTAAGAGATACCAATGGCGAGATAGTATTAAAATGGTGATTATTACAAGCACCTTGTTGTTTTCCCTGCAAGTGAGTTTTTGCGTACCTGCATATATATATATATATATATATATATATATATATATATATGTTTTCTTTTCATATTACGTCGCCATAACAACGACATATTTGCAATAAATTGCTACGAGCCTGCCTGCCCGCGTGTCTTGCTACGACGGGCAACGGTGCATTGTCGGAACTATGGAGCTTGTGAGTTACTGCGAGCGCACAGCGTAGACGACGGACGCTATAGCCCTGGCGGCAGCGGAAGCAACACACACACACACACATGGGCACGGCCACAATAGAGATAGCAGCAATAACTCAGAAACGGTGATCGCAACGCTTATCCCACCACTTTGTTGGCCAACAACAACGACGCCCGTCGACAATACTGCTATCACGGCAGCAAGCCAGAGAGCCAACATACCCATAAGCAACAACATCAAACAACAACAACACTAACAACAACATCAAACAACAACAACATCAAATAACAACAACATCAAACAACAACAACAACATCAAATAACAACAACAATATTAAACAACAACAACTACATCAAACAACAACAACAGCAAATGAAAACAACCACCTACGGCGACCGACGATGGCGATTGTCGTCATAACATATTCATCGAGCCTGCGAGCCTGCCAGTCTGTGAACGTGCTGCTTCTCCACGAACAGGGGCGGCCGTAAAGTTTCGCTTTCACCGCCCACTCCTTCCCATGGGGCGGGCGCGAATGTATACGCGTGCGCCCCATATGTGACCTCCCGGCCCGCCGGCGGCGGAAACTACTACCCCTCGATGTATTGCTTGCGAGCTGATGATACTCGTTGGCAGCTTGAGGCTCTAAGGCAGCTAACAGCACACAGCGGCCTAGCTCGACTGCTTTTAGAGCGAATCTTTGTCACGCTATTCACACGTGATAGCGACGGACCTGTTTTGCCGCCATCCTACCCCATATATATATATATATATATATATATAAACTGTACAGTATTTATATGTCTGCCTGCGTATATGAGTCTGGGAAGGGGGGTTGTGTATATGTATTACTCGAGAAAGTGAATGCATCGACAACATCTTGTGTGCTTGTGCTCGTGGTGCCAAGGTGGTGCCCCTCCTGTAATGCGTCGGTCGCCGCCTGGACGCCCATCAGCCTCAACAAGTGCTGTGTCATCAACACACCGTTATCATTATCATCTGCCTGCAGCTGCGGCAGCAGCGTTTTCATAATCGGCATATATCCATCAACAATGTTTTGAGTCGTTGTTGCTGTTGTTCTTATTGTTGTTGCTATTGTTGATTGTGTTGTTGTTGCTGTTGTTAATTTTGTTGTTGTTGCTATTGTTAATTTTATTGTTGTTGTTGTTGCTGCTATTGTTAATTTTGTTGTTGTTGTTGTTGTTGCTATTGTTGCTTTTGCTGTTGGTGTCGTCGTCGTCGTCGCCGTTGCTGTTGCTGCTGTTGTTCCGTTCTATTTTTGTCATTAGTTCTGTTGAGTGTTGTTGTCGTTCCTGGCGTCGTCTTATCGGCACAGCCGAAAGTGGGTGGCGTTATGGATACGAAGATGCAGCGCGCCGGTATGATGTGTGCGCTGACGACAGTTATCACCCAGCGACAAACCCAACCACCCACTGACCCACCTAGATAGATAGGCACTCACCGCCTATCCTCGGCCACACATACACACACCCACCCATAGACACCCACCGCACTAGACCCACCGTCAGGTGATGCTTGAGCTGGATGCGTGCAGTGGCTATTCGGCCACGATGGCGAGCGGAGCGCCGATTCTACTGACGATATGGGACTTGTTGCATCGCGCGCGCGTCATTTGGCACTTTTGTGCTGCCTCGTGTCAGGCGGGCGGGAAAGGCGGGGAGGGGGGGGGGGTGATGGCGAAGCTTCGACAACGGCCATGACTGTGACGACATTGTTGTAGCTTGTTGTTTTTGTTAATGTCGTCGTTGTTGTGGTTGTTGTTGCTGTCGTTATTGTTGCCGCGGTTAGTGTCGTTGTTAGTGTCGTTGTTGCAGCTGTCATCGTTGTTGTTAATGTTGTTGTTGTTGTTAGTGCAGTTTTAAGACAGAAAAGATTACTACTACAAGCCATCATATAACCATCATGCACCACGATCACTTTTTTACACCTGGCTGATAAATTTCCTCCCGAGCCTGCTTATCAGTGGTTGTCCATCTTGGAGAGGTAGAGGGTGGTCGCAGCAGCAGCAGCGACAACAAGAACAACAACGAAACAACAACAGCAGGCGGTCGTCTACATCATAACTGTGCACCATGCAGCGTCCGCCCCGTCTGAAGACCGACGTGTTGTCCATCGACCATGTCTGGCCACCTTCATCTACTTACAGCGCTGTATTGCACAGACTTGTTGAACAACAGGTCTCAAACAACGTCGATCTGCATGCGTCGACATCGATCTGAATCGACAAAACAGTAACAAAAGCGGAAAACAGCCACGAGAACAACAACGACAAATATATCTACAATATACTCCGAGCAATAATACCAGCAAAACTAACACACACAACAATATATATATATATATATTAGGAAGCTTGATGGCTGGCCAGGGTAATCAGTTGCGCGTCTTGATTGAACTAATGCCATGAGTTCGCCGCTATATAAATGGTCCGGCGACAACAAACGCGTTAGTCATGGTTATTGTCACCGCTCTATGCGCCCCTGATATACATTGGAGACGACTGGTGTGTAATTAGGTACAGGCACATGTCAAACGAATAATAATAAATCAATCCATAATTCCATAACTTGACTAATTATGCACTTTTCTACTGCTTCAACTACTACTACTACTACGACTCCTACTATTACCCCTACCTCTACTAATCCAATTCCTAAAAGGATTCATATATTTTGTTAATTTATTGTAATTTAAACCAAATATGATGACCAAATATGATAAACACAAATATTTTTGAAATGGTGAAATGTGTAGCAGCGGATTCGAACTCCCAGTACACATCAGTGCCAGTTTCGCACACAACGGCGTGGTGACTTCTTCTCTCCGTTCAGTCCATTACAACGCCCAGTATCGAAAGCTAGGGACCTATCGAACAGCTATGTAGAGTTCTATCGAACGGATATGGTGCGAGGTTCCATA
>QVRM01005576.1:100000-105000 GCA_003439945.1 Dermanyssus gallinae | reverse complement strand
AGCTACATTGTACAGATTGGCGTCGTAGCAGAAAGACATGTAAGCGCGGCAGTATTAGTCCTTTGTATATATATATATATATATATTGGCATACTATATGTATACATATGTATATACATAGTAGATATAGTGCACCATGCAACTTTGCCGTCTCCCACAAAAGAGCCTTACCGCAGAGGTGGTGCTTGGAATAAGAAATAAAGGAGGAGAGAGAGAGAGAGCGCGTTTAAGAGGAAGAACGGGAAAGAAAAGGGGTGGACATGTGGGATAAACGGTGAACCTTTTGTGTGGTGGAGACCTACCGCCGCGCGTGCCGCTTGCGCTGAAAGTAATGAAGGGTCCAATGTCTTTCATCAATGCGGCTCAATTGTGGCTGATGGAAAAGGCAGCTAAGAACAAGCGATCTAACCACGTACGAACGCCCAAGCATACTAACAGGCCCCCTCCCCCCGTTCTTCTCCCGACACACAACAAATGCGTACACAAATACACGTACAAAGCACAAAGCATAGATAGATAGTCGCAGTAAAATAAGTGACGACGGTTGTGAGACGTTTTTGACGTCGTTCACCGCCGCGCGACGTTACCCGGGCAAAGGCAAGGCAAGGCTAGGCTATCGTGGCGCTAAACACGGAAAGCGCGCCTGGAACGGCCACACGAGGCCCAAAAAGACAACCATGACACAACGACAAGCAGTAGACGAATGGCCGGTCGACTTTACTTTGGTCGTCGAGTGTTTCCGGCATTTTCGTTTCAGCTGCAGGTCGACACGCAGCAGCTACAGTGGGTCTTTGCGAGACGTTGGGTGACTTGGGGTGTTTTGGGGCGTCAATCAGCCGCCCAAACAGTGGAGGACGCCACCAGGATGCTTAAGATCGTGGGGCATTTGTGAATGGCGGGGGCAGGATAGTGCGGGCAGGATCAGCGCATACGTGGACGAGCATAACGATTCACGCCATGTGAGCACAGCGACACAGCTCTTGTCGCTGTGCTCACAATCGTTATCGTGATCAGCCACGCCGATGCCGACCATGCTGACCACGATAACGTTTGCGTGAACAAACTCGACAATCACGAAAACGCTGTGTTTCTGCCCGATCTGAACGGCCACCAGCGCCGGCGTCCGGCGTGGTGAAAATGGAAAAATGGCCTATCTGGGCGCTGGGGTGATTCTTGACCACTACCCCGGAGGACCTTGGAGGGCCGGCCGGAGACACCGGGGGCACCGCATGTGTGAGATGCTCATGTGGTGTATTTTTACCCCCAGTTCATTGCGACTTTTCGGCCTTCCATTTTTCGTCGTGGTCGTCGTCGTCGTCGTGTGCCGCTGTTTCTTTTTGATTCTTCATCATTTCCACGCCGCTGCCGTTGTGCGGCGTGTGCAGTCGTCATCATCGGTTAGTGCTGCTTCAGATCATTTAGACAAATGGGGCGAACAACGTTACGTGCCAAACTTGCATTGACACACCTCGGCGGACTTAATCGGCGATTGATTTGCCTTCTTCTATATATATATACTTTTTTTACACGTATATGTACATATATATACATGCATTTATACATAACAAACATCTATGTCTTTAACTCAAAATGGGATGTAAACAATTGTCCCCCAGTAAACGTGACGGCAAACTTCATCACCCCATAGATCCAGACCTCGTGTAGATATATATATATATATATATATATATATATCGCCATGCACATTTATAGATATATATATATATATATATATATCGCCATGCACATTTAGTGCTAAATTTCACTTGCACAAGCCATTATCATACATATGTATGAAGGAGCGATAAATAAAACACTAGAATTCGCCATCAGCGTGGCCCGAGTACCGGCCGCCATCATGTGCGACCACGGGTGGCCACCGGCCAACTATCACTGGCCGGCGAAGCTATGACTGGCCGTCCGGCCAGAGCCTTCTTACCTGTTTGTTCCTCGTCTGTCGTCGGCGTTCTTCTTGCGCAGATCTGCCGTTGCCGGTGATACCACAGCGACGCGATATCTATCGCATCTACTTTGTTCACGCTTGCTGCTGTTGTTGCTGCTGCTGCTGTTGCTGCTGTTGCTGCTGCTGCTGCTGCCGCCGCCGCCGTTATTATTCTTATTCCTGCTAAAGTGTTGATACAGAAATAAATGCACACGCCCACGTAATCGTTCATTTATTCATTGACTCGCGGGCTAGCTTCGGGCACGTAACGCATGCGACTCTCGTACGCCGGTCGATGATGATGATACGATACGATGACGGTGCGACGACTCGTTAACGCACTACGCACGCGGAGCCGTTTGCGACGAGGAAACAACCTGTGATTTCTGTGGTTATTGCTTTTATTGTTGTTGTTGTTGCTGCTATTGTTGTTGTTGCTGCTACTGCTGTTATTGCTGTTGTTATGATTATTTTTGTTGTTGTTGTTGCTGTTGCTGTTGTTGTTGTTGTTGTTGCTGTTGTTGTTGTTGTTGTGTTGTTGTTATGATTATTACTATTAGTGTTGTTGTTGTTGTTGTTGTTGTTGTTGTTGTTGTTGTTGTTGTTGTTGTTGTTGTTGTGGTTGTTGTTGTTGTTGTTGTTGTTGTTGTTGTTGTTGTTGTTGTTGTTGTTGTTGTTGTTGTTGTTGTTGTTGTTGTTGTTGTTGTTGTTATGGTTATTATTATTATTATTGTTGTTACTGTTGTTGTTATATATCTTACAATCGTTGTTGGCGTCGCCATTGTCCATCCGTCGCGGGACGCGATAACATCGCTATGTGCTGCTTGCTGTAGCGTCAGACGTGCGTCAGGCTTCGCGCGCGTTTTCGCGTCTCCGTCCACATGACTACGCTGGCGGCCGTTCGACGAAATGAGGTGTCAGAGTCGAAGCGAAGGTAAACAGACACTGAAGACAGGCGAAGTAAATTGTCGTTATCGTCGTCGTCGGCGGCGGCGACCACGACTCCGCCTCGCTGTCGTTCGCGCCTTCGAAGCGCCGCAGTTCCTCCGAACCTTCCGAACGCGAGTTCCTCCCCCTTATGGACAAGCGTACATCGGAGTCGTCGCGATCCGCTATCACGGTGGCCGTTGTTGTTGTTATTGTTGTTGTTGTTGTCGTTGGTTTTTATTGGCATTGTTGTTGTTGTGAAGACTTTGCTTTTGTTATTTACGTTGTGTCATAGTTGGTGTTGCCGTAACTCCGTCAATACATGCGCGAGTGTGTTAAAATGCCACTGAGCGTAATCTTGGAACAAACAGGACATCATTCACTGGACTGATCAGCAACCCGGTTGCCTTTCTTGTTGTTTTTATTTTTGTTGTTGTCGTCGTTGTTCCTGTTACTGCTGCTGCAGCTGGTGCTATTGTTGCTATTAATGTTGGTATCTATATCTACCACTGTAAGAGCGGAAAACTGTGGTTGTTGTTGCGGCATTCTTATGGCTACTTGCTGCCTATCATGATGACCGATCTTAGGCTCCTATTTTCTGGCGTTCCTGCTCGAATAATAACCCTCGCTAAGTTTCTCGTTCAATGAAAGCAGCAAAGACACGCTGTTCTCCGGACCGGGCTTTACTCGTCCATTTTGTCTAGCCAGAGTACCAGAGAACATCGGACATATATCGTCACACTACATCCTACTACAAAATATTTCTACTTTGCTATTTACGTATTCAGTCGTATTGAATATCAGTGCATAATATTAGCATACATGTATTTCCGTACCGCCTACATGTGTTGTATTGTTTACGGACGGCCACTTGCAGCGTGCGACGACGGCTTGTCAATTGCCAGCATTTTAGAGTAGAAAATGTTTAACGAAAATGTCGTCGTCCCGTTTCTGTCTCTCGAGGGTTGCATCGCGTCGACTTTTTTCGAGAACATAGCCCTTACAAAATAGATTTATTTACGTGCATATATATATATATATATAGAGGGTACGCTGCGCTGCGCGTACACCCTCAGGGTGTGTCTATTTGACTTCGCGTGACGTCGATAATGTTATATATCTGCTTCGTTGGACTGCTGCGGTCACCGCCAGTCGGAGCGTACCGCACGACAATATACAGGACAGCGTTTACTGTCATTGATGAGCTTCGCAGACGAGACGATGGGGCAGTGTCGTTCGGGCAGTAAACTCGGCGGTCCCCGCCCGGTCTCAGTCCTCGCGTAGTCGCGGCAGCAAAAACCACTTTTGCCTCCGTATTCGCCGTCGAGAGGTGAAGGTCGGCGCGCCAAGTCGCGACAAGGCCGGTTCTAGCTATGCTTGTAACGCCGTGATCCTATTTTCTAGTATTAATACCTAGTTAGTAAAATTGACACACAGTACTCTATTATGATAACATCTATATTAAATGACTGACCTATGGTGACTCTTTAGAGTAAACAACAATGTCTTTGAGCGAACGTCACGGCTTCTTAAATCCAGACTTAGCCCTAGATCGCCGGCCGCTGCACTATTATGTTGAATACCAATGACTGCAATAGTGCAGTACCAGTGTGCTTGAACGAAAACGCGGCGTCACATCGCATCCAGCGACTCTAGCAAAATTAAACCACCGTAAAGAAAGAAAAGGAATTCCTTGAAGAAACGGGAGAAATGGGCAGCGAGCGAAAGAGACATCGATCGTTATGTAGCTAAAACCAGGAAAATCAGAAATCAATTAAACGAAAGAAAATTATTACTACTACTAGAGATAAAACTAGTGAGTCACTGTAGCTAATAAGAGTAGCATCAATCTTCTAAGTATGACCATTTTCAGATTGCATATATAGCTGGTGGATACGTCTCTTCTAATTAAGTCAATCTGCCGTGCCCAGTGGCAGGACGGTTTATCACACTTCAGATTCGTATTTTCTTACGAGTATCTGCCTACATGTATTTAGATACATATATTTATTTATATTGCTAATTAGATTAAAGTCGTGGCTATGTTCGTCGACTCTTCGTTCAATTGCCTAAAAAATAATTCCTCGAGGAGTCGATTCAAGCCAGACGCGTACGCAATAATGCGTAAATA
>QVRM01005576.1:0-92500 GCA_003439945.1 Dermanyssus gallinae | reverse complement strand
AGTAATGCCGAACGCTCGCCGCACTGCATAGCTCGATTGACAGGCGTCGAAAATCGGACGACGCATGGTCTCGTTTCGTTAATTCTGTTGTTGTTGTTGTTGTGTTGCCGTCGTTGTTGTTGTCGTCATTGTTGTCGTCATTGTTGTTGTTGTTGCCGTCGTCGTTGTTGTTGTTGTCGTCGTAGTCGTCCTCTTTTGTCGTGTTCTTTTGTCAGTAGATTTGACAACAAACGCCCACCGATATAAAGGCACACCGATAGACGACAGATAGATCAGATAAATAGATCTCCTTCTTGGTCGTCGCTCACTTATTCGGCATCGTGGTTGTTGTTTTTTTGTTGTTTGTATTGTTGTTTGTTGTTTTTTGTCGACGCTACGGCACACGTGCTACTGCGATCAATACTATCAACATCACACGTGTCGCTCTCGCACGTTGCTGCTTCTGCTCATGCTGACTGACGACCGACGATGCTGTAAAGCAAAGCTGTTTGCCAAACGCCACTGCCACCGCCGCCACCATGCCGGCCGCCTCTTCGTAGTGCGCTATTGTGTTCTCGTCGTTTCCTCGTTTGTTGACTGCTCTCGGCGCTGTTGTGATATTGTGCTGCTGTGATTGTTTCTGTTGCCTGGGTGGATTTGGTGTTGTTGTTGTTGCTATTGTTGTCGTTCCCGCATCTGTTGTTGTCGATGTTGTTGTTGTTGCTATTGTTGTCGTTCCCGCATCTGTTGTTGTTGTCGATGTTGTTGTTGTTGTTGCTATTGTTGTCGTTCCCGCATCTGTTGTTGTTGTTGTTGTTGTCGTTGGTGTTGTTGTTGATGTTGTTGTGGCTATTACTGTTATTGTTGCATCTGTTGTTGTTGCTTAGTTGTTGCAGTTCGTAGTAGTAGCAGTTGTAGTAGTAGTTGTTGTTGTTTTGTTGTTGTCGTAATTGTTTTTGTTTCTACCGCTGCTGCTGCTGATTCTGTTGTTGTTTTTCTTGTTGTTGTTGTTGTTGTTGTTGTTTTTGCTGCTGCTGCCGATTACTGTCGTTGTTCTTAGATTTTCCTGCTTGTGTGTCAGCTCTGCCCCGTCACAGTGCGCCTTTGTTTTCCTTGTGTCTCCTTGCTGTCGCCCGCCGCGGTCCATCGCCAGCGGTGGAAAAAAAGAAATATTTGCAATTCGGCCACCCGCCGTCATCATCCCTATGGACAGTATCTGTAAAGTGTTACCTTATGGGCGGCATGGCGATTTAGAACAAGACTGTCATTTCAGAGTTTTCGTTGTTCAAGACGAATCTTTTTGCACTTTTCTCAATGCCGAACAGTACTGGGAGTAGCGGAGTTTCGCTGATAGGGTGCTGGATGGCGCATAAAGTCGCAACAAGTACAGGTGCCCCGAAGGATGTCGTCCCCTGTCGAAACGAAATGTCGCCTCGTCCTTGCATTCAGCCGATGAGTGAACTCGCAACTTAACTTCTCAAGTATTCGGCGCGCCGGTGCGCTGCTCAAAAATCACGGCTCATAAACACAGGCAGAATTCTGTCGTTCGAGACAAAGCTGGCAAGAACTAACTGGTCTTATTGTCCAAGATGCCGATCCTATGTAGAACAAATGTATCTGGTTCGATGTGATCTGATCCTCGCGCAGATGTATATGGATCCTCGCATCACAAACGATTGTGGGAGAGCAGACAGTAGCGCGACATGCACACTAGACTTGTTTGCACACTAGACTATGTTCGATTTAGACCCGTAGCCGTACGTAGAGTGTATTTGTACGAAATCCAAGTGGACGATGTTCCAAGACGTAGATACGTAGAGACGATAAGACGACAGCATGACCGACATCATGCATGATGTCGGTGTAAATGTTGACCGACATGCGTGTCTGCTTTGGCTTGTTCTTCGGCCGGGAACGGGACGCTGTTAACTTTAGCAGCGCCGGAGACCAGTTTAAGATGTCCGCGGCGGGATAACGAGAGCTGTGTTTAAACAGTAAACAGGTGCACCGCTTGTCGTTATATATATATGTCGTACACACCTCATACATGTAGTCTAGTGCTTCTCGGCTATAAATATATCGGCAAATACAAAGCGGCGTTAGTCAGCAAGAAGAACATAGAACACACATAGAGACATACGCGTCGAGGCCGGTGACGTGGTGGGTTCATTTGCCTGCGCTTCGCGACCGGAGGAGACACATAGCAGGTGCGCGGGTTCGAACCCCACCGTTGCACATTTGTATTTATGGGGGTCCGTCTATGAAGCGGAATGCCAAGCAAGCAGTCCCATGGACGCTTAATATTGGCTGAGGGACAACAGCCTGAAAAGTTAAATATATACGCATACACACACAACATGGTGCTTCTGAGGTGCTGAACGGCTCTGTGCAAATAGCAGGGCGGCTCATATAGATGGTTCAGCAGGTGCAGATTTCGTTTAAACTTGCGGTAGTAACGCGGTATCTCAGGTTCACCCGTCCGTAGCTGAAGCGTAATTTGTAGCTTGCCATATGTAACTGCGATGCGAATCCGCCTAATTAAAAAAATCTTGCTCCAGGCATCAAGTTCGCTTCTAGAACAGCAAGGCCAAAAAAGTAGATTTATTTGTGCATCGTCAGTTACAATTTAGTCATTATATAGTGGCTCCCTCTCTCACACACATTATCCCTCTAAGCCGCAAACGGCAGGAATGCTAGGATTTGTTGTGACAGAGGTGGAAGTAATCAAAAAAATGATCACATCACATCGTCACAGTAAATTTTTTGCAATTTTACTGATTTTAAGTGTACATAAGAGATAAGTAAGTACAAACGGGAGGCACCACACCACGCATATCTAGGACAGGAATCGATAGTAAAATTACAGTAATGAGTTAACAACAGTGGCTGCAATACGAGCAATAATAATGATAGAAATCTCACCAAGCAAATCTATAGCGAAAATTATTACACTATTCTATACTACTCGATACCTATAACCGGCCTCAGCCAGAAAGCAAGTAAGAGCCAAACTGATACAATAAAGCACCGCGAACCACGTGCGGCGTGAAAACAAGATTTGCCGCAAAAACAACATAAACAAGGTATGCAATAACAGCGGCTATATATATCTCTATGGATAACGTTCGTAGCACTTATCTGTGCGATCATTATGAGCCAAATCACAACAACAATTAACAAGTACTGCCGCAACAGTAACAACAATAGCAACAACCATATAATAATAATAATAAAAATAATAATAATAATAATAAAAATAATAATAATAATAATAATAATAATAATAATAATAATAATAATAATAATAATAATAATAATAATAATAAAACTATATTAACAGAGGCAACTAGCACACAAGATAATAACCCTAATAACAACAACCATCAGAAAAGTACTAGCTATAGCAGCACCAACGACAAGAACCACGTAAACAACAACAGCCACAACCACAATCACCACAACAACAACAACTACAACAACAACAACAACAACAATAACAGCAGAAGAGAGCGAAGATCTCATCGCACCACCAGACGTCGGTGAGTCTGTATGTCGGCCTGCTCGTAATGAGAAAAAGATCAGCACAGGTGCTACGAAGGGATCATAGACCAGATCATAAACGGAAGCAGCTTAAGTACGAACAGTGTAATGACGGCCGACGCAGCAGCCAAAGACAGAGCAATAGACAATAGACGGAGCGAGACAACAGAGACAGCAGCAACAACAGCAAGAAGAAAAGGAAGGCGAAGCTGTGAAGAAGGCTGGCCTTTGCTGGTGACGCCGTTGTTGTTGGTGTTGTTGTTGTGGTTGTTGCTGCTGTTATTGTTGTGGTTGTTGCTGCTGTTGTTGTTGTTGTGGTTGTTGCTGCTGTTGTTGTTGTGGTTGTTGTTGTTGCTGTTGTTGTTGTTGTTGTTGTTGTTGTTGTTGTTGTTGTTGCTGCTGTTGTTGTTGTTGCGGTTGTTTCTGATGGTGATGCTTGTGGGTCAGCCCAATGAAATTGCAGCGCTCGTTGTGGCGCTCTATGGTTGCTGTCGAGGACAAGTCGCCTCCGAAGGATCGTCTTCGAAGGTGTGCGGTTGAAGCTTTACTCGGCCTGCCTCCATTGTAGCCAGGTGACTAACGAAGTCCATCAGAATCATCATCATCATCATCCATGGATGGTTCAAAACCGCCGCCTGTACGACAGCAACAACGACAACAACAGCGACAACAACAACAACAACGACGACAACGAAAACACCAACAGGGAGAGCGGCTTTCCCGTTGTACGTCCAAAGGCAAACAAATTACCGTGGTAGTAGTATTAGTAGCAAAAGTAGGCGTAGAATAGATACTACTAATTATCGGCTGAGGCCAAACAACAAAGCTGTGCTTTGTAACCTGACGTAACGTTATGGAATACAGTGGTGAGGCCATGTTTGTTTGATAACATTGCGGTTGCTCACAAAGACGTTGCTGCCATCGAACACGTATGCAACAGCAACAACTACAACAAGAACAGAGCCGCGGCAACCAAAATGGCGACGTACCTCTTGCAGGGCCATTTTTTTTCGATAGTAGGCCATGTCACAAGGCTTTCCGTTGACGCCGCCGTGTGTCGTCTCTTTAGGCTGAAAGTGGCGCTCGCAAGTTTGACTTACATGGTTTCGATAAGAGGGCGTCTGAGCGAGGAACCCATGCTTCATACTATAAGATATATATATATATATATATATATATATATGCGAAGTGGGTACGCCAATCATCGAGTTTGTCGTTCCACGCCATACGCCGCCACTGCGCCAGCTATTTCTGGCAACGCGGGGGGAGCGAAAGGCCGCAGCTGAGGACGGTAGAGATTGACCGGTCACCGGAGATCGTTCGCTCACGCACGCAGGCACGCCGAATCCGAATCGGGGCCGAAACAGCCTGCAATGACCGCCACGTCTATGGCAGACACAATGTGCACGGCTTTCACCAGCTCGTGTGTGCTCGCGAAGTGTGGCTTTTGCGAGGATTTCTTTTAGCGTATTTGCAGGGTTTGTTTCGACTTTCTTCTATATATATATATATATTATATATATATATATATATATATATATATATATATATATATATATAAATATATATTATATATAATCGTTTAAATAACTGAAACGGTGCCGATATGAATTAAAATCTTACCACCAATTATTATAAAGCGTGGAGTGTCTAAATTACGCCCTACTAGGTCGCCAGTAGGGGTGTCAGCAATAACTACAACATCGAAGCCAACCAGAGCAGTTGCCGCAGCAGATCTAGTCTGTCGCATTGCCTAGCGCAACAGCTCACTTAAATCAAAGATACCAAAAGCGTTCTTCTTCTCGAAAAAAAGGAAGATACATGATCTTCGTGTTTGAAAAGTGGTACATGTATGTGTACTTCTATGTAATCATATGCTTGTCTATATGTATATACATACGTACATATATGTATATATATATATATATATATATATATATATATATATATATATATATATATATATATATATATATATATATATATATATATATATATATATATATCTATATATATATATATATATATATGATGCATAGCAGGGCTTATTTCAACGCAACGATGCTATCGTAGTACTATGCGGCATGCGTCCGACAGGGGCCAAATGGCATTGGCTGGATGAAAGAAAGATTTGTTGAACCCCGTCGTCGGGGGGGTGGAGGGGGCGGGGGCAGCGCTCCATCAGGGTGAAATCAAACAATGCCTCTGTGACCATGTACAAATCACCCGTGGCGAAATTTCACGACTTACAGCTTTCGTCGCACATTTCGGCACTCGTCTATAGATTACCTATGGCCTTTCTTCAATCGCGGCTCGTGGCAGAGTGAATAGCTTTTTGTTACGCATACACATACAAAAAATGTGATAATCACGTATATACTTATATACCTTACAAATGAAACTTCAAAATCCGCGTCAGTCTTCGAATCTGTCGACAAAAATCAAAAGTTACTGACCCTGTGGCTCGTCTGCTTACCTAACTTTGAGCGCCCCCGTCTTTCCTCTTCTGCGTCTTCTAATACTTTGCAGGACCACCTGTAAAAATCTGCATTTTTATAGTTAGAATATATATATATACAAGGCAAGATCATAAAAAAAATATATATATATATATATTTTTTTTTTTTAAATAATGGTAGCGTTAATACATTTACTGTTGTTTACTTTTAATGTTCTAAACGCGCTAGTAATTGCGCAACATTGTAAGCAAGCCGGCAGGTCTGCTGTCGTATCTGCAGGCAGTGACGATGGTGGTCGTGTGGTTCGTGAATGAATGTAATGATAGGCTTGGCGGTGTCGTGGTGATAAGCGTGCATCGTGTGCTTTGGTATGAAATGTCCTTACTTGTTCTTCGCCGGACAAATGTGTCAGGTGATGTACTTGCTTGCCGACGAGATGGTCATAGCTGTTGTTGTTGTTGCTGCTGCTGCTTACGTTGTTGTTGTTGTTGTTGTTGCTGCTGCTGCTGCTAATGTTGTTGTTGTTGTTACTGTCGAAGGCTGTCGGAGCCCTAGCACACCAAGGTCCTAGATCGCCTTGTCAAGCTGGTTCGTACATCTGTGCCTGCGTTGTTCCCCACTTGCTTTGTGTCGTGATGCTTCTGAGACGTCAACGGACCGGTTAAGCAGCGCGTCTAATTAACTGCATTAGTTGAACTGCATTAACGGACTTGCTGCTTGGCGGGCGGCTGTGTGATCCGCCGCAATCAGTGGCGGTTAGACGCTAGGTGACAACAACAGCAGCAGCAGCAGCAACAACAGCGGCAACAACAACGTCAGCAACAATAGCAACAATAATGCAGAGGACTACGGCAGCATAAAACAAAAAAAAGATAGATAGGTAGAGGAACAAAATTAAACACTGAGAGAGTATTGACAGAATGGGGAAGAATCCAAACCCGCTGCACTATATAGAGGAGAAGAAGAATACGAATAAACGAAGAAATTGGTGGTGGTGGTGGTGGTAGGTTATAGCCGCTAGAGCCGGCAGTTAGACAGTCGTAGACATCAACCCTGGCGACGGCGACGAGGCAGCCGCGGGCGAGAAATTTCCTGCATCATAGTTCAACTGAATGATGAGCAGTCGCGTCGTCGGAGCCGCAGATGCCCAAAGTCGACCCTCTATTTATCATCATTATTATCATCATTGTAGTAGTAGCAGTAGTAGCAATAGTTGTAGTAGTTGTTGTTTTGTTGTTGTTGTTGTTGTTGCTGTTGTTATTGCTGTTGTTATTGTTGTTGTTGCTGTTGTTGTTATTGTTGTTGTTATTGTTGTTGCTGTTGTTGTTGATGTTGTTGTTGATGTTGCTGTTGATGTTGCTGTTGTTGCTGCTGTTGTTGTTATGTCTGAAGTTATTGTTGTTGTTGCTGTTGCTGCTGCTATTGTTGTTGTTATTATCGCTGATGGTCGGGTCGTTGCCGTTGTTGCTGCTGCTGCTGCTGTTGCCGCCAGTCAGTCAGTAACTAGATCAACGCCGGTCCTTCAAGAAAGATAAGGAAGCTGCCAGAAAGTCGACGACGAAGACGACGTACGCCCGCTTGGTCGGACAAACGGACAAGTGCTCACGCACGTGGCGCTGCTATAGAGGTGTGCAGAAACTGAAGTTTCAGAAACTGAACCGCTAAGACGGACCTGGCCTCACCACCGTCAGTGTATGTCTAAATCTGGATGTGGGTTGTGAGCGTGTTCGTGTCGGCCTCCAGTGCAGACTGCGGCGATCACGAGTAAGAAAGTTCATTGGCAAATGTCATCTACAAACAGTGAGCGATGAGGAAGGGTGCAAAACGAACGCAAAATTCTTGCAGCACCAACAACAACAATATCTGCAGCAGCAGCATTAACAATACTGATAACAACAACATCGCGTCACAACGGTAATAACAGTGGCAGCATTACGAAGAGCCGTAACAACAGAAACAGCAAGCGTTGCAAAAAAAAAAAATAATAATAATAATAATGATAACAATAATAATAATAATAATAATAATAATGATAACAATAATAATAATAATAATAACAACAACAGAGACAACATTTAAAAAAAACGTAAATCATCATCAACAACAACATGGCAGACCTGTGCGTTCAACAGAGTGGGCAGATTTTTTATTTGTCGTCTTTTCCATTCCTCCCCTTCATCTAAGTGGCGAACGCGTTAGTAATGGTAGCTGAGGCTCGGACGCCTGACGGCTGTGTTGCAGCTAGATGCGGTCGTGATAGGAGCCCTGGGGGGCCCCCTATTGTGCATCAGCGACTTGTCGTTGTCGCTGCTGTTGTTGTTGTTGTTGTTGCGATTGTAGTTGCTGTGCCGTAGGTGCCGTTGGTATTGCTAATGTTGTTGTTGTTGTTGTCGCTTTGGTTACGGCTGTGCTTGCGGATGTTCCTATGAGTAATATAAGTATTGTTGCGGTTGGCATCGCTGTAGTTACTGTTGCCGTTATGACTGGTATCGTTGTGGGCGTCGTTGTTGCTGTTGCTGTTGTTGTTATCGTGCTGGTGACAGCGGCGGCGCCAGTAACAGTATCCGCAGTGCAAGGCGGCAGGAGGTGCGCATGTGCACGAACAGCAACAACAACAACAACAACAACAACAACGACAACAACAACAACAACGACAACAAGCAAAGGCTCAAACCCACTTATACACACACATGCACGCATTGCTATAAACATGTTCGCATACACACAGACACAAGACGGCGCCCGTCACACAACGGTGTATTAGTTGAATCTGCTCGACGAGAGTGAGACTAACAAACAAACAAACAAACGCAATACGCAATAGGAAACGAACGACGAACTGCTCGGCTCTTTAGCCAGCAGGTACCAGGTATTACTACTACTACTTACTATATGCTGCTACCCAGTCAGTTGTATGGTGGCGCTTGTGAGCCAGTTGCGGTCGGTCAAACGCGGACGAGCGGGCGGCGGTTTTGCGGCGGCCAGGTGACTTGATTGACGATGGCGGCCTCACGGACAGCAGAGACATGTCGACGTGTCCCCGGCTAACTACTCACCAGTAGCATTTCACCGGCTAACTGAATGAATGAGCGAATGGATGAATGAATGCATGGGCGGATGGATGGACGGACGGATCGACGGACGGAGGAGGAAACAAATAGATACACCGAAACAAGTGCAGAAGTTGGTCACGTCGTTAGTCCGCGCGACAACCACAGTCCTACTGGTCCGTCCGCGTCAAGCAGATGCAGAACAAGCTTCCAGCGCAACGCCAACAACAGCAGCAGCAACAGCAGCAACAACAACAACAGCAGTAGCAACGACAACAACAACAACAACAACAACACAACAACAACAACAACAACAACAACAACAACAACAACAACAACAACAACAACAACAACAACAACAACAACAACAACAACAACAACAACAACAACAACAACAACAACAACAACAACAACAACAACACAACAACAACAACAACAACAACAACAACAACACAACAACAACAACAACAACAACAACAACAACAACAACAACAACACACAACAGCAGCAACAACAACAGCAGCAGCAACAACAGATGGATCATCATCATCAGCAGCGGCACTTTACTGCGTCACAGTGTTCCCTATTCAGGGCATCTTTCATCTAGCTGTAACAGAATTAAACCTATATATATATATATATATATATATATATATATATAGCCTGGTCTAAACGAAACGGACATCGGATATTCACCATGCACGCCCGCTAAGCACATTGGCTTAGCGGTAAATCTTCGTGACAGATGTGTAACAGATATATAATGTGTTCTACAGAAAATAAATCGTGACAATATGCATATATATATATATATATAATTTATATATTGCTCGACTGGCTCGTGCTTCTTTTCATATATCCAGTCGATCAAGCGAATCCGTGCGCTGCACGATGCTGCCAGCGTAATGCTTTGAGGCTCTGCGAAGGCGGCAGGGACTTTGTTCAAGTGGTGACTAGGACGCCGACGACGACGACAATATCGGTCATCACGACGGCAACAATAACCACGACCACAACGACAACGATGGTGAAAAGCCTCGGCGAGGGAGGCAGCGCAAAAACCAAAATAGGAAAGCAGGGATATGGAGCTTTAGCCTTCATGTAGTAGTTCTGTTCAGGAGAAGAAAATGCCTCGGTGCACACGCAACCGGCCCCCGGCCCCAGCTGTATGGCGGCATGGTGTAGAAAGAGAGGGCTTACCATATAGTCATCTAGTTGTCATCTTCCATGGCGGTGTCACCGATCCGAGCCCCGATGCTCTGGATCGAATTTTCTTTGAGCTTGGTGTTTCGATGCTCATTGAGCATAGCTGTATGAGAAACCACACCGCTGTGGCAGCCAGCAGCCATGCTGACTGTTACAAGCATTACCTGAGCAAGCTCTAGATAGCCTCAACTTGGCAGGCTTATGCTGCCGCTCTAAAATAGTCAGATACAACCGCCCTTCGGATGCGGTGCAGGTGGTATGACTGCAATTATTGCCACCGTTCTAATTGTGTGTTCGAACGATGTAATCATTTCTAATGTGGCGTTACTAGTGTAAGCACAAAATATGCCTTGATTCATATTTGATGGGTAATACATTTTTGTTCCGCCGTTGTGTGCGTCGTTGACTGTTGGCTGTCTTTAGTCCGGTGGCATGGTGGGTGCATTCGTGTGCGCCTCACGATAGGAGGAGACACACAGGTGTACAGTAGGTTCGAGCCCTACCGCTCCACCGATTTGTATTTGTGGGGGTCCGTTTATTAAGCAATGCGAAAAGCGGTTCCGTAGACATTAAATGCTAGCTGAGATCTGTCAGCCCGAAAAAGTTTTGATTGTCGTTATACTAGTCTTGTTATAGTTCTGTTGCTGTTAATGTTGTTGTTGCTATTTTTTTGTTGTTGTTGCTGTTGCTGCCGCCACTGTGATATATCTATCTCTATGTGACCGACCGACCGACAGTTTTTAGCATCGGTTCGTTGCTTCTTATAATATCTTCTTGAAATAAAGCTTTTAAGCCAAACGAGACACAGAGGCGGAGGGACGGAGGGGGGACGAAAACGTGCCAGAAAGACGCAATTGTGAACGTGGCCAAGACGGATTTGCCTAATTTCCAAGTGATAATGATCGCATAGTGCATCGTCCTCTTCTACATCGTTATGCTGTACACTAAACAGAGGCAGGCGACAGCAGCTGCCAGCCGAATTTTCACACAACAAACGACCGAAACCAGCCCCCACGCCGCCTCCACTTCCCCCGACGTAATGCCGTGTGTATTGCAGAGGTTGGTCTGTTTGACCGTCTCCTAGTTCGTTTCGCTTCGTTGTGTTTTGTGTTTACAGCGAGCTTAGCTAAAATCTGCATCCTCGCTATGGCTGCAGCTATTGTTGTTGTTGTTGTTGTTGATGCTGTAATAGTAGTAGTAGTAGTAGTAGTTGATAACCCGAAAAATTGTATTTTATTTAGTAGTAGTAGCTGTTGTTGCAGTAATTGCCTGTTTTTGTTGCTGGTAGAGGTTTTGCTGGTACTGGTGTGTTGTGATTCCCTGTCGGCTGTTGCATTTACTACGTTAATCCTAGAACGTCGTTCGGTTGATAGATATACGAAACGATGATAGACGAACTCTGCGAAGCCTCCGCAGCAGCAGCAACAAGCAAAACTAATAGTTAGTCGGTACACGTTTTAATACTTCATCCGATGCTTCGGTTTCCGTTACCTGACCACTGCATATTGATTTCACCATCAATATGCAGTGGTACAAACACTCCACCCGTGTTTATCGGGTTGTGATGTTCAATATACGTGCGGCTGCGTCAAACGTATTCGTTTCAGCATCTGCACCCAGAGCGCCACATCGTTTTCATCGGCCGGCTTCTAGCGGATATTCCCTAGCAGACTTTTGTATCGCTCCGATATTTCGCGCTAGAAGAATTTCACGCAGGTCTTGATGATAACGATGACGTTTTCATTCATTAGTGAAGGTTGTCGGTGTTGTCGTTGTAACGAACGAAGTATACTACTATTTGGATACCAATTGAATTGTTCTACGTCATTATCCTATTCAGTAACTACTCCGTGCATTCCCATTCGAACAAGGAAGAAAGAAAGAGAGAGAGAAAGAAGGGTGGCTTAAAATAGGCCGCCGGAAGTGCGTGGCTTCACTGTATATCGCCAGCCATTGTTGTGCGGGAGCTGTTTCGACTAGGCGGACCACACATTGCGAACAAGCGAAGTGTGCCGCTTTTCGGGGTTCATCTTATCTGCTTAGACGACGTGTGACAGATACGCCGACAAACAATTGTAGTTTGGCTACTTTTGCTAGATCTCTGCGCACGACACAAGCAGCATAGCTGGTCGTATTAGTAATATCCGGATCAGCTTGTATTGTACTGTCGGGCCCGGTAGCGCGGTGCATTCGTCTTCGCCGGAGGAGACACATGAGAGGTGCGCGGGTTCGAGCCCCACAGTTGTGTTTATGAGGCATGTCCGTCGATGAAGCAATGCGAAGCAAGCAGTCCCGTGGACGTTAAATCTTGGCTAAGAGACGACAGCCCAAAAACCTTAGTTTTAGCACTGCTTGTATAACTAATACGGCCAACCCACAGTCCGCACCTCGACATCAACCACAACGTCGGCCTATTGTTACTACTACTACCATGAACGACTTCGATTAACTATATGAAACAAAAAGCCTTTCGAGGGTGACACTCAGCCAAGTTTAACGTCCATGGGACTGCTTTTCGAATTGCTTCATAGACGGACCTCCTATAAATACAAATGTGGGCAGCTGTGGGGCTCGAACCCGCACTCTATATGGTGTCTCCTCCGGTCGCGAGGCGCAGACGCATGACCACCACGCCACCGGACTCGACTCGACTAACTATCTAGTCTATAGGAAGCGACAGGCGACGATGGCATACGGATCGATCTCGTTCGGTGATGTTAGTACCTGCCGACCTCATCCGGGGACTCTCGGTGCTCGGCTCCAGCTGCAACTTCAGCTGACCGATGACAGCAGAAGCAGAAGCGACAACAGCAACAACAGCGGAAGGGCGCAAATCACGAACTGGTTTGCCAGCCAATCGTACTGTGCCGCGAATCGAGCTATCGCTGCTGCTGCTTTCCGCTGCTGTTGTTGTTGCTGCTTCTACTGTTGTTGCTACTTCTGCTTTTGTTGTTGTTGTTGTTGTTGTTGTTGCTGCGGCTTCTTCTGCTGGTGCTGTCGTTGTGTTGTTCGTTGTTGCTTCTGCTTGTGTTGTTGTTGTTGTTGTTGCGGTTGTTGTTGTCGTTGCCAGCGGCGACGGCCGGCAACTGGGAATGGCTACGGCAGCGGGGGCGGGCGATCATTTTATCGTAATAGAGTCACGATAGAAGCACAGACAACTTCCGGTCGGTCAACTGTTGACCAGCGGTCAAATTCAAAATACGCCTCAATCGACGCCGTTTGGCTTGAGTCCTTCGACGACTACCGACACAATACTAACCGCGACAACGGTAAAACAACAACAACAACAACAGTAACAACGATAACCGCAACAATAGCGACAGCAACAACATTAACAGCAACAACAACAATAGCGACAGCAACAGCAACAATAGCGACAACAACAACAATAACAACAATATCGATTATAAAAATAGCAGACAGACATACAGAGAAAACGACATGCAAGTCGGTCTTGTTAAAAAAGAAACAACAGCGACGCCGCAGCAGCAGCAGCAGCTGCAAAACGGCGGAAAGGTCGTACGTACTAAACTGCTCTACCACCGTCCAGCCAAAGCTGGGCAATGAAGGGAGCGGGGGTTGTCGGCGGGGGTTATCGGGGTGGTCGGCTAGTGGCACCAGACGCTCATTAGACTCAAATGCTTTCCAGTTCCAGAACACTGGCTTGATTGGCACGCTACGCGTGTTGAGAATCTAACAAACTGCCGATGAGTGCATTACCATGAGTTGGCCTCGCGATTCTGCCCGATAGTGCAAGACCCTCCATGCATGCATATACACATATATATTTATATATCAGACAATTAACCTATCAGTGTATACGTATTAAAATGGAGACGCAAATATACTATATATATATATGTATATATCTATTGACGCCGCTATTCAAATCCGAAATATATAGTGGGCGATTATTATCGAGAAAAAAAAAAGGCCTTGCCGACAAAGTATCATGGAAGGGTCTTTTGTGACCGGTGTGCTTGTCCCGTCGCCCGTAACGACCTTTCCTTGTGTAGTTTGACTGCTAAACTCGAACCGCAGACAAACTACGGTGGGTGAGCATCTGCGTCACCGCCGCACCAACATTCCACTTAGCGACGCAGGCCAGAGTGGCAAAGGTGTTGTTCCAAAGCAATCGACAATCGACCTGAGTCGGTCGTAGCGAGACTAAATGGCGACGTCGATGACACATTTGGTCTATTTTGGCCCGGATTGGGGCAAATGGCGTATCAAACGGCCGCCGCAGGTGGACCACTATGTGTCTGCGGGGTGCATTTTCAGCACATGCAGGTGCAGCGTGGCTGCAAAACAATCCGGAATCTGTTTTTGTGTTTGCATTGTTTTCGTTGCCAGACTGGCGCTACAGCTCATGAAATAGCGGACCAAGCTCATCTGAATAGTATGGCACACTGCATGCTACCTATGCTTTAGCATTTTAGTTTACTGGTTTCTATTAGAATGGATATACAGTTGAATTTGTTCGTTAGTTAGTTACTTAGTTGTCTGGGGTATACGTCATATAACTTAAGCTAGTGACGCACAGATGCGCGTTACTGCTATGGCTGCACGCACCCTATATAGGAGAACACCCTGTGGGGGTAGAGGGTTGGACGCTCAAAGTGTACCAGCTGGCGAAACCAACAATGATCTGTAGTAATCCGGCCGTGTTCGTTTGATTGACGACGGCGATGAAGACTATCCAGGGTTGTTGTTGCCATGAGGTGTCCAAAATAAGTTCAAAGCAGGACGGAAAATAGAGAGAAAAAGAAGGAAACGACGACCCCGTCCTCGCGTATGTCGCTTTGAGATTTCGAATGTAACCGGCCAGCCGTTCAGCAAAGCCTTCCGTTTTTTTTTGCATAGAGATTTTAATGTTGAGCCGCCTTAATGCTACCGATAAAGGCAGTTTGCGGTACCTGCCAGCTCGTGATGATTGAGGCAGAGAACTCGAAGGGGCCAAGGTGCCGCGACTCGACGGGTCCGTGCTCAGGGAACGCTCTCATAGTCGTACCACTTCTAATGGAAGCTGCTGTCGTAGGAGTAGCAGATGCAGTCATAAGATGTCCAGCAGCTGTAGAGGAGATGGCTTGAGTGACCCGCCGCGCGCCAGCAGAAGCGATGCGGGATTCACTGTAGCGAAGCGGTTACGGCCCCACGCACCGCAGCACCCCTAGACACGTTTGCGTCTCGGGGACGCCCTAAAGTTGTTGTTTTTTTGATCACGTTCTTAAAAACGAGCCGCTACAACAACAACAACAACATGACCAACAACATTAGCATCAACAATAACAACAACATCGATAACACTACTACGCCGTTTCCCTACGACACACCCGCACAATGCTTTTACGCTGTTCGTAAGAACACTATGCTTGTCCGACTGAATCAGTCGCTGCAAGTCTAATACGGTACAGAAACGCCGATCGAGCCGGTGGTTATTCGGCAGTTATTTTGCGCTGTTCACGTTGCCTCCAGATGGTCACCGGCACACGTTTTTGTTTTTGTTGTTGTGGTTGTTGTTGTTGTTGTTTTTTGCTGCGCGTAAAACTGCAACACAATAAAAACAAAAATAAAACAAAAACAAATCCTTCGGAGAAGGGAGTCGTCGTAAAGATAACGTGTGTTCTTTGTTTTCCCACAGTGGCTGACGCCCTCCCCGCCCCCCGTCCGCAGCCCTCATTACGGCTCACGGGGTACATGTGTAGGTGGGTTTGTGACAAGACAGAGAGAGAGAGGAATAGCCGGTATGACATTGGCTTTCAGTGAGGCCATTTATGGCTGAATATTGGCCTAAGAGGAGAAGGCCTAGGACGATCGGGCTTAAAGGAGGAGGCACGTTTTGGCCTCGTTTTATGTATATTTACGAAGAGTACCTAAACCCTTTGTATACACATATCTGTTTTCTGTCAAGATACGGCAGGATCAGATCTAGTTGAGCAATAGATTTTGGGGGCTCTAGCTAATTTGAGACATTGCACAGCAAGTATAATATATAT
Source organism: Dermanyssus gallinae (assembly GCA_003439945.1). Taxonomy (NCBI): domain Eukaryota; kingdom Metazoa; phylum Arthropoda; class Arachnida; order Mesostigmata; family Dermanyssidae; genus Dermanyssus; species Dermanyssus gallinae. The sequence goes on along the minus strand of QVRM01005576.1, from coordinate 76,270 downwards.
AAGCACACAAACAGCGTACAGTCGAGGTAAACACGAGTTGAGGCGCTATACATAGACTGCAAACCTTTGTGTCCTAAAGAGAACATGAAAAGCTTTAACTCGTGTATAACTTCCTTCAAGGTATCCCAAATAACGGTCTACAAGATCAAGTGCCAAAAAAGATCGTCTTCTCTCTAAATCAATCGCCGATTGATAAAAATAACACTAATTACACTAATAGTAAAAAACAAAGTTCATTTTCGGCAATAACTGGCTTATGTGAGAAATTAACTAATACGCCTTCAACGTCTACTCATTGGATGACGTTGTGTCGAGACTAAATCCCTCTCCCATCGAATGCAGTCCACAAACTACAATACATTCAGATGCGGTTTGGCGCGCAAAACCTGATCGTGAATGTTAAGTCACCACCGTACGGTAATGCTGCAAGTGTCCCATGTCGAGTATGCGCGTATACGTTTCAGCGTTGGTGATCCCCCTGTTCGTTTCTGGCCGCCCGTTTTGTTCTGCATGGTGTGACATCAACCGCTCCTGCCAGAGAAAAAACAGATGTCGTGTCCGTGGATGTTACGATGCGTTTTTGCACTACAATTGTCGCGTCCGGCACTTATCTTGGAGCTTCCTTGTGGGCCAGCTTGTCAGTCAAGATCAGCCCAATTTTGTATTTTTGTTTGTTGATTTTTCTTTGACTTCTTCTGTGTGCCTTCGTGGCCGACTCTTGGTGACAACAGTTAGCCTTGACTCATGTAGCTCAGTACTTCCATTGACGTGATTCGCAAAAACTCTCAACGCGTGCGGAAATCAACCGTGATATAAGTTCACATTTTACCTGTGCTGCAACACCTAGTAGAATAGGCAGAGGCGGTTGCATGCATGCCAGCTAAACCTTACAGCATAGCACGTAGTGTGACTGTGTTCTCTACGAATGGTCGATCTTGCTGTGTCCCTACGAGGATCTCTGCGACGATCAACTCTTGTTCCTCTACCCGTGCTGCTGATAGCTTGAAATGTCGCAGTATTATTTTCTTCACACGACGAGCTATATATATATATATATATATATATATATATATACCTAAAGTTCAAGACGTTTAAGTCTACGCAAGCTGGTCGCTCAGGCATTTTTTTGTTGTCACGACCCTGGGCGATCCACTGCGATACGTGGCAAGGAGGAAGTATGTGTTAGATTCTTGGTAACTTGGTGGAATAAGCACACTCGAAACCGGTTGAGAGCTTTCGGCGTAGCGACACACACACACACATACACACACAGAGAGACACAAACTAACAGCTACTGAAACTTTCCTCTCGTCCACCATAAATCACGTTTTTGGTGGTGATGTTTGTCAGTGTGTATATGAACGGGTGTAAGCGGACGAGCTTGTGGGAGTGCACGAGTGGGCCTGCGTCGTCGGGCTTTGCAGCGTCTAAACGCCTGTCGGGCTAGTTTCACCGGGTAGTAGTTTTCTGGTCGGTCGGAAGTTTCGCACAGAGTCGGAGGCGGAGGAAGAGGGATTGGATCGTGGCTGGCAGTAGCAAAAGTAGCAGTAGTAGTAGTAGTAGTAGTAGTCGCAATAGCAGCAACAGCAGCAGCAGTAATCTTTCCGTGCGGTACGATGTCGCCGTCGTTGTCGTCGTCGTCCTGGTCCTGGTCCTGCAGTCATCATCAAATCGTGACCTTTGCGAGATACGAAGGATAGGCGCTCAGTAGATTTGCTTAGTTGGCTAAACCATCTCCATGTGGTCTCTTGGGGGTGCTTGCTTATGCGCGCGCGCGCGTGTTTGTGCGTGTGTGTAAGAGAGGGTGAGTGTATGGGGGTATAGACGGGAGTGTATGAGGGTGTAGACGGGAGTGTGTGGGGGTGTAGGCGGGAGTGTGTGGGGGTGTAGATGGAGAGTAGGGCTGTAGACCGGAGTGTGTGGGGTGAAGACGAGAATGTGTGGGGGTGAAGACGGGAGTGTGTGGGGGTGAAGACGGGAGTGTGTGGGGGTGAAGACGGGAGTGTGTGGGGGTGAAGACGGGAGTGTGTGGGGGTGAAGACGGGAGTGTGTGGGGGTGAAGACGGGAGTGTGTGGGGGTGAAGACGGGAGTGTGTGGGGGGTGAAGACGTGAGTGTGTGGGGGTGAAGACGTGAGTGTGTGGGGGTGAAGACGAGAGTGTGTAGGGGTAAAGACGGGAGTGTGTGGGGTGTAGACGGGAGTGTGGGGAGTTACGTAGTGAGGGCTTCGACCGTCGACCCATCCGACGTATACGTACGACTTCTGGCTGCGTTTTTCCTCGTCATCTGTTTGCCTTGCGCGCCTTCGTATTCGTCTATTGGTGGTGTGCCGTTCCTAAAACTCCGACGGCCGAAGCGCATCGACATGAGCCAATAGCTCGCTATCTAGCTACAATACATGCAGCGCTCACAGCAGCCGCAGCAGCAGTGATGGTGGTGCTGTGTAGTGCTAGTACAAATAGTAGCACAAGTGATACATCTTGTTTAGTGGGGGTTGGGGGGGGGGTACTTTCTTGCCTTGCCTGACCTTGTTGTTGTTGCTGCTGTTGATGGGGTTAGATGTGTTACTACAGTTGTTGTTGTGGCTGCCGCAGCTCCTCCAACTGATACAGCTGCTGTTGAAACTGCTGGTGTTTGACCGACTCCCTGCACACTTGACTTCTGCATTCCCTTTGCGTGCTGGCTTGTTTGCTCGGCTTCGACGCGCCGACGCTGACAGGCACACAATTGGCACACGTATATATGTATATATCTATATATATATACAAATTCAACGCACATAACAGATGGAAGGAACTAAAATGCACTGCAAATGCAGGTGGTAAGCCGTTGTCGTCAATAAACATATTATTGTTATTATTATTAGTATTACTTGACGCTTTGTACGCGCTAATCTATCAACATTTATTGAGTGTGCACGGCGTTCGCAGAAGCGTTGATCACTTAAGACCGATAACGCTGAAAGAGAACGCAATAGCTCCTTTGTTGGGCTTGCCTGTGCAAGCGCCTTTTATAAAGCAATTGCAAGATTCGGTTATATTTGTCGGTTAAGCACCGTCTGCGGCTTCTGCTGCTGCAGGGATGTTATATCCCCAGGAGGTTTCTTCCTCTGTGATCAGCCGAGGCTGAGACACCTTGAAAACCACCTTTAATTCATCAAGATCGCTGAACGCCGGTTGGGAGAGTCAAACCTGACTTAGGTGCCTTTCGACGCTGTGACATGCGCTTAGATTCCAGACGCGCTATAGGTTCTGGACATGACAAACAGGTCTGACATGCATAGTAGCCCCTGATATAAAAGGGTGGCATGTGTATTTAGGTATACATAGCAAGCGAATAATAAATCAATGGTACAGATGTGTATACGCAATGTGTTGTCTTTTTTTGTACAATGTTGCACTAGTGCTGTAACAGTGACTCGATGATCTGCAGCTCTAACATATTCAGGTAGCATAGGTCTTATGTGCGTGAGGAGTCTACGCGTGAAGCCAGTGAAACCGGGCGAACCGTCCCGAAGGGACGAAACGGCCAAGCAAGCTCTGTAAGACGAAATTAAGCTTCATCGTTTGAGATTGCTCAAACTAAATATACGCGCCTGAAAGATGATTTTATCTGCTCTCCTGGGACTTAACTTGATGGACCCCGACGTTATGGCGACGACATCGGTCGGAAACGACTCGCACTTTTTAATTCCCAAACGGGATAGAATGTAACCCACTTATAATGCGTCTGCGCAGTCATATCTTGGTCTTCATCCGCTTTTTTCTCTTCATATATGTATATATATATGTATATATATATATATATATATATATATATATATATATTGCTAGCCACAATGGCCCTGGTATATATATATATATAAAGACGGTCATACGTCAGACTTTTCTGGCGTCATGAGAGCACCTATCCAACAACCAACGGGCCGAAATCCATACTCGTTCTTGTTGCGCCGCTGATTGAGATCGTGTTGTTGATGTGCCAGATTTGGCTATTGGCAAACAATGCTATATCCAAGTCGAATCGTCTTCCTCATGAAACGGCCGCCGTTGTCGCTGTTTATGTTTGATTTGAAAAACTGTGTCAGCTGTAACGGTGACAATAATAACAGCAACAACAACAACAACACCAGTAGCGACAGCAGCAACAACACCACAACAACAACAGTAGCGACAGCAGCAACAACACCACAACAACAACAACAGTAGCGACAGCAACAACAACCACAACCACAACTACAACAACAGCAGCTACAGGTGCAGCAAAAATAGCATCATACCGTTGTTACTAGAGGGATTCGAGTTAGCCAACAAAAAAAAACACCAGTGTTTCGCTACCAGTTCACCGGGTGCGACCGGAGGCTCGCTGCCCTTGGGTCGGGGGCTGGCTCTGAGCTGCCTAGAGATCCTGTATTTGAAGCGGCATCTAAGAAGCATCTTGTGGTAGGTAGAGTGCCCGCACGCAGCCGAACTGTACCAACAGCTGCAGCAGCAACAGGCGCCACCGTCATAACAGGAGTGGTGGTTGTTTCCGTTAACTTACGGACGTTCACGGCGGAACGAATAGCCAAGCACATTTCGTCTTCTTTCTGGCTCAGTTTTGCCCTCGTAGCTGCTGGTCGAGACATTGACGCGATGAGAGACGACTGAGGGCGAAAGAGAGCACGCGAGAGGGGGAGAGAAGCACCAACGCAGTCCGCCTCCACATTGCAGTACCAATCGCCAGCTCGCTTAGTAGTACCTCAACCTTAGCAGTGCCTCAATACGCGCCAGCACAGTTGTTGTTGCGGTTGCTGCTGCTGCTGCTGCTGTTGTTGTTGTTGTTGCTGCCGGCGTTGTTGTTGTTGTTGTTGTTCCTGCTGTTCTTGTTGTTGTCATCACTAAGATCGTCATCACCGTCATGGACAAAATGGTCATTTTTGACACATCATTCGCAGACGGCCTGGGCCGTCATGAGTACACTGTAACCGCTAACCCAATACGTCGATGAATGAGAGAGAACGAGGCGGCCCCGCTAGCTCCTTAGCAAATACTGCGGGCAGGCGGACATAACCAGTCGTCGTTTGTTAGATGAGCAAACAGCGGCATATGTCGCAAGTCGAGCTGTCATAATAATGTCATACTCTTAGGATTGTTGTTGTTGTTGTTCTTGTTGCCGTTGTAATGGTCGTCGTCGTCGTCGTCGTCGTCGTTGTTGTTGTCACTGCTGCTGCTGCTGTTGCTAATGCTCTATTTGTTAAAACCATCGCCATCGTCACGGCTGATGTTGCAGCCATTGCGAAAATGGTTGTTGTTGTTGTTGCTGCTTTGTTCTCATTGTTGTTGTTCGTGCTGATATTTCGTCGTTAGCCACAGCTGATACCAGCTAATACAACGTCGGCGTTACCGTGTATAACCAGCCACCACCACTTACTGTCTGTCCTCTGGTGACGACTACTTGCTTACTCACTTGGTATCCAGTATCTACCGTATGCATAAGTCGCTCTATGTGCATACATATATCCAGTAGAAGCGGTAAGTACCAATCAAAGTATCTCTTTCTCTCCTCTATTTCTCTCTCCTCCATATATATATATATATATATATATATATCTTTCTCTCCCTCCGCCCTATCTCTATTCTCCCTATTTCTCTCTAACTTTGTCTTTCACGGGCTCTCACTCTTGCGCGCCACTTGTAATTCGTCATTAGCTGGATTGGACCGACAAGTTGTTAGCCGGCATGATCTGACAGTGTGATTCATCAATGATGATGACGACGGCCCTGTTGCTGCTGCTTCTGCTGCTGCTGTTGGAGCTGCTGTTCTGCGGCGCAGGCTCTACGGGCTGGCCCCCTCCCTGTACGGGCTGCTCTCTGAAGGCGATCGAGCCGTGCCGTGCCATAATCGAGCCCAATCGTCGATCAATCAGTCTGCGTCAGACTGGTAGTAGTGGTGTCATCGTCATCGTTGGTGTGACGACCTGGTTTGATACTGGTTTGGTTGTAGTTCATAGTCGGGTAGTTAGTCAGTCAGTCAGTCAGTCATCACAGACATTACCATGATCGGAGTTTGTGCCGGCAGCTTCATGCATCTCTATCTACCTCTCACTGACTCTTCTCTTTTATTTCTCTATTCCCCTCTCTCTCTCTCTCTCGCACACACACACGTAAAAGGTCTCGCCCACGCTCTCAACTTGCTCTCTCTCCCCCTCTCTTCCTCTCCCGCTGTCTCCCCCCGCTTCTTTCTGATGACTACCCCCGTAACCCGAATGACGCTTGTTGCCCCATCACCCCCACCACTACCCTCCCTTCGTCACACCACCTCCACGGTGGTGCTTCTATCTTGAGTGGCGTTGAAAGGACAAACAAGAAAGCCACATATTAGATGGCAGCAACTGCAGCAGCACGTAGAAGTCGCTGTCGTTGTCGTCGCCCGTGTGATAGTCAACTGATATAGTCACCACATAGACAAGCTGATATACGGACATAGAGAGAGGGAGAGAGAGAGAGAGAGACATTGCACTACATAGACAGAGCAAGTAACATAGCACCGCATAGACAGACGAACAGTCAAATACACGTATGCACTGCACAGACAGAAAAACATACCGCACCAGCATAGACCAATTGACCGCAAGAGAGGAAGAGGGAAAGGTAGGGAGAGGAAGAGGGAAAAGAGAGTGCAAGTACACCGCACAAACAGACAGACATACTGTACATGCATACAGATAGACAGAATGACACCCCCATACACGTGATACTCTGCGTGTGTATGTATGTCTCGTACATGTCGAGCATACCGAGCACTCTAAAGTATAATACCTCATCGTGCACAATGCACACACATCATCCGCATTGATAGCGCCATCTCGTTATCGCGTCCACATCTCGTCCGTCAGGCCGTCCGGTTCACTGACTGACACCGGATAACGGTACCACTTAACGCTTAACAACGGTAACGACGGCAAAACGTAGCTGGCTCAGCAGCATCCGCATGCTTAAGAGCTGCGCCAATTCCGTTGGTTGAAGTGTTATTGTTGTGTTTGCTGCTGCTGCTTGTTTCGGTGCAAGCGCCGAGTTTGCCGTTACGCTGGCTGTTGGCCAGCATTGCCGTGCTGCTGGTGTGTTGTCAATATGTTTCGAAACAACAGCGACCAGCCACTTCATATCGTACGTATGTATGTACGTGTATATGAACATACGTACGACAAGCGTGGATCGACTTATAGGGGCACTTCATGTCTACGCGCGTGGGAGTGTACTTTATAAATATATATATATATATATATATATATATATATATATATATATATATGCGTATATATAACTGATAACTGTATACAAAATATACGCGATCAGACGCAAACAAACAAATATACGCTCAACACAGAAACTACTTTCAAGCTCCGGTAGGCTTGCCAATTGCGTTGCGCCGCATGGTCAATTCGAAACTGTTTTAGAACAGTGTTCTATATAAATATATATATATATATATATATATATATATATACATATATGTATATAGAGAGAGCACTGTTCTAAAACAGTTTCGGATTATATATATATATATATATATATATATTTACACTATACACTGGTACTTCAAGTGCCTTTGTTTCTAGCGTTTTAACATTCATTTGGATTATCATTCTCATTGTTGTTGTGGGAATCGCCTAAGACAGCTGCTCATCCTCAATGTCGTCAAGACATTTTATATTCCATACATAGTGATATATATTTATATATATATACAAAAGACCAAGTTAAGTGCAAGTCAATGAGGCACATACACCCACATGGGTGTGCACCAGGGTGGGACTGCGGTGTGCGGCTGTGCGCGTTCAAATGGAAACGGCGCGTCGAAATCAGTAGGCTACTTAGCACCATCACCCGACCGATAGCAGAGTTTGGACTGCCAAAATCACCTCGCCGCCGCCGTCAGCGCCGCCATTAACCACCGTCGATTGATCATATCGGTCAACGCCACGGTGGTCGTCATCACACCATCAGCGCCATCACAAGCAAACAACATCGTTCATCACGTTATCCATCAATATCGACTGGGGCTTTGAGTGGGGCCCCGAACCATAAAGTCGACAATCGAACGTTCCTCACGAACGCCGCTGGTATCCATGATGACCAACAGCAACAACTGCAACAACAGCAATAAGAGCCACAACCACAACAACAACAATAACAAAAAGAACCACAACAACAACGACAACCACAACAACAGCGACAACAGCAACGACAAGGACTCAACAGCAGAAGCAGCAGCCGAAACAGTGGCAGTGGGTCCATACCTCAAGCTTGAACGTTCTAAATTACCACGCCCGCAACAATACCGAAGTTGTTTCTACTACGACGAGTGTTTATTTCTTCTACAACTACCGTGTCGATGGCCTTCTTCACTGGTTCGTCCTTCCGTACTTCTGTAGTGACTCCCGAGCCGAGTGGATAGATGTAGAAGCCTAATGAGGTACGCTACAATCATCTTCCGCGCCGACGTCTTCGATGTCGAGCAAAAGCGATGACGATGGCTAAACTGGGGGGGGGGGGGGAGCCCAGACGCCACCGACCTCAAATGGCGTTCGTTCGTTCGCTATAGATGGCACTCGAAGTACATCTGCCACGTCCACCGCCCTTACCACCACCACCACAACCACTTTTTCCACGATTGAGTACTGACTACGAAGTTGTCAGTACTAGACTTATCCTTTCTGACGTTGCCCGAAAACGACGCGCCCCGTTCCCGGCCAGGAGGGGGCAGAGGCGCACATAAAGGGAAGAAGGGCAGGGCACGGCGCCGGGATCCAATCGCCGTCTAGTTGTGATAAAAGCTCATGGTTCGCGTTGCACCGGAAACTGCGGCGGGGAATGGATTTTTCAGAGATACCTCCCTTCCCACCCCCCCTGAAACCCACTCCTTTCTTGCTTGGCTTGCCAATGCTGTGGTTATTGTTGTTGCCAGGGTTGTTGTTGTTGGAGTGGTGGCTGTTGTTGTTGGAGTGGTGGCTGTTGCCGATGTTGCTGTTAGGTCGTTTGTTAGAATTTCTTTGGTAACTGTCGTTAATGCCAGATACCGTAGTTTGTGTGATTGTTGTTGTCGCTGCTTTTGTTGTTGTTATCGTTATTGTTGAGGGTACGACATTCAGTGGCCTCCAAACGGTCTCTACTTGGTACGACGGCACTATAGACAATGATCTTCCCACCGGGATTCCACGAAATTTAACACACGCGAGCGAGTAATGGGGAAGGGCAAATAATTTATATCTTACCAACTTACTCATTCAGAATGGAGTACTGATGCCCACGCATTTTTAGCCCTATATAGATACTGAGGCGGATGGAATTGTTATATATATATACAAATGTGTATCTTGATATATATATATATATATATATATACAAGTGTGTACCTTGTATGTATATCAAAAGGCGTCGTTAGTGTCATTCGTCACAAACGCTCACATTCACTAGCACGACGTACGCACATGTTTTAGACGTGGCTCTAAACAAGTCAATCCAATGGTATTGAGTAGACTTCGACTCCTTACTCTGCAGTAGCGGGCGCGACTCCAGTGGCGACCGGCGGCCCTGCACGAAGCCGGGCCGGGACTGGGGCGAACTTCGCGAATGTTAAACCACTGTACTTACAGCAGTCAGCGTCGTCGTATCAGCACTATGTAAGAGAAGGGCTGAAAGCCTCAGTTGCAGGGCTAGCAGCAGCACCAGCAGTAATATCGCGGCCGTGTCGCGACTAGTAATGTCGCGGCGGGCTGACCTCGAACGAGATCGGTCATGCCGAAGTGCGGCCGACGGTCGACAACTAAGCTACTCGTCTTATACCACATGAGGCGGTAGGAGGGGTGATGGGGAGGTGGGGTGAACTGTAAGGTTAGGGAACGTAAATAGGGAGTAGTGGGACATGGGAATAGTTCGATAGTAGCAATGGCGTAGTAGTAGCTGATATAGAAGACTACTATATCAGTCATCATTTCGTTTTTCCGTTTTAGCCACCTTTAGCGAGCTCATATTTCTGTACGATTTCTCGTCGTAGTAGTAATCATCGTCACGGCCATTCGTGACCAGGCGGACGGGTAGGCAGTCAACGTCGAGCCGAATGCGAGCGGTGACTTTGCATTAAAGTTGCAAATATCCTCTGACAGAGAGTTTAGCGCTTCTGTAGGCGCCAAACGGAGAGAGAGAGGCGTGGCGATCTCTATTTAAGCCGGTCGGACTATTGCCGAAGCCTGCGTGCAATATGCGCGAGGCATGCATACGTACATGCACGCAGGCCTCTCTAAGCCGAGGAGCGGTTCTAGGCTATCCTAGGCGTCAACACGGACCAGCGGGATTAACTGTCACTATCTCTTTCGGTACCTCGCTCTCTTTTCTCCTCCTTCCCTGCCTTGCGTGTTTTTTCTTTGCATAACCAGCCAAGGGTACATCGTGGCCTCAGCCTACAGCATCGTTGTGGTCGTTAGTCTCAGCTCACACGACCGCAGTTGTGGTGGAGATAGGGAATGATGCAATATATATATATATAGAACATTTTGTGATGATTTATTAATCACTTACAATACGTTTGCACATTCGGCAGTGCTTGCCTTAATATATATATATATATATATATATATATATATATATATATATATATCTTTAAAGAGAGAGTGAAATAAAGGTTAAATGAAGTTTAGTGCAGCTCTAATGTCCAGGAGTTGCTAGGTCTCAATAAGGCCCCTGTGTCGATGTCGTTGCTCCTGTTGTTGCTGAAGCAGCAAGTCAAGTTATTCATGACCGACTGCGTGCTCACTGTGAGTTAATTCAATGCATGACGACCTTAGTCAAACAGATCTGGCACGTCCTGAAAAGAGTGTGCGCCGCCTCACCGGTCCGTCGAGCAACTCACCGGACGTTTTTTATCTCCCTTCATCGCACAGGACTCGCGTTAGCATCGTGCGGTCCGGCTGGGAGGCTAATTAGCGTAATCTGTTAACCGAGGACGTTACGGTTATCCGGAGCAAATCAGTCAGTGATCTGATGTCGAGATCAAACATATTAGGACAGGATGTACAGGTGAACGGCCTACCGTACCTCCTCTGTTTGCCGCCCCCTCTTTCTCTCTCTCTCTCTCTCTCTCTCTCTCTCTCTTTGTGGCTTGATAGAGTTAGTTAGCTGCTAACGATAACTTGATTCAAGAGAATTAGCTTGTTCCTCGTCCTGTCCTTGATGTGGCAGGCGTGGAAACCGTGATGTGACGACCGGCAGGCTTCCCTGCGTTTTTGAAGCGCGTTGCCTACAAAGTGGGTCAACAAACCACAGATCGACCAGCTTCACCTGTCGTCTTACGTTGTGATCTTGCAGACCTCTGCGACGTTGGTTGGTCAGTAGATAGTAGCTAGCAATATCGGCAATGCCTATGGTGGCCAGCGGGTCTTCACTCTCTCTCATCTTGCCGGCCACATAGATAGATGGCTGTCCTATGTTGCCTACATTGTTTGTTCTATCCGGCTACTAGATGAGGTGATGACGTGCCTATGGTCGTAGGCCCGCTGATGCTTGCATACGCCCACCTCCGGCCTCTGGTCGAGACGCAGGTGAGGGTGAGGACAGAGCAATAACTGGGCAAGCAAGTGGTCACCGATCATAAACCAATCCGCCTACGAGATTGTGCTGTATATGAACCGTACTGCCTTGCCTTGCGCCTCTTCGATTGCACGGTCATTTCTACCCAACCTCACCACCGACACCCGCCCACATCTGGCCTCGTCTTGCCCCCCTCCAGTCCCTGTGTCTAGTCGGTGGTGATACCCAAACATTTCTGCTGGACGAGGCTGTGGGTTGATACTGCTATCCGCACGGCCTGCAAACATGTCGCACGCCAGAAGATCATCATCGGGTTCCGTCTCGGTGGCCCCACTCTGTCCCTGTTTTCCTTGGAGGGGGGTGCGGGGAACGCTTCGACGTCGCTGCTGCTGCTTCTGCTGCAGTTTCTACTACTGTATCGCGTTCGCTTACCTGCATGTGAAATGCCTCATCGTGTCGCGTCGTGTGAGCTTGTCGGGGGCACTTTCGCCCGAGGCCTAGCTCGGTTCCCGGGGGGGGGAGGGGGGAGACGATGGTCGCCTCGGCTGTGCTCCGGCAGCGCTCACCAGTGCAGCAGCCCATTGCTAGAGGCGTTCACTAACTCATCTCGACTATTGATTTCCGGTAATATTCGCTTTAAACCACGCGCAAAGGGTCTTCCAACATTTCTATCCTACACCGGCCAATATATCCGAGACAGCCAGCTAACGGCCGCTCGCCGCCGTTAACCTTCTGATACTGTACGTGCGTCAACGGACTGTAGAGCGGACATTTTCCCTACGGATATCGTCTAAAAAGCTTATTATTTTCTTTTCTATGGCTCTGAATATATGATAAAAAAACATATATATATATATACATAAATATATATATATATATATACATTTTTAGAAACAAAATAGCTTGTTGTATACCTTTCAACTACATAGTACAAGAAATCTAGATGTAGACACGGCCATGTAGACAATTTCTTTGAGGTTTGTCAAGGGGTGGGAGGGGATCTAGACCTAGTCAAGCTCAATCGTTCAAAGTGTTGGTTAGTCGAAGACTACTATATCAGCCTTCATTTCGTTTTTCCGTTTTAGCCACCTTTAGCGAGCTCATATTTCTGTACGATTTCTCAAGTAGCGGCATGTAGCAGCAGGACAATGCTCAGTAGTTTCTTTCGGACCAAACTTTAGTCGCCCAAGACACCACTGCTAGAAAAACTCTAGATTTTTAATGTAAAAGCGTATTCAAATGCATCGTTGAAACTGCAGCGTCATATGACAAGCACGAAAAGTGAATCGCGCGCGTCTCCAAAAGGACACTGACGATTTTCTATGACGGTCGCCAAGTTCTTTTCAGCCATGACCAAGCATCGATGTGCTTGGTCATGGCGGAGTCCCCAAGCAGAGTATTGGATGGACTCTCGCTCTGCGCATACAAATATATATATATATATATATATATATATATATATAGCGAGATCAATTTGCACTTAGTTGGTCCCTCCTGGCTGCCGACTAGCTGCCGGCAGAGCTAAGAAATGTCGTCAACTTATGGCTCCTCAGATAGGCGGCGGCAATTCAGAGAAACGAAAGCCGAATACAAAGGAATCGTATCGTATGCGTGCGCACAGGAGAGCGATCCGAATAATCTGTGAAGAGTGTGCCGCTACAGAGTCGCAGTTCTCACTTGTGCCTGTTTATATTTAAGACGTGGTAACGTGAGACAGAAATAGAGGGGAGAGAGAGAGAGGCAGACTGAGAGGGGACGTAGCCATTCCAACAGTGAGTAAATAAAAGAACGAGCAAGGAAGAGATCATGGCCTACGCTGATAGGATATTAGGATTCTTGAGTATATCGAGCCGCGATAGTGACAATGACAATAGCGACCAACAAACTGTCTTGGACGACGCTCGGAACCGGCAGAAAATGAGCTCGCCCCCGTATGGGTATGGCGGCACAGCCTATACCTCTGGCGTCGCAGTTCTTACTTTCAGCAGCTAAGCCTCGCGGTAGCGAATTAAAACCTCACTGCGAATAGTTTGCGGGGTCACGTTTGTGCGGCCGCCGCCCGGCTTCCGAATAAGCAAGGTAGGAAGGAAGCTAACTTGTTCAACCCACGACCACAACCACCAAGGCGGATCGAAGATGAATCGAAGTCACTTTTCCGCGGCAGTAGCAGCAGCGGCAGCTTTGCTCTTTTCTTTGCCCTTAGCCTATTCTGTGTCCTTTGCTATCGTGACGCTGTACCCTTCGCTCGCTCGTTTAACGTTGTCGTCGCTGGATGGGCTGTACTGCATTGCTCGCCCATTGCAGGAACTGCCCGAGGCGTTCGTTTAACACGTGCGAAATCGTATCGAGACGGGTCGAAAGCTGACCATCCGCATTGCACCCCGAGCTGAACGTGTTGTTTCAATCGGCTTAGATTCTATCGACTGGTGTCAAAGTCAGTGACTTGTGACTGAGTAGGTCTCTTAGAAGTGTGTCCACACGGCCTACGTCCATGAAATCGTTCTCGTCTTTCCCCTGTTCTTGTATTCGCGTGCTCTAACTTGGTTTTTCTTTTGGGAATTTTACCGGGCACTCTGCTCCTTCACTAACTAAACAGCGTTTTGTGGAGTGTGCCATCCCCGGGACCGGTTGATGAAAAACGTGCGAGGGCAAAAAGCTTGGCGCCGGTATCAAACCTAACAGAGCTCAAATCCCGTCCGTCCGGCTTATAGCACCTGCCGCCACACCAATATCTAAATCAATGTCACTGTTTCTCTTGCAGAACATTTTCTAATCAGAGGTGCATCTTGCAGAAAGCTCAATTGTATGTATATATTGTAGCTGTTTGTTTATTAATAGGGGAAACATGGTAAGTAAGACTGGCCGAGCCTATCGAAATACCGGTAATTGTCATTTTATTCTATGTTATTTCATTTCATAGATTTGTTTTTCATTACATCATATTGATATTTAATGTAACTTACACTATGGGCTCCTATAATTGCACACCCAACTTTTCAGACAAGGATTCGACAACGATGGTGGCGCTATCGAACCTTATCCAATATGTCGCTGTCTGTGTATCTCCTTACCATTAGACCATTAACGGATTATAGTTCACCATAGGCTTTCTAGATAGACCTGTCAACCAAGGCTATGTGCTCTACAAGCTCACGTAGTCAGCTGGCACTGCGAGACGCCTTGAATTAAACACATTTTTTAAGGAAGTTGTTTTTAATTCTAGACTATCCTGCGTCCCCTGCGGGCTTGGAACTAAACCTGAGGTATATTTTTAATGCACTAAGGGCCTTCGCAGTACAATCGCTTAAGTTGCAATTGTACTGCGAGAAGCCTACAATTACGACTTGAGCTAATATGGAAATTATAATTTGGATTGTTGGAAGATCTCTTCGTGCGTGTGACCACGTTGAGGTGGATAGAAAACTCTTGTATTTGCACAAAGGGGGTTAAAAAGGTTATAAGCATGACTAATGTCAATACGAACGAGGCGAACGACCCAAACAGCGGAAGAATACGATGCACTTTGTATCACAGAAGACCAAGCGTCTCCAATGAGAAAAGGTATAAAATAAAATAAACAGCTTTGCGTAAGCCGAGCAGAAGGTTCCTAACGTAGATGCACAACGCCGCTAAAAATATTGCACGGTAAAAAACGGAGCTGTTGTGGAATTGTGGAATATTGCCATCACAGTTTCCTCCCTGTGCATTAGGAGCTGCCTAAGCAAATACCGCGACAATTTGGCGTGTTTATTTTCCCTTTCGAATTGTATTGAGGCCAGCAGACGAATCAACAATATATATATATATATATATATATATATATATATATATATATATATATATATATATATGGAACATGTGGCTAAAAGTGTCTGTGTCTAGGATTGTTAGACGCGATTGAATCTTACCCCACCACAGGAGCGACAAAGGGACGCATTTGGTGAAAAATGCTTTAGTAATGACACAGAACGGTCGTTACATTCCTAGATAACGGAGTCTCACGATGTGTCATAGTAACAACCATTATCCGTGAAAAAATAAGTAATGCAGCTTAAAAATGTGCTGCAGTGATGTGATTTTTATATGCTTAAAATATGTCTTCTGTCTGGCCAGCGTGTAGACGCCATCCTGTGTATTTTGTCACTGTGCCAATTCTATCGAGTAAAGCGCACTGCATAGTAGGCCGCGTGTTTTATGCTTACTTGTGAAACTCCAAGTTCTACATATCCATATGAAAGTATACAGCATAGCGGTATATATATATATATATATAAATATATATGGATAGAGAGAGAGATTACAATGGTGCACGTCCACCGAATAATAACGAAAAGGCTTAAGACGTATCAGATACGCTACCGCAGAGGTTAAGACACGTATATTGCAGAAACCACGCGAACAAGAAAAAGCAAAAAAGTGAGATCGTTTGGAGCACAGTTCAGACTACAAAACCAATCTCAGCACGCACCCCGTAATCCCTGCGTTTAGACTGCTCCTTTTCTGGCTTGCGTAGCCAATACGCTTGGAAGGCGGGATCTGCGCCGAGCCTAGTGTTAAGCACCTGCCGGCCAAGATCTGCCGTCAAGCGCCGAGAGCGCATGGACTCTCAGTCGAGCGTAGCGTGTTTGCAATCGTTATCCTCGAGCAGAGAAGAGCAGAGATGACTGCCGAGAGATGACCCGCCGCAATGAGGCGCATGCTACCAAACGCAGGGAACACAAAGGGCCAACGAAACCTCTTGTCTCTCGGCCTTGTGCGAAAGCCTTGTCGCCTCGACCATCGTCAACGTCACCACCGCCGCGAAAACGCTGGTGATTGGCTCAAAACGAGCGGAGCGCTGTGCAGGAAGGTCCGAGTGGCTCCTCACGAGCGTCATTGCATTTTCGTCGTCATCACTGAATTGCTCGTACGTGCAACAAAATCCCTTTCAGATTGCTGATGGATCTTACCCATCATCATCATCATCATCATCATAGGGACAACATAAAGGAGACACATACACCTATGCAGCACGGGGGCACCCTCAACACGGCCATCTAGATCCACCCGTCGGCCCCCCATCACGTGTAGACTATGTAGCGGAGGCACACAGGCAGGTTGCATCCATGTAGCCTCAGTCCGAACGATGCGGGACTGCGAGCGATTGCACAACCCCGGCTCGTACGCAATTGGCGTTAGCGTTTTGTTGAAGTGTATGAGATGGTTGGTCGCCGAAAAGGCTGAGAAACATCGTTGCCGCGCGGCAAACAAACATACAAATGATGATGACAGCCCGAGAGCAGGCCGACCCACATGTCGTTCGGGCGATCTTCTAACGCAACAAAAGAAAAAATTGCAGGAGGTTGGAACTCACCCACTGTATATATATATATATATATATATATATACATATACATATAGGTTGAACGATCTACATCTATCGTTTGGCGAGTGTTCGCGATAGCAGAAGATAAGGAAGAAGAATAAGAACATGTTAGAGAAAATTGCGAAAATAACGATACGGCTGACGGGGACCGGTACAAGAACAACCTCCAAGAACACAGATATAGAAAGAGGGAGAGATAGGGGGGGGGGGGGTGGCGAGCAGGAAAGACCCAAATGTGGAGACGAGACGGGGAATAGGTATCACGTTTGCATTGCACTTTGCACACGTGTTTATTTCGACCGAAGTGCTGGTGTTGTCGGGCTGTTATCCTCGTTGCAACAACAACCGTAGCAACGACAACAACAACAACAACATCTACTTCTGCCAGTACAAAGCCTATTTCTAATACTATTATTACTTTGTTCTTTTTTTCGGGCTGACTCTCAGCCAAGATTTGACGTCCACGGGACTGCTTTCCGCATTGCTTTATAAACGGACCCCATCATAACTACAAATGTGCAACGGTGGGGCTCGAACCCGCGCCGCACCTTTATGCCTCCTTCGGTTGCGAGGCGCAGGCGAATGCACCCACCACGCCATCGGACTCGACCATTATTGCTATTTATATACTATATACTAATCTTTCTACAAGTACTACTATGAGTATTACTACCAGGGCTGTCTTCGCCTACATGCCAGACAGGTGGTGCACTGCAAGGTGATGGCCTAACCCCGGTCTAAACGGATCTCTATTTGCTCGTAGGCTTGCCTCCTTCTTATTCTTCTTATTCTCTTTTTCTTCAGCTACTGCCTCGCTAGATAGAAACGTACGCGTGCATAGACTTCTTCTTGTTTTCCTAGTGGCGATAGCAGTCGCCCTTAGCCACATGGGGCAGAAGCGCTACTAGATCCCTTGGAGCGGCACGAGCGGGAAAAGAAAGCGATACAAAACGGAGAAACGAGGAAGAAACAGGGCGATACTAGTGTAACTGGTAGAGCACATAAAGAGCGCTAGCGCCCGTCGACGGTGATACGGTAAAGTACGGGGATATTGTTGTGCAACCTACTGAACTCGTGAGAACGTGCCTATTAATTTTGTCTCTTCTTCCGCTGCACATACTACTTCCACTGGCTGTGTAGCCGCCATTAAATGACTGCTTATCGTGCAGTTTTCCAAGTTACCGTTGTTCACATTATTGTGACCTTTTCTAGCCAGCTACAGTCCAGGGAAGACACAGCCAACGAAGAATCTCCTAGGCGCCTCTTTGTTAATTTGTGTATGTGAAGTTTAGCCACGGGCCCCAGGTACAAGTCAGCTGGTCGACCAAGAGAAGATGGGACAAACTGGTACGCTGCTGAGCCAACAAGGCCTGTACGCTTCTACCGGTACCCACCACTAATTGTTTTTAGTCCGTTTTTGGCAGGGTCGTATTGATTCTCCATCTTAAACCAGACACCGCCCCAGCTCGGCATTTGCCGGTGCCAGCCATCGCCGCAACTCATCTCAAGTGATTTCTGTGGCTACAGCGACAAAAATCGTAGTCGCTTGCCAAAATCGAGAAGTCCGTTACGAGACGCTAGGCCAATTCCGTAATTGCCAATGCAGATGTCCGAGTGTTGAGAAGAGAATAATCTGAGAAGAGAAAGAAACAAAGGATAGTTAGGAAAACGACAACAGAGAGAAGAGAGGAGAAAATTAGACAGAAATGGTTCAAAGTGGAAGAAGTCAAGCAAAAAATAGGAAAAATCAGTAGCGACATTCACCTGCACTGCTAGCTAAAAAATGGGCACTATATGAACAGCAAACATCCCGCGGGCGCGGTGTGTGGCCGCAGAACGAAATGTGTGCACTGCCTGGGTGTAGCTTCACAACAGTTCCCCACCCATCGGTAGGCTGTCTAGCCAAAAAGCCGGGGTTACTCTGGTTGTCTGCAGGTGTCATCTCCGTTCTTGACGAGACAGAAGCCCAACCGCGAACACGATACAGTGGTGGTGGTGGGTGAGGTGGGCCGGGGAAGACGCGCGGCGTGGGCGCTACCCCCACACACCGCCTCTCTCTCTGTCTCTATCTCCTTAAAACCCCCCATGGACCCTCACATAAAGCTAGGGGAAACGCCCTCCGAAGCGTAAAACCACGCCTTACTCTTTTCTTTCGTTTTTCTGCACCCTGCTCCACGTAGAAGTTGCGTGTGACAAATTACGAATGTTGTGTTGTTGTTATTGTAGTATCTCTGACAATAGCGCTTGGACAGGGTAAGCGCCCAGGGGGATGGATACAAGCACACACGGTACCGTGGTTACCGTTGCGTGTCGTCATTGTTGTTGTTTTTGTTGTTGACGCTTTCTATCGTTGTTGTCGTTGTCGTTGAAGTCGTTTTTATTCCTCTTGTCATTGCTGTTGTTAACGTTTTTGTTCTTGCTACTAGTGCTGCCACCGCCGATGCGTTTTCCTTTCATTTTCTTCTTTGTCTTCCTAGCGTTCTTCTTTCTGCACTGCACCGACACACTGACTTTCCGCTTTCGGGGTGCCGCAGCCGGCTAACGAAAATGCCGAGAGGAAATGTTCTTTCAAATTATTGCTAGCACATACACGTCCATATACAGCCATGCATACAACACCATACCCATTGAACAATACCCATACAACCTAAAAGCGTAAGTGCACATACAAAAATACACTCTCCAACATTCTCGCACCCTTCCGTACACATACACAGACATTCAGACATACATGTATACATATACAGACGTATGTGAGTACGCCAAGCCCAGCTGGGGTGGCTGGGCTGACGCAACCCGCGTGTCTAAGTTTAAGCCCCTTTAGCCCTTCTAGCTCTGCTACTGGCCATAGAGTCGGCAAATTGCGGGCTGGCGAATCAAGAGGAAAGGCCCTGTTCCTCGTTGACACTGGCCCCACGCGGCGGCTCTGGCCTTTACTTGAACTGCTGTACGACGCTTTGTTGCTGTTGTTGTTGCTGCTGCCGCTGCTGCTGTTGTTGTTGATGCTGATGATATTCCTCCTGTACCACATCGCTGTCCTCAAGCGCCGTACGCTTGTATATTCCTTAAGCCATTCCGCCCCGAGTCCCAGCTAGTTTCCCAGGCTGACTCTGCGTTTTCTCCAGAGCTTCAAGTGTCGAGTGTGCTTGCCGTTTTGAAACTTTCAATCAACCGCCGTCCCGTTGCAAGGATGAAACTGACCCGATTGATGTTGCTAATGCGGCTGCGTTGTTGCTATTGTTTCTGTCGTTGTCGTCGTCGTCTTCAGTCTGTTTGCTACTGTTGTTTGCTCGTATAGCGTTTGTCATTGTTATCGCCGTCATCACTACCATTTCCACATCTGCGGTTGTTCTCCCGACTAGTATGGTTGTTATAGTTATAGTTATTGTTGTTGTTATTACTGTTGTTGTTGTAGGTTCTGCCGCACTCCATCCTTTAGTGGTGGCGATAGTGTTCCTCCGGGGAGGGCGGGAGTCTCAGCGACGCAATGTGGCGTTCACATATGTGTCATGTATACATATACACGGATGTTCGTCGGGCAACGCGTGATACGCTTATGTATTCGTCGGTCGGACGACTAGCCGGCTCTGTGCTTCTCTTCGTCTTTTGTCTGAGCGACAAAATCATTCTCGACGACAGAGCCTGGACGAGTGCACTGCTGGTAGCGGGGGTACACCTACCAGCAGCCACAAGAGCAGCGCCAGCAGAGCTCTCTCTCTCTCTCTCTCAGCTGAGTGTGGCTCAGCTGAATGTGGCTAACTCATATTTAATGAATGCTGCGCTTTCTCATCTTGCTCAAGCCTCTTCCACCTCCCACGGTCGTCCCACCGGGTAGGGTCCACCGAAGGACCCCATTTTGGACCCTTCACACGCGTCCCGCCATCCCCCAACTGAAGTCTTTCATGCTCACGGGATCCTCCGCTTTTCTGCTCGGCAGCGCAACGGCCGCTTCGGCCGTCATTCTGCACAGCCGAGGTGCAGGAGACTGCAACACTAATTAACGCGCTGAATAATAGTTGTCAAGTTTTGTGTCTGTATCCCGCCAAGCACATTGTGACGGCGGTGGGCTTTCTGGGCACATTTTAGAGAGACAGATAGCGTATTGGGGCAGATGTTGTGCTAGCGCCGAAAGGAACTTAGAGAGGAGCTGGACATGAACCAGACTCGAATAGGCAGACACACCGGCTGGGGCTACTTAAGCCAAGTGACAGCTTCTATCCAGGTATATATATTATATATATATATATATATAAATACATATATATATATATATATATATATATATATATATACATATATATATATAGACTGAGGATGGAGTGCACACGGGGAATATTTCTACTGAATATTCAGAAATTGCTACACTAGCAGATCGCGCTGTCGCGGTAAGGACGCCGGCTGATACCTTCGCAGAGAATGAATACTCGACAGACTATGCAGCATAACAGCTGAATAGTAGATACAAGTCGTGTCACGTGATTGTTGATTTATTACCTCATGCTACTGCGGTAGCTAGGACACACCCTTAGAATTTTTCATACCCCAGAGGCTCTTCTGTCTAGTATCGCGGTTGTTTTCCTGGACGTGCACACCTGATCGGTAATGCTGGTGTGGTCGTATTGCTGTTGCAGTTGTTGATGCTGTAACTGTTATCGTTACAATTTTCGCCGAGGCCGTCGTTGCCGTTACTAGCAATGTAGACCTTGTTGTTTGTTATCTTATCTCCTTACTGTTTTTATTATACTAGTCGTTTTCTATTGTGGACTCTATTTGTGGGCAATTCAGACGGCTACTGCGAATACAAATCGTACGTAAGAAAGAACGAACGTTATTAACCTTGTTTCGGGAATCATCTGTGTTTGTGTGTACTTTTCAGGTACGTGCTCCAGCATTTGCAGTGCACTACAATCGCTTCAGTCCGTACGATTAGTTTATGGACGCTGCATGGAGAGTTACATTTCAGTATCTACGATGTGTGGCCATAATGATCGGAATTCGGCCGGCATCCAGCGACCTTTCTACCTTCCAGAATCAGCGTACGTATTATTTGTCTCCACTTGGGGCTTTACTACTACTACTACTACTACTAAACACTGTTGTACTTACGTACGCCCTGAGCAATCGTTGGCGAGCCCAACATGTCAGTGGGACACGTTGATTTGGTTTATTATTTATATTTGTTTGCACGTTATTGTCTTGTGCTCTTCGAGGGTTTACTGACGATGAGAAACACGACAATCTATGCATTGATAGCAATACGTGCCCCGAGCAACGAGTCTACCTAAATCCAGCTACATATCACCAGGTTAGCCCTAAGTCGTACCAAGCAACCACTTCCTCCAAACTAGTGAACCCATTTACCTTGTTATTGTTGTTCACTGTTTGTTGTTGTTGTTGTTGTTGTTGCTATTTGTGGCTTTACTGTGGGCCTTACGAGTGCATCTCGTAGGACTCTATTGGGGGCATATGTTACCTTGTATAATATATATATATATATATGTATATATATATAGAGAGAGAGGGAGAGAGAGATAGAGAGAGAGGGAGACATTCAAGTCAAAATGCACTCGATTCGAGTTCACAATGTGAGGCCGTCACCGGAGGAGAAACATTGCCCTATCTCCGTCGGCGGTGATACTTGGTTTCAGGCGTATTACTGCCGGGTGTCACACCTCCATTCCTAGAGAGCCGGACAAGCGGCCAACTCACAGCGCGGGACCGACAACTGTCAGGACTAAGGGGCATCCTATCCTGTCTATGTCAGTCACTCGAACTGGTAAAGTCGACCGACTGAGGCAGTGGAGGGCAGCCTCTGCATTTGCGGCACAGTTACAGGACAAGGAGATGAAGAGGGGGAAAACAGAAATATGCAGAGAGAGAGAGCGCTCGATAGGAGAGCAAGGGGAAGAGGAGGCTGAAACAGACAGAGAGAGAGATAGAGAGAGAGGCCGAAGGATTTGGCTAGCGTCTTTCGGAATCGGGTGGACTAGGTGGAAGTGGTAGGATGATTAAGGAACATCAGGCAGAGGCAGAAGGGGAGTGAATGGCGCTGTGTGAGTGTTTGCGTGTATGATACCGAGCGGTGGACTTGGTGGCGGACAGCGCCGGCAGAAATGAAACGGCAGCAGCAGCATCGCCAGCAATGATACGACACAATTCACTAGGTGTACGTAGGCACGTGCGTACGACAAATTTATCTCGCGTCGAAAGAACTTGTATCCCTGGGCTATGCCCCCGGACATTGGGGGGGGGGGGGGGCTAAACGCGCCGACAGACTGACAGAGAGACCGACACACATACATACAGACAGGCAGGCAGACAGACAGAAAAGGATAGAAACACGGAGTGCTCTATGTGCTATTTGCTCTGCTCTCCAGCGCTCTGCAACTGACTCTCGTTCGTTCTCTCACCTCGCACAAATCGGGGGGGGGCCAAAAGCCACAACATGGAGCAGAACCGGCAGCGGCGGCAGCAGCAGCAGCAACCGTCGCCGCCGCCGCCATTGCCGCCTGCTAGAAGCTACAGTGGTCGGTTACAGCCGACCCTGGCACAAAGCACGTCGTAGGCAGGCACGCACGCCTTGCACGAGGCTGTCGGTCCGTTGTCTGCCTTATCGAAGGTGGAGTAGCCGCTAAACGCCGGAGACCGCGGCGAGAGGTGAGGGTCGTCGAACGGAGGACGCACGAACAGACGGGCGGGCGCTCTCTCTGTGCCTCCTCGTTCGTTGCGAGTGAATAGTCGCTCCCGAGCACAAATCTCTTCACATCGACCCAGCGAGAAAACTGGCCACCACAAATCGGTCGGTCGATTGATAGGTGGGCAAACACTCGGCTCAAAACCGAACCACATGATATACAACACTACACACTAGCCACAGCTGTAACTTCTGTCACCGATCAGTGCAGTAGTCTTTATAGGCGTATATATATATATATATATATATATTGTGGATGACGCAAACATGGCACTATAAAACGTACGTAACGGGATCATATCACTTCAAATGGAATCGCTTGCGTTTGACAACTTGATTTGTCAACATTTTACCAGAATTGAATATGAATAGTTCTGCATTGACCGATATGCTTCAGATGCAAGACTGTATAAATATATATATATATATATACGTGTCTGCGAACACCGTACCCGTCTATATGGACGCTTATAAATGTATGTGTACACCCAGAAAGACGGCGGTGTCCTTGAAATGAGCTCATGTCTTGTTCTTGGTCGTTCGTCGCTTGCCGCAGCGTTCGCTTTATTCATCACTGTTGTTGTTGTTGCTTTTGTTATGGTAGTAGTAGTAGTAGCAGTGGCAGTGATATTCAGCTTCATAAACATCATGCCTGTTAGAAATGGCCCGCATTTTGCGGTGCCGCGCGCACATCCCTTTCTTTATTCCAGCTTCTTCCATTCTATCTCTCTCTCCCAGCTCCTTCTGTCTCCCTCTGGGTTTCTTCCTTCCGTCATCCCCATCCCTATCCCACTCACCCCACTTCTTCCACATCTCTCTCTCTGTATCGCTCTCTAGTTCACTGTTTCCTCTTATGCTATATACTCGTCTGATAGAAAATTCCGCCATGTTGGCCGGCCAGTCAAGCGCGAGTTCCGACGTGGGCAACCTACGTCGTGGCGGAAGAGCTTGAGCATCATGAGATGGCGTGCCGAGCCATCTCATTGGCTGGTTCGTTCCTTGCTCGTACGTGCTCTTGCCGCCCTTGCCCGCCCGCCCGACTACCCCTTTGCTCGGCCACCGAGTCGCCCGCATTTGGGGCGGCTTGCTTTGACCTTTGTCGTTTTGTCATTTCGGCGACTCGCCGTGCTTAGTGGGGGGGTATCTACCAATCTACCATTCCCTAGCTGGCAGTAGAATCGCCGTTAGACGACACAGTACGACATTGTATAGACGACATAGTATCGTAATGGGAGTACGGGTCGAATTCGTAGAAGTAGCAGTAGCAGTAGTAGTTAGTGGTTGTGGTGCTGGTCGTCTGGGCTGGGCTTTTCCTTGTCACAACAAATCCTTGTGATAGCCTTGCGTCGAATGACCAAGCACAGAACCCAAGTGCTTCAGGATGAAGTGTGTCGTCTTTTTTTTTTTCATCTAGCGCGTTCCGTGCACATCCCTAAGGTCCCGTTCGAATACAATAAATACATAGATAATTAGATAGCAGATAGATAGGGATCGATTGTAGGTTCGATCCTGGGACATCAAACCTGCAATCGAGCCTACAGAAAACAACCAGAAACCAGGGAGCATTGCGCATTAGCAGCGTCCCAGATCATGACACCATGCAAAAAATAACGCAACATTTTTCACCCGAAAGCCGGAAAAGTTGCGCCTATATATGCAAAATTCGAAAAAAGAAATCTCTTCTCTGGCTCTATGAATCTACTTGTCTAAGATACAATCCGGGGGGGGGGGGGCTCACTTGCACACAAACTCACGCCCGCACACACGGGGAGGGTCCGACCGTGGTTGATTGGAAGGAATTTAATAGTTGTAGTAGTAGTCTAGTAGAGATGTAGTTAGTACAAGTACAAACAGTTGTTGTTGCCGTCGTTGCGATGAGGGGGCCTAGACGATGTGATGTGCTGAGACAACCGTTGTATAACACCGCAAGCGAGCGGTGGTCCGCCACACTAATGATAATGAAGCGCTGCGGTCCATACGATGGACCAAGATACTACAATTTGTATTTGTTACTACTATACCTTCCAGTTAAACGATCGTCTTGGTGACTTGCAAACATGTATTCAGACAGAACAATTGTACAACGAGCTGCTGCGCCAGTATTATAAAAACCGTACCTCACCATCCATACCATCGATCGCCATCATAAAGATACCATGCAATGGTATACGCAACGCACTGTGCCTGGAAGCACATCTATACAGACATGTTTGCTTGCGTTAACTAGACGACCGACCAAGAATAATATCGCCACGAAGCCTAGCTGAATAGTTGTTTTCTCCTGTGTCGTACTATGATCTAGGATGCTGTAGAGTGGAGGCATTATCCGAGCGGTACCAATTGTTTTATGCAATATATTTATATATATAAATATATATATATATATATATATATATATATATATATATATATGGCGAAGTGATCTAGAGGGCCAGTGCGGGATTTCGCCGGTTCGATCCCTGTAGTCCATCTAATTTGCTTTGAGTAATGCTCATTGAGAATAGATGATAAACCATACCACTGAAAGTCAGCGGCCACGCCGCCACGAGAACTGCTTGGGAACGAGAACTGAAACCCTATGCATATATATATATATATATATATATATATATAAAGAATTAGAAGGAGGTGCTCTTGAAAAGTTTACGCAGGCGTTGCGAAAGAGGTGATGTGCTATATATATACTTCAATGCGTCTATTTTCACGGAAAGAAGTTACCGCTAAAAGATCGTAGTCGTCGTCGTCGTCATGTGGAATATCTGAAAGCCCGCCCGTGCTGTAATGCATGCAGGAAAGCACTTGCTGCATCCACCGTTACTAAATGTAGAGCGCCTAGACCTCCAAATTGCTTGCCACAATATGGTTGATAACCAAATGAGTAACCTATGCGTTGGTACTAATAGCACACACACACATTTCTATATATATATATATATACGTGCATATGTACACACGTATTTTTGCACATGCGCAGCGCATTTCTATCATACCAACAACATTTATAACAACAGCAACACGAATAATACAATGAAGTCTAAGAAAAGAAATCTTACGGGTGTCCCCACGATTTCAGCTGCGCTTGGGGCTTCGCGGAAACATCTTCGCGAGGTGTCCCTACAAGACAACGCCGGCAGTATTGCTGGCTTCTTGTGCGGTCCACGTTTGTCAATCATTGCTTGTTGTTGTTGTTGTTGTTACTGCACCTCATGCAACGTCTGCCGGTGGTCTGCCTGTTGTTACCGCCCCTCTGCTGCCGTTGTTGTTTTGTTGTCGTTGTTGTTGTTGTCGTTGTTGTTGTTGTTGTTGTTGTTGCTGTCGTTGTTGTTGTTGTTGTTGTTGTTCTTCCTGCCGTTTTCGCTCCTGTTGTTCTGCTAGTGTTGTTGTTGCTGTTGTTATTGTGTTTATTGTTGTGGGCGCTGTAACTGCTGCTGCCGTTTTTGTTGTTGCTGAGTTGTTCGAATTGTTGTCGCTGTCGACTGCTATTGGCTCTGTTGTTGTGGTTTTTATTAGTATTTTAATTGTTTCCCACGTTGTTTTTATTACCTGCTCTTGCTGTAGTGCTTGTTTTGTTACGGTTGTTGCGGTTCCTATTATTTCGTTGTTGTTGTTGCTGTCGTTGTTGCTGCGTTTGTTATAGTCGGTATTGTCATTTTTATTCATATTTTTCATCTCTGTTGATATGGTCACTATTGGTGATTATGGCTTTGTTGTTTTACTTGTTGTTGTTGTTGTTACTGTGCTTATTATTGTTTATGTTGTTGTCCTTATGGTTTATTTATCGCATTCACTATTTTTACTTTTTATGTTGATAATGTGATTGTTGTTGTCATTTTGACGCGGCCATCAACGCGTTTGTCATAATTCTTGTTGTTACGGGTGTTGTTGTTGTTTGGGCTCGAAGCAACGATCGTGAAATAATCGTTGTCGGCGTCACGTGCGTATATGAGTCACGACACGACAACAACAATAACCGACAACACAACAACAACAACCACGACAACAACAACCACGACGACAACAACCTCAGGGTAGGTAGAGGGAGAGTGAGGAAAATACGGCCCGAAAACGAGAAATAATAGCTCTAGTGAGGGATGAAGTATACGACCGATTTTATTAGTTCGCCGGACGAGCCAGCCGAGAGGCTGGGGGAAAGGGGGGGGGCGGGGGAAAGAGGGGAGGAGGACGCAAGTCACTTTACGTCGTTTTTAGCCGTTGCGAGCTAAATTATTTACTTGCTCACCGAGTTTTATTGACTTTTCGCTCGAGCTGTCCCGAATCGCGGAACGAGCCACTGGATGCTCGCTTCGTTCCATAGATCGACCGTTCACCCCCCACCCCACAACTCCTCTTCCCGCCCGTCCCCCCGCTTTTCGGCCAGTCGCGGCTCTCCTGCATAACGCTGCTGACCGAACGACGAAACTTTAACTGCGCAAAATGAGGCTACGACTCATCGTCGTTTCGGGGTTTTTGTGCCGTCTTCAAACGTTTGTTGTGGCGGACCCTCCTTTGCGTCGGTCGTCTTCGGCACTCCGAACGTACAGCAGCCCGTTCCCGATGATTCCCTGAATCCTGATCCCCCGTCTCCACCCCCCGCGCCATCGGCCTCCGGAAGAAATGGCAGAAAATATTGTCCACGTCACGGAAACGCGCATCACGCCATAACCCCCCCCCCACCCACCCCCATCACTAGCGTCGTGTTTGTTTGCTGACGCTAAACCGCCCGAAACTTCACTTCTTAGGCTATTCGCGGTGCGTCGATCCACAGCGGGGTGCCGAACTTTTCGCGTAGTTCGACGGTGAACGACTGCCGCCGCCAGGGAGCGACGACGCGAATCTGATTATATATATTTATATATATATATATATATATATATAACATTACACAGTTTATTGAGTGGTTGCGAATACACTCGAAAGCATACAGCATCTGTACTGACGAGTTTGCCACGGAGAGGCAGACTAAAGACTGTTGTATGCAATTCATAGTGCGCGCAAAAAAAATACAATTTTAACAACAATTTTAACTATAACATGAAATAATAAATGAAGTTTACCCAGTTAAAAAATGTTTTTAACAATATTCGAGGGCATATCAAGATTTGTGCGCGAGGGTCAAACCACAACATCTACAAGATATAAGGCTATTTGGTGGAAGGCGGACGTAGAAAGCGCAGATATGTCAGTTAGGAGGGAGAACATTCTAGACGGCGAGGAGGACGTAATGGCAAGAAAGAATCATTCTCCAGAATAAGCCTAGTACAGACTGGAAGTAATAAAGGATACATTTTATGTCGTAGGACTTATGAAGAAGTGGGGCTAGTTGATACTTGGAACATGTCATTTGGCTAAGCACCAATTGAAATTGAAAGCTGCGAGAACGATAGCTCAAAGGCTGTGTTTCTTGCCATTTAAATAGCCATCCTCTTTCACCTATAAATCAACTTTTCGGGCTGACCCTCAGCCAATATTTAACGTCCACGGGACTGCTGTTCGCATTCCGCTTCATAGACGGACCCCCAGAAATACAAATGTGCAACGGTGGGGCTCAAACCCACGCATATACCTATGTGTCTCCTCTGGTCGCGAGGAGCAGTCGAATGCACCACTCCACCGGGCTCGACAAAATGACTTCACCTGGAGCAGCCAAGCAAAACTAGTAATCTGAACAACTATCAACGGATTAGATGATAACACCATCACCCTCTTGTGTCATATCTACGAGCAGCTAGTCTTTTATATAACCATATGCACAACGAAAGCAAGCAATCCATAAACAAATGGCTGCAATAAGAAGAAAGAAAAATAATAATAATAATAATACTAATAATGTTCTTTCTCGGACGTTCCCTCTCTCTCTCTCTCTCTCTCTGTGTTTCCCTAGATTGTCATTGGCTGAGCCACTCCCCCACTATGTTAGCAGGCAGAATAAACCGGAAACCTATCATTATTTATCTGCTGCTACAGCCGTCGACTGGTTGCTGATACGTGATAGCAAAACCAGATCATATGGTCAGGCGTTAGGTCCGCGTCAAGGCCGTCCCGAATAGCGGGAATATGCCAAACGATAGATATCTCATTAGGTATTCTCGTATGATCCAAATGGCGGCTGGCGAAAAATTTATATATATATATTTATATGCATATATATACTTGTTGCTAGATCGACCAGCTGCGATTGGCAGAGGGCCACGTAATAGCGTGTAAAAAAGTTTCAAAACACGAGATGGATGGTGAGTGGTGAGAGCGAACGAAAGCAGACATTTTTAGTTAGAATCAGCAAGACTGTAAAGTAACAAATTCATATTTGTGATTGAATGTATGCAGCCGTCGTGCTTGTACAGTGGGCCGATCGCGTTTGTCCGGGAGCAGCAAAGCCGCCAGTATGAACTATGGACGCATGGTTTCGTTGCATTGGTAAATTAACCAGAATGCCTCTGGAATAATAATGATAATAATAATAATAATAATAATAATAATAATAATAATAATGAGCGACTGACACCTGGGTAGCCGGTGGAGGCGCCACGTGCCATTAAGCTGTGCAATCTTGCAATACTATGCCAAGAATTCCAAGTGAACAGTATCAAAGGATTTGTCAAAGGCATCGCGGGTATCGCTAGCTGCAGCCTTCGGCACCCCAACAGCAGCAGCTGGAGCAGCAGGAGCTGGTCCTCAGCTGCGACAGGGTGCAGCGTTGGCGTTGCCGGCGTGGGCGTTAGGCGAGGCAACGCGCCGAAGATATGATACACGCGCTCCTACCCTGCGGAACAATGCCAGCAGCAATCGTTGGGGACATCACCCGAACGTGCCCGAACGATGAAGCACAGGGTGTCTCCGCTCGGTTTCCCGTTTCCGTCGGTATCATAGTGCAGTAGTGTTGCTGCCTGCTCTCCAAGTGCATCCAAGTGCAAGCAATGTCATCAAAAACCATCAAGCATAGGCGGCAACATTGCTAACTTTACTAGTTAGTGCTCAATGCGGCAATGCTGGTAACCTTGTAGTAAACG
Organism: Dermanyssus gallinae; assembly: GCA_003439945.1. NCBI lineage: Eukaryota > Metazoa > Arthropoda > Arachnida > Mesostigmata > Dermanyssidae > Dermanyssus > Dermanyssus gallinae. The sequence goes on along the minus strand of QVRM01005576.1, from coordinate 45,638 downwards.
GTTTGTTGTTTTCTGCTGGCACAGAAGGCTGACAGCAAGCATCACGCGCTCGCACGAATAGGGTCACTTCGAAGTAACAGAAATTCGAATCACTCTCAGCTAATCTTGACTATAATAACTAAATAAAGAAGACACGAACAAATGAAACCCGGCCGAATAAAGGCGTCATCATGTGTGCTGCATAAGGCTGTGTCAGTCAGTCAGACAACCCTTGTCATGTGGACACACGAAAGTCAGTCTTCTGAGCAGACCGGTGATCTTTGCCGGTTGTAGGTTCTTCACCGCCGAGAGATGGACAGGGAAGACGGAATCGGATCGGCAAATTTAGCCGATCTAACCGTGAGTGAGTGAGTGACTCTAACCGGGAGACGTCGTTTCCCAAGACGTGTGTCCACATGGGACGCGTATCAGTTAAGCCAGCCAAGCAAACGGTCAAAGATGAGGCCAACCTGTCCAGTGCTCAGATGTGTCTACTAGGGGGCGTGGGTGCGTGATGTGTCAATCAAGACAATCTGAGAAAAGAAATGGACACCAGACAAAGAAGAGCGACCGGGCAGAAAGAAGACAGGGTGTGGCCCGAAGAAGCGAGGAGGGCGTCACTCAAATTCGCTCACCCCCAACCTAGCGGTACTACACAAGCAAAAACATCCTTTTTTTCCCGTTCGCGGTTAGCTGCTTGCTATTGGGATGATTTAAGGGTTGACAACTTGACGTGGTGGTCATACGATACACATACGATACGTACGAACGTCCTTTTGGGAAGGCGGCTTTTTCTTAATTATAGGCCATATTCTGTTCTCTATTCGGAACTGGAATCGCCGTACGATGTGGCTTCAATGAAGCAGCGAGAGCAGGACATGTTGAGATATCTATGGTTTACCCAACTGCCCTTGTAGCCGCAGTGTGGTTGCTGACTCGCTGATAGCGAAACGGTATGGTTTATCATCTATTCTCAATGAACATTTATCGTTCAGAGAAAATTCGTCTAACATGGGGGATCATGGGGCCTGCAATAGACCCCGGTAAATGACAACCACGACTAGTGCCCTGGTCTCCTAGACTACGTCGCGGCAAACGCAGTGTCCGCCGCCCCTGTTGTTGCTACTGTCGTTTCTTGTTATTCTATTTGTTCGACCATGAGCCCACGAGAAGTCTTTGTCGATTAAAAATTTCACCCTTAATCTGCAAAAATGATGCTGTTTTTTTCTGTTGTTGTCGTTGTGGTTTTTGGGTCAAGTTTTTTTGCCGCCAAGGATTGATGCAGTGATGCACTAAGTAGAACGAACGGGTTCTTCCATTTGTCTACGTGTTTAACTCAATTTTAGCGGCTTCTAGAAAAAAGGCTCAGTTCATCGGACTTGTTTCGCTGATGCTTCTATGTACGGCTAATTTAAATTTGCATGACAGCAACAGCTATTTATTGATTGAGCGATTACGTCAGCTTTAACGGCCCTAGCAAACAACTAAAAACGTGGACGACTGAACGAGCATATCGACGTCGAATAGACGAGAACGCACCCGCCGCGAACGCGACCCAAAATGCCATGCTGGCGGTCGGCTAGATCCACTAGTATCTGGGGGGGGGCAAAGTGTGGATGGACAAACGAGTCCTAACGAGAGACCGAGCACACAGGGGTGGGCAAAGCGAAGTGGGCTGAAGATGGGGGCCAACCAACCAGCATTTGAAGGAGACAGTAGTCGGGTTGTTGACTATGGTGGGTGGGCCAATCGATACTCTGATGATACAGGCACTGATATCAGTTGTCTTTGTCGTCGTTCGTCGCCGTTGTTACTGATGGTTCTGGTGATGATGTTGTTGTTGTTGTCGTCGTCGCCGCCGAGAGCGTCGTCATCCGGGCCCGAGAGGAAACGATATCTGATTATGGCGTCAAACAACAGTGCCGCAACATTGCGCGTGCCCTTCAAAGGGATGAAACCCGACTGCCAAACAAACACACATCTTGATCATTATCATCATCATCAGCATCATGATCATCACCGCCATTACTACAACCCCCCTCATGACGAGCATCGTCCTACGAACGTCTTCATGCGACTGTACCTCGGCAGCTGCAGTCCTACGGTCCCATAGCCGTAGAAGTTCTCGTAACGCATGTATGACTGACTCCATGACGGCAACGGCAGCGGTAACTGACTGTTACGTCATGAGGTAAGGAAAGCGGATGCTGCTGGCTTCGGGTGATGAATGAGTGGAGTGTGAGGGGCCTCAGTGATGAACCTCAGAGTACGAGCATATCTACTAAGACTGTAGTAGCAGTAGGCACTGGCTCCGGGAGCGATCCGGAAACTTTGGCGGCCGATAAGCATCGACGCAAAAGCAACAAACAGCCCGGCCATCTAAGACTGGCGGGGCAAGTCTCTCTGCGCCTGCGTCAGATCGATCAGTGGGCAACACACAGTCGACAATAAGTACGTGCTAAACATTCTCTAAATCATCAACATATGAGTGCATCAATGCATATATGTATATATATATATATATATATATATATATATATATATACTTATTTATATATAATGTATTGAGTATATAATATATTAATGTATGTAAGGTATTGAGCCGTTTACTATAGTGGACATTTTTCTCAAAACGTTTGGCTCTATTTATGTACGTATGCATGTGTATATTCAATGGTAAGATAAAGAGCACATAATCCTCATGTGGCTGCACAGTTGTGTTTTTAAATGCTGTTTTTAGTCCTATACTTTGCAGTATATATACATATATATATATATATATATATATATATATACATGGCGCAGGGAGGTTTTAATACGATTATTGCTCTAGGAAGGGGGATAAGTGAGGCATTTACCATTCACGACTTGATCCTTCTTTGCTGCTGCTGCTGCTGTTGCTGCGCCGGTTGTTTCTGTTTGTCTGCTTTTGCGTGCGTATCGTTTGATCTGCCGGTAGCAGTATGTGTCGTCGTCGGCGGTAATGCACCACGGTACCATTGCAGCATTGAAATGAGAGCCCCTGAGGTTAGCGGCAGCTGGTGCCGACCGCCGATTCGAACGGGCCAGCAGATTCACAGCGAGCGATCGCCTGCATTTCTCGCCTATTCTATTCTCTTCCCTTTATGTGTGTTTCCTGGTGTGTTCGTTGTGCATTTATTTTTTTCTTCGTTCGTTCCCGTTCCGTTCGCGTATTCTGTGCGTCGATGTGCTTGTTGTTACTTCTATTATTGTAGGCATCTTTTTCCAAGCCAAATCACGAGCGGTCTAAGGAGAGCAGGCAGATATGTGAATAGGCGAGCAGGCGGAGCAGAAGGAGAACGAGCAAATAAAGGTACAAGGATAAAGTTAGATAGAGAATTAACTGGAGAGAAAGAATATATAGGGAGCGAAAGAGAGAGAGGGAGAGAGCGAGGTAAACACTCGCACAGATAGAGTTAGAGCAAGAGAGCATGATAAGTCAGCAGCGACAAATTCGGTTTAAAACGTGACCTGTTTCGCAAATCTAGCGAAGCGACGACCGCCCACCGTATAGACCGACACAGAGCAAAACGAATAGCAGCCGCAGCAGCAGCGTCACCGCACACGGGTAAGGTAGACGACACCAAAAGCACTGACGACAAGCTCTGACGCCAATGGAATTGTCAACTGTTGTCGCTGTTGTTGTTGTTATCATCGCTGTCGCTGTTGTTGTCGTCGTCTTTGTTGTTGTTGTTGTTGTTGATGTTATTGTTGTTGTTGATGTTGTTGCTGTTGTTATTGCCGTTGTAATTGTCATTTTTATTATTGTTGTTGTTATTGTTGTTGTCGTCTTCGTTGTCGCTGTTGCTGTTGTTGTTGTTGTTGTCGATGATGGTGTTGTGATTGTCCATGTTTGCGATAACAATAGCGAATAGACAATATCCGGCCGCACATCGAACAGCCAGGCCAAGGCAAGGTGTTTGGAACCGAATGAGCAAGCGCCGATTCGATGGGTCGCACACCCCGTAAGACACTAAAGACAAAAAGCAAGCAATGCCAATAACCAGCAAACGCAGCAGCGGCACCGGGCGTGTTCAAGAGCGGTAGCGGCAGGTGGCGGTAAAACGGCGGCATTACGATGCGATGACGGCGTACATGCCGACGCATTCTGTCGGCGCCGGCGCCCACCATGGAAGAGATGGTCCGCCACGGCGGTCTCAGAGCAGGCCGTCGGACGCCCAGACCCGACCAACAAACAGAGACCCCCCCCAGACAAACAGGCGACCCAATCGGCCATCGTCTGCCGACCGATTTCCCTATTCCCGGCGGCTAAAAGCGCGAACACGGTAGCAGCTACTGTAACTACGCGCTCGGTACTTGGCAAAGACCATAACGTTCACGTGGAGCACTAGCATCAGCTCCGGCACCAGCTATTGCGGGAGTCACACAGGGAGCACGTAACGTAGAGCGGCAAAGCGGCTAAATGCAAAAGAGAGATTCTCGGATGCTCGGATCATCTTACCCCCGCGGTATTCCACCACCAGAATAAGGGAATTAGGGGATATGTGCTAGAGAGGAGAAGGGGAAAGAAACCAGCATACAATGATGCCGATTAGAAAAAGGAAGAGACTCGACTTCCCTCTGTCTGTGTCTGTACACTTAATATATATATATATATATATATATATATATATATATATATATATATATATATATACATATATATATATATATATATATATATATATACATATATGTATATATATATACATATATACATATATGTGCGTTCTGCCTTCAAAGATACACAGACGATATAAATGTCTAGATAAATTTTGCTCAGCTGAAGCTTATGGTCGTTTTGTGGTTGCCGTTGCGATTGTGGTTGTTGCTGTTACTTCTTCAGCGATTTTCGTTGCCATTGTCTTGGTTGTTGTTGCTGCTGTTGTTGTTGTTGTCGTTGCTGCTGCTATTGTTGAAGAAGAAACTGGTGTTGTTTCGCTATTGGCGCGCTCCATTGCGCCTGATAGATTTTGGTTGCTGCGGCTTCTGTGCGTGTTAGCTCTATATAGACTGTCGCCATAATGCTTGCCAACTGAGCTGCTATTGCGAGCTGCTCTTTACTATAACGTCATAAAAAAAAACCGAAAATCCGGTTGAATCCCGAAAGCTTTGGCTTACCGACGTGCGAGTGTATGTATATCGTTCTTCTTTCTCTACAGCGCTACGAATTATTTTGTACTGGTTAGAGAAGACTAACCTAACGTAGGTCGTAAACAGTACGATTTTGAAGACAAGCTCTTCCTTGACACCTTTCTATGGCGCTTTCAGTCAATCGTAGCGCGCAGTAGCAAGGCAGCTTAATTCTGAGCGTGTTTAGATAGGGCTTGGTTGCTGAGACGGTGATGTTTGCAGTAATGTTTGTCCATGCGGGCAACGGATACGTTTACCATTATAAATATGTAGATTGGTAGATGAAACAAATGCGGTACATTACCGGTCGCTGGCTTATGGGTCCAAAGCCAGCATTTAGCTGTTGTGCTTCTAATATTAATAGCTTCATTCACTCACTGAGCAGATGGGTGGGTTGTGACTGCATTGGTGGTAGAGGAGCAGCAAAGGAGAACTTCGGGTGACATCAGGTAATAAACAGTCCGGAATAAAAGCAGACAACGTAGGAGAGGAAGAGGAAGCGACAGATGAAGAGAGCGACAAACTAGGTAAACATATCCTGCGAGGAATCGCAGAAGATCCAAGGCCATTTCGTCCAGGACAGAATTAAATAGACGATACGAATAACAATAGCAATGATAGTGGTGGTGCCATTATTAATAATAATAATAATAGTAATAATAATTCTATTCTAGCTATAAGATGAAGTGTGAAATCGGAGCCAAGCACAGCGTGGCACAAACTTTTAACGCGAGCAGCGGCAGTACCAACGAAATTAAAGAATAACTCTTACCTAAAGACTAACTATAAAAACAACAGCAACAACACTTGCCAGTACTAACACTGTCAGCTCAACCAGAATTGCATCAACGAATCGCTCGAATTATCGTTATATTATATTATATCTATATTATTACGAATCGTGTTCGAGTATAATTGTATCACAGCAGCAACAACGACGACGACACCAACGCCGACGACGACAACAACAACAACAATAGTAGGCAAGAGTCGTAACTTGGTGTCCTTGCATTATAATGCCCACGACGATTATAATAATGACGCCGAGGGGCAACGAAAACAGAATGCTTGCTGATGGGGGAGCGGTGATAGCGCGTTAGAAGGTGTCGCTAGATTGGTGCTAGGTGTTGATGCCCGTAACGAATGCCCTACGTACTGTGTGTGTGACGGCAAACGCTTCTTCATTCGCGCTCGTCAGTTCTGACTGACTGTGTGAGTCTTCGTGATCCAGTTTCGACATTTCACCACATTGTCTGGCTATGCTGAGCTTGGCTATGTGGCGGCCGGTGGGGAGGCGCTGGATTGTTGCTGTTATTATTGTTGTTGGCGGCGTCGGTGTTGCCATTGCTGTTGATAATGCTTTGTTGTGTTGCTGATGCTGCTGCTGTTGCTGCTGCTGCAGCAACAACAACTGTTGTAGTAGTTGTTGTTGTTGTTGCTTCTGTTCCTGTGTCATATGCAGTGAGCGAACGAGTGGGAGGGGTGGTTTCATTGGGCCCGCAAGCTAGACGGAGACCAGCAGAAGAACATAAAGTCCGGAGAGGAACGAAACGCAAGCATGGCCCTCATAGAAAGGTTCCCCCTAAGAGACGGAAGGGGGTGTCAGCAAGGGCGAGCTTTGGTTGCTCTTACCATTGGCGTTGTTGTTATAGCTGCTGCTGCTGTTGTTGTTGTAGTGTATTGTGTTGAGCAAACTACTAGCTCGACGACTCGTCGCGGCACCAGTAGCGTCGACTGCCCTTTATGGGCGCTCACCCGTGACGGAACGGATGAGCTTTGGACGGCGGGGGCTGAGCTACCCGCCGCAGACGCCGGCAACAACTGCAGGAGGTAAGGGATAATAGTGATGATGATGAGTCTGATGATGATAGTGGTGATGGTAATGATAACCATGATAATGCCGACAATGATGAGCCGGGGGGGTTAGTTACCCGGGGCGGCGGCGGCGGCGGGAAGAAAAGGACTGCTGTTGCTGCTGCTGCTGCTATAGTTCTGTGTCGCTGATGTTGAGCCGGCCGGCCTGCCTGCTGTTGTTGCTAGCTGTAGTGCTATTTGGCTCTCTCTATCTAGCTCGTGCTATTCTGTCAGTCCACTACTGACTCCAGTGTAGGCCATGCAAGCCAAATGGCTGGCCCTTCCGCCCGTCCGCTGCAATAGTTAGGAGAGACCAGACCACTCCGGGCGGACGTCGTAGTACTCCTATAGTCTGTCCTAGCTAGGTTCGCGGTGGGTCCGTCCGTCGGTAAGTCGGTCGAGAGGTGGGCTGATATTGGGTCGGGGATGGGGCGCTGGAATCCTAAGACCGGCGGGGCCATACGCTTCGGGAGATAAGGAATAAGGAAGAAAGGGAATCATCAAGGGAATAAGCTTGCTTCTCGGTGCCAAATGATATCGAGGAGAAGGTGAACAAGGGGAGCAGAAGCATGAGAAGCAAAATGATAGGTAAAAGCATAAAGAGAAAAAAAATGTGGGCCGAAGACGGCCAATTGACAAGGATGCTGATGGTGATGACGCTGGGCTTAGTGAAGCATTTGTTGAGGCCCGCCAGCCGACATTCTGCCCGGGCGATTGATCGAGCGACCGTCAGCGGACCGTCACTTTGCGACCGGCGTCGTCGTTGTCGTCGTCATCATCCTCGTCCACGGGCCCCCCCTACCAACTGTTCAAAGAGCGCCGGTGGGGACGCCGACTTGTTTAGCGTGTCGTCTGTGCGGCAGTCGTTGCTGGTTACTTGAGTTGCTTGCGTTGTGCACTGTTGTTGTTGTTGTTGCTGCTGCTGCAATCATGGTTGTAGTCGCAGTACTAACAGTAGTAGTAGTAGGTGGTGTTGTTGTTGTCGTCGTCGTCGTTATTGTTGTTGTTATGGTTGTTGTTGTTGTTGTTGTCGTTGTTGTTGTTGTTGTTGTTGTTGTTTTTGTTGTTGTTTTGTTGTTGTTGTTGTTGTTGTTGTTTGTCGTTGTTGTTGTTGTAATCGTTATGTGCTTGTTGTTGTTGTGGTTGTCGTCTTTCTCGCCCTCTAGTCGAGTGAAGCGATGCCGAAGCAAAGCTTACTACTTTGAGGCGCTACCTATAGAGCGGTAGGACTGCCATAGACACGGACAGCAGTAGCAGACAAACAGACAGACAGACACACCGAGGGATATATAGAACGTATGGATGTTTCGAAGTAGAGCACAGAACAGAGAGAGAGAGAGGGGGTGTGAGCGAGAAAAGAACCTAGACAAAACAGGAAAGAGCCCCCGAGGTGATTGAGGGAGGGAGACGCAATGCCGACGATTCGTTTGTCAGCAAAATGCCGCTCGCCGTGCCGCGCTGCTCTGCTCTGCCTTTGCTGCTAATGCTGCTCCTCATTGAATAAACTCGTGTTCAACGCTAGCCAAACTAGCTCGGCAAGTGGGCAAACAGAGCAACAACAATGACGTCCGGTCGCCAAGAACAACAATAAAAGGAGCAGCAGCAACAGCAACAACAACAACAACAATAACAACAGCCACAATAACAGCGAATGCGACTTTGTAACGATGACAAATACAATAAGGGCGACGACAGGAATAGGAAACAACAAACGGAACGAAGGAATAGAACACCCCGCATTAACAACAACAGCAACAATAAAATAGGACAGCACTAGTAGCAGCAATAACAGCAACAACAACAAGAGCAACAATAGAATACAGAACGACGAATACAAGAAGCAACAATAACAGGGAAAATGAAAACAACAAAAAACACAACAAGCAGCAACAAAAGCAGGCATATCTGACAAAAACAGCAATAATAACAACAGCAAGAACGACAATGAAATAGCAACAACAACTACAAGAAAAACACAAGAAATAATAGTAGCGTGATACTAGTGCGTCAAACTTAGTTTACAAGCATAAAATAAATGCAACTTTAAGCAGATGCCTTAGATTAGATAACACAGGGATACTAATTTAAGCGCATCGTGTTACAGACAAGCGCGACCAATATCGATGGACCAATGAATGAATGGACTCTTGCAACACGACCTGCAAGACTCTGGTGGTATAACAATACACTTTGTTTATCATTTGTATCATTATCATGTTTCATCTCCTCACTATTAGTAACAGTAACCTCCGCAAATATGATTTATTTGCGGTGGCCGTTGACTACTACTGAGCTGGTTTTAGCAAATTTCAGTGTGAAGCCGGATTAAAATTATGGTAAAAGAGTACCATTATAATTTATTATTATTGCTCGTAGTAGAATGTACATAAAAGTTAATATATATATATATATATATATATATATGAGACTTACTCTATGTATACTCAAGCTTAGTTTTGTGAATCATATAACTATTAATTGAATGTTTGTTGTTCTGTGACATATACTAGGGCAAGTTTCAGCAGAAACTAAAAAAACGTCATAGACTAGTAAAGCATTATAGCATAATGTAACTTTTCTCATCTGATGAGGTAATATCAGGATTTCATGCGCTGGTGAGATTCGTGGCGGCGTTTACGTCGCCAATAGCTGCAGCAACAGTAGCAGCAGTAGTAGGAGAATTCTAAAAATAATCATAATTACTACGATTTTTAATTAAGCGCCGTGTGGAGCTCGTCATTTCTGTCGAACGTGTGCCTCACTCGTGCGTTGCTCATGGGGACGACCTACAGTCGAGGTGGATGTAGCAGAGCGTGGTAATCACTCTCCTCACGTCCTCGTTATTACGACCATAATGATGGTGATGGTGGTGGTGGTTGTGGTGATGGTGATGACGATGATAACAATGCTGGTGGGCGTGAGAATGAAGTCACGGACCGCATTGTTGTTTGTTGAATAGTTATTCGTGTTTTGTGCTGTTGTTGGGCTCCAGCACTATTTGTAGAAAGATTCGCGTGCCCAGTGCATATATATATATATATATATATATATAAATATATATATATATATATGTATATATATATATATATATATATATATATATATATATATATATATATATATATAAATATATATATATATATGTATTCGAGGGAGGCGAAGGTTCCGAAACAAAGACGAAGGAGGACAAAGCTTAAAAGTGGTGCTCTGATACGTCGCCCATCGCTCGATGATGGACGTCTCATCTCTGGAATTCTGGCATAAAACTACAATGTATATTTGGGGAGATCTTCTATCGAACGCGCAAGCAAGTCTCTCACGAGCGAACTCGGCGCGTTTTACATTCTCGAATTTTCCCGCCACTTCCCGCGCTGTCGCTTTTATTTTGACGGACACAGCTGGTTCGGACACATTGTCCGGTTATTCAACGAAAATTCACGGCGTTTCTCTCTGTTCTAGTTGATCCTCGGTTCTACACGATTGCTGCTCCAGCGGATATGAAGGCAGAGAGGGGGGTTAGCCGACGCTCGACCGGTTCCTGGCTTGCTCAACGTTACTTTGGGCAGACGTAGTAGTTGTAGTAGTAGTAGTAGTTATGCTCTATTAGGCAAACACGCATAAGCCTGGCTCGGACCAGGCCGGATAAAGCCCGTAGACCATTGATACACGGTCAATGCTAAAAAACACGTTCGTTCACCCACTCACAGCCATATATGCCCGCACGCATGCACACAACACAAATAAGTGATCATCTCGATGTGGTGTAGTAGCTGGTGATTGAAACAGTTGGATCTATTACAGGTATTTTGAGGTGTTGTTGTTATTGCTGTTGTTGTTGCTGCTGCTGTTGTTGTTGCTGCTGTTGTTGTTGTTAGTGTTTGTTATTGTTCTTTTGTTTCTTCTGATAGAGGTAAAGGGAGCGAGAAAGAGAGAAAGAAAGAGAGAGTGCAGGGAATATGGCAAGGGAGAAGCGCACGAGTGAATATTTGTATGAAATCGCAAGAATGTTCACACATCAAAGATTCAGACGGCATACTGATTGGCAGAGGGCAATAATCCGACCATCGCACCAGGGTGTCAAAGTTGGCAGCTTGTGCCACTGGTTTTTCTTTCCGCTACCAGAATATAGACGCGTGTGTGAATATTTATATATGTATATATATATATATATATATATATATATATATATATATATTACATGTAAGTGTGTGTAAACAGAGAAAAGGGGGAGAGATAGGTGTCCTGCTGCACGTGCACCTGTTGGTTCGACGCAAATAGTGAAAATGGAAATGCACGTCGCATTTCATCTCCGACAGCTCTAAACGTCAGTTTGACTAGATGAACCAAATTTCATGTTTAGTTTCATGCCTTGTTGAGAGTAATGTGTCGTACATTGTGTTGTCGCCGGCGTCCGCCGCATGATTTTCGTCAACATCGTCATCATCATCATCATCATCGTCGGCCGAGTTGTTATTTCGGCGATTTCATGCAAAACAGTCAGTGTCATGTGCGAGGCGATCATGTCGACATGTCGGACCGCGTTCGTTTTGGCATTTCGACTGTGTGGCTGAAATCTACGTGGAGATACGCGATCATACGCGACCAACGAGACGCCTTCTTCTGATCGGCGAAGAGCCATAATCAACAATTCCCGCCTTCCGCGATCCCGATCTCATCCCGCGCTATCCCGCTTGGCGGACGGATTGATGGAGGCCCGCTTGTGACGCAATACACGTGCAACTACAGTGGCTACTAGTAAGACACACTTGCTTGTCGGCTTTGGCGAACGCACGCGACAATAGTTTATCCTACTGAGACGAATTCTCATATATATATATATATATATATATATATCCATACTCAAAACAATGCGTACACACGTATAAATGTTTTCAAAGAACAACATGCGCTTATCTATAATTTGTCGCTCAAAGCAGCAGCAGCAGGCAGGTAGGATAGGGCTGTCATTGGAATGCTCGACTCAGCTGGGCAGATTCAGCATGTATAACATGAACATGTGCCCGATAGACGTATAGCTATCCGCAATGCCACGCTGGAGGTGGACGCCAAGGTGGAAATGCATCTGCTAGTGCATCTATTGTTTTCTTAGTTAGCATATTTTTCCGCCAAAGTTCGTTCCCCCGTCTCTCATTTTTTCCTAGCTATCTGATGTTCTGTCAATAGGGAAGACCGTCAATCAGGCGACTTGGCCGAACCTAAAGCAATTCACGCCGTGTCTGACAGGCTTGTAATCATGTTCGACATATTCCATCGAGAGCTGTCGGGCTTGGTGTTCTCGTCTTCGTTTTATTTTAGATTTTCTGCTCTCTTTCTCACCCTGTCGTGAGCGCGCTGTGTGTGTGTTTTTTTTTAAATAAATACAGAGCAAGATGGCTTAGTGGCAACGCCTTTGCCTTGCATTCGAAAGGACTGGGTTCGAGACTCAGACCGGCCACTCTTAAATTGGTTTGCATGGTTTCCAATTTAGACAAGGTAAATGCCAGAGTGGATAAAAATTTGCCATATGGTAGTGAATATGAGCAGATAGACAGATTGAGCGAATGCTATAGAGGTACAATGTGTCGTTCCTTCCTGCTTCTGTCTCGTCTCGAAATTTACCCCTCTGCGCATACGCTCACGGTGAACTAGCATCACGCACAGCAACGAACATACGACATCTGTGTACCCCTGCATCCCTGAATTTGGGCACGGGGTTCCTCTAGAACGGAGCCCAATCGGATCGTTCCCAATCGCTTGTCATCTATGACATCTCGTTGTTGTTGTTGTTGTTGCGTTGTTGTTATTCCTGTTGTTGTTGCTGCTGCTGTTGCTGCTGCTGCTGTTGTTGTTGTTGTTGTTGTTGTTGTTGCCGCTGCTGCTGCTGCTACTGCAGCTGCTAGTGTCGCTGCTGTTGCATTATTTGACTAATGTCGACAGATTCTCCAACAGCAGCAGCAGCAGCAGCAACAACGCATGATAAACACCATCCCAAGCGTGTCTGCGGTCGCTTGCTGATGCTTTTTCTACGGCTCGTCTTTTCGCTAGTCGCTGATGATGGCGTGGCGGGTTGGTTGGTTGGTCGGTCGGTCAATTGCAGTCTGTGAAATTTGCTGCTCATGCTCGAACGCTTTAGCGTTCGCTGCTCGTTGGGCGACAACGACGACTTCAGCTTTCTGGGTCACTCGCCTGCTTATCCACCCACTCAATTCGTTTGCTACACTCTCCTCTTTGCCTATGCGCCGCCGCCGCCGCTGCCGTCGACATGATCGTTATTCTTCCCTCTTTGTTGCTGTTATTGGTATCATCATCATTGTCGTCGTCGTCGTTGTTGTTGCTGCTTCTGCTATTGTTGTTGTTGTTGCTGCTGCTGTTGTTGTTGTTGTTGCTGCTGTTGTTGTTGTTGCTGTTGTTGTTGTTGTTGTTGTTGTTGTTGTTGTTGTTGTTGTTGTTGCTGTTGTTATTGTTGTTGCTGTTGTTGTTGTTGCTGTTGTTGTTGCTGTTGTTGTTGTTGTTGTTGTTGTTGTTGTTGTTGTTGTTGTTGTTGTTGTTGTTGTTGTTGTTGTGGTTATTATTTTTGTTGTTGCTTCTGCTGTTGTTGTTGCTGTCGTTGTTGCTGTTGTGGCTGCCATTGTTGTTGTTACTGCTTCTGTTGCTGCCTTTATTACGTTTGTTCCTGTTTTGTAAAAGAAGAATGAGGAGGAGGTAGTGGAAGGAACGCGGCAACTAAATAGGAAAAGCCGTATTTACGTCGATATGTCATATGAGCAGGTAGGCTAAACAGGACAGAGATCTCGCTGAGGTGTCTATTTTTTTTGTTGGGGTAAGGGCAAAGGAGCGCTGCCTGCAGTTAGGGTGCTTCCAGCTCCACCAGAAGGCCTGTGGAGGCGTGGTGTCCATTGGGGGGCCGGGCGGAGGGTTGCTTGTTTGTCCATTAGGCCTTTCTCTGCATCTCTTTCTGCATACCGACCTGTTCGGTTGAGGGTGGGAGGAGTGATTCTGTATCTCCAGGAAGCGAAAGAATGATAGCATGGCCGATGACAACCACAGCAACAACAGCAAGACCACCAGCAAACAACAAAAACAACAGCAACAACAACAAGCTTAGCGGCCGTAGAAGCAACAATAACAACAACAACGGAAACCGACACGTTGAGGTACATCATATGGCATAGAGTGCATGCATTTAACAACCGTTACTTTCTTTTTGACCCTTATCGGGCGTTTCGGTCTAAGATGATGATGGTGATGTTGCTGCTAAAGATAGTACTGAAGATAACGATGACGACGAAAAAGGATTAGACGACGAAGTACAACAAAGGACGACGCCGAATACCGCCGAACAACAAGGACGAACGGACTGAACGGCGGAGGAACTCGGCGAAGTCAACGGCGAAGTTTCTCCGCCGTTCTGTCCGACTACCCCTCGTCTACCCCTCGGCGCCCCCGAACTTCGTCGGAGCCTCTTCGGCGACAGACCGGCCATATCGACCGATAAAGAACGAAGGCAATGAAGGGAACACAACAGGAGGACTAAACAGAGCAAGCAGACCGTAATGCAGATAGGATGGGAGACAATAGAGAGAGAGCGATAGATGAAGGTTGGAGGCAGTGGCGGCGGCAGCAAAGGATGAAGCCAGACGTCGCACGACGCACGCACGGCCCACGACGTTAAGCGTGAGAGATTCTCACGCGAATTTCGGCTAGACGCCGTTGCCGCGTCGTCATCGGTGCCGGTCGCTACCGGAGCTCGGTGCGGTGCATCCTGCTACCGGCAGAAGCAGACACACGACGCAACACGACGACGACGGCAGCCCAGGTCTCCAGTGATCGCGGGGATGGGTGTATCCGCCCGCGCAGACAGCAATGACCAAATGAAGCCGCCTCACTCACCTGTACGGTAGATGTGTCTGTTAGACGCAGATGTGTCGGTTAGAGTCGCAACGGTTGTGACAAAAAGCACTTCACCGACGACAAGAACGACGACGTCGTCATAGTCGCCATCAGTCAGCAATAATGTTAACTGCCGTAACGATCACAAAAGCAACCGCAACAACAACAACACCAACACCAACAATAACAGCAACAACAAAAAGCGCGAAAACAACAACAACAACAACAACAAGCGCGACAACAACAGCAATAAGCGCAACAACAACAACAACGACGGCAACAGTAGCAGTGAAAATAACAATGCACAGACTAATCACGGTCACGAGAACAACAACCGCTATGACGGCCACACAAATGACTACAAGACTGGCGTTACAGTAATACCTAGCAGTTGGGTTCCGCACTAGCTAACGGGAAATAAAATTGAGGACGGCAATACTGAGATCAGCAGCAACAACAACAACAACACCAACAACAACGGGGACAAATATAACAGCAAACACAACATTGGAAGAACTTACAACAACAACAACAACAACCACAACCACAACTACAACCATCACCCCACCCCCACCTAGAGCAACAACCGCTACGCAGCAAATTGAGGGAGGTTCTAATGACTTTAGGATAGCGACGCCGCTATGACGCTCGGATGTCAACGTTGTCGGTGTCGTTGTTGTCAAGCGAACCGAAAGCAACGCAACGCACCACGCATCCGTAGACTAGGCCAGAAGACTAAACGGCAGCAACAGCAGCAAAGTTGCAGCAGAGGACTGAATGCGAACTCAATGACGCAGGCGACGGTGATGCAGACGCAAGGCGAACTTTGCGGCAGCATGGTCCGTGAGAGCGTTCCGAGCGGAAAAGCGAGGGATCGATTCGTTCTAAAAAGATGTAGAAGAAGAAGACGAAGGAAAAGAAGCGATCGTCGCCACATGGAACGTCGACGCCCTCAAGCCAAAATTCGATCGCTTCTTGGCTTCAGCAGCGTGGTCTCATCATCATCATCATCATCGTTCCTACCGCACAACTCCATCCTCATCATCACGAACCCCCACGAACCTCAGCCTTCCCCACAAGAGGCTGGGTTGAAGCCCAAGATATATTAAAGCAAAACGAATGGGAAGAAATGAGAATTGTGAAAGTAGCAGCTGCCGTAGCAGTGGCATCCTATGAGCTGACAGCTGATGGGAGAAGATCCGACGTGAGCGCGGTCCGTGAGTTAGACTGGAAATGGGAACTTTTTGGACATTCTTACGCGGCATGGCCTGAGCCATCTTCAACGGACATTCGTTCATTTCATTGCGGCGTTTCGACGTTTCGACATCATATTTCTCTCCCCCCCCCCCTCTTCTTCCTTTCTCATTTCACTCTCTCTCTTTCTCCCTTCTCCTCTCTCTCTCTCTATATATATATATATATATATATATATATATACATATATATTCGTTCTGACTATGCTTTTGCTCTATGCAAATAAACTGGTTGGCGATGACCCGTAGGACAGGTGGAAATAGTTGCTGTAAGCGCTGGCGTATGCTGTAAACGGACCCAAGTACTCTCACCGTTTTTTCCCATTTCGACCAATAAACTTCTTATTCGCAGAAAAGTTGTCGTAGTAATGGGAATAGTATATCATGACTTCAAGCCAACACGCGTAACTCTGAGAATGCAAACAGTTATAAGAAACGCATGCTGCTTACATGCGCAATATATATATATATATATATATATATATATGTATATTTAATCATATCATTTTTTCTAGGGTATAGGCCGTTTTCCTTTATATGATTTTTTTCCAAGCAAATTGGACAGCAAAAAACGAGCTAGTGTGTGCCACTCCACGACAGGATGTTTCTTACCGACGATGGTGAATACGGAATGCGTCCCATAGATTCAATCAAAAAAAATGTCGACATATCGATCCCCAACAAATCGTTAGCATGAAAAGAAGGTCTAGCCCAACTGAAGCTAGGGCAGCGTCTCACCCGCTAATACGCTATGATCGAATTTGAATTAGCCTTCATAGATAGCCTCCTTCCTACGGTCGTCTAGAAACGATCATTAACTTACTTGCTGCTGGTTTTACTTGGACCAATGCTACACTACTTGCTTCCTACCATATAAAATTCTAGAGCTTACAGCTCCGCTTATTTGGCCATTAAGTACCAATAGCGAATACCCCGTAAAGACAAATTCGCTTAACTGGAAGAATGTCGTGACTGTGCTCTTAACTAAACTAGATTCCTGCCACATGGGACGTATAGCAATAAAAAGCGGTTTAACTAAATTAAAGAAAAATAATATTAATACAGTAAAATGCGACCCACAATTAAACTCTGGTTCGTTATGGTCCGATTGGCTTGATGTTCAAATGCATAATACAACAATTGTTCTGCTTTGAGCTAACTGAGCAACATAAAATAAAATTTAACAGATGCAGTTTTTCTTCAAACACGCAGGCATGATTTGTTTGTCGATAGGGTGGCTAGGGCTCTCGCAATCGCTGACTTATTAAAAATATGTCTTAAAAGCTTAATACAACCACTCTTGGTAATTTCGCTTTTATTCTAAAAGAAGACACTTCCGCCCCCTTATTACATTGAAAAAAAACATATTTTTTGCCGAGTTGTACTAGACTCCGAGAGTGAGTAGAGAAGGTTTATTGGGCGAATTCTAGAAGACCCTGTATAAATAAAATCGGTTATCATTAATATTTGCCTAATATGGGCTGCGGTGTCGTTTCTCGTAGAAGCCTTAGGAAGTGCGACGTACCCTACATATTATATAGGATTAGTGAATACTGATAGAGTTTCAGTAGATAGCTTTAGGGAAGATTTACGACACTTTTTTAATAGTATATATTATACATTAAACGAGACGCCGTACGTTTTTATCTCCTATTTCGTGAAAATAATATATATATATATATATATATATATATATATATATACACACATGTACAATGTTTATAGTTCTTACCTGCCTTTTATACAAGCTTAAGTTGTGAAGCAGCGATACTCAACCTTTGTGACCCAATTTGTAGAATCGATTTCATCTGGCGCGTATGCAAGATCGCGTACTCTAACTTAAATTGACTCTGAGCGCAACGTCTAAGAGTGGCTGTAATATGCTCATTCTATCCAGCGGAGACATTGTAGTGGTCTTATCTAGCTAACAAGATTTCTAGCAAAACAACCCCTTGCCTCTGATATTTCTACTAATGGGGTTACGCACGTAGCAAACCCTTGACACGTTTACGTTACGTTTTTTATAGAATTCTCGCATTACAGCTCGACAGCCGCGCGCAGCCTTCAAGTCTCGAGCAGACATACGTAATTAGCCTCGAACGGGACTGTAGCCGTTAATTAAAAAGCATATAGTGACATTCTTCCGTATCTTCTATACTCCGGTATGACAGTAATTTGATAAACCGTTTTTGCGTCCTTGCATCTCCGACTGCATACCATAACTAAATGAAAGTATACCCATATATATATATATATATATATATAGTATCTGGCTGTTTCGACACAGTGACGTCCCCAACGTCGCTCGACATATGCTGCCTGCCAATCGACAATGGCGTCCGTTCGACGGCCAAAAACTGTCCAGCACGTTGGGGAATACAGATGTCCCTTGCCTTGAGCGGCGCGTATGTGTCAACGCCTTGTAACCAGACCAGCTAACAGAAATAAATGCTCCGCCAAATCCCAGCCCTCCTCCCCTGGCTGTTTCTGCCACTGGAGAGCGTCAACGGCGCTCTCTGGCCAGTGCTGGCATCTGCCCTATCCGAGCATATTGATAGGCAAACAGCCTATCAATATTAGCCCTTAACCGAATCGCTCGAAGTGCCAGATCCTCTTGATAGTAGTGGTGGATCGAGTACTATCCCAAATTCCCGGTCCGCCCTCCCCCACCGGCGCTAGATTTTCAGACATAGCGATATTGAGTTTGCCCCATTTCCACCACGTCCAGCCTCTAGCAAGCAACGCGAGCTGCACGCTGTCTGCAAGCATGGCAGCCTGTCTCTCTGATCCAACGATTTGCATTGCAAATGCGTTCGTCCCCCCCCCCGGGCCTGCTCGGCCATTGCGTGCTCTCAGGACGCACCTACCAATCGAAATCTGAGTCTCCCCCCACAACGCCCCCTTGAGCCCCAACCCAGTCGTGTACAGGTAGTTCGCCGTCCCGTGGTGGTGGTACTTCTACTCATGCCTCTCCGTCGGGCGTAGAAAGGGCTGCAAGTCCACGTCAAGGTTTTCATCCGCTTGAGAACATGTTACTCTTCTCCGCCAGCTTCCAGCCTCAAAGAGCTTGTCGACAGACTCTCATAGTGTCACTCACAGCAGGATCCTGCTGTCAGGAAGGCAGGTCTTCTTCGGCGATAGACAAACAGCGCAGGTACCGTTGGTAAGAGTCTTCGTCCAATAGCGTCATTTGCCGCTGCTTGCTCTTGGCCAAGGACTTTTAATTCTCCTTTGATGCTCTGCTTTCTTGAAGCCCCTGTATAGAAGGGGGCTTGTTAAGAGGGTGTTGCTAAAGTTAGTACTGGTGTCGGCCAGCTGTGTGTATTGTGTCATAGAAGCTTAAATCCGATATATATATATACCACTTAAAAAAAGTACACACGTCACACGCTTTAATGCAACATTAATGTTTTCAAATGATAGGACGAAAAACACGAACATACATATCTACCAATTTTCGTCACAAACACTTTCTTTGTAGCCAAGATTTAACGTCCACGGGACTGCTTTTTGCATTACTTCATAGACGGACCCCCATAAATACTAATGTGCAACGGTGACGCTCGAATCCGTGCAGCATCTATGTGGGTTTCCCGGTCGCAAGGCGCAGGCGAATGCACCACGCCACCGGGCGCGACAGTAAATACGTATACCATGCTTTTAGCGTGCTCTCGAAGAGACAGGTATATCGTGGATGCTATTATTTTGATGTATACAAAACGACTATTGACACACTCCTTGAGGGGAAATTATTACCTAAATAAATACAAATATTTGTATATCATCACTCAAAAACAGTCATTTCTGTATACATATACTCTCTCTCTCTCCAAATATGATTAGGATTACGTCAAATATTCGTTGTATATATATATATATATATATATATATATATACTTTGATCGCCTCACGTCTGACCGGCTTAGTAGTAATGCCATTTTACAGAAAGCTCGACGCTATTCGAGTTATTCTTACACCGTTAGTGGCCACAAGTTCGTGCTTTTCTCGTCGTCTAGGCCAGCGCGTTTCTGTCTACAGTGTTTTCAAATCTCTCCTAGGCAGACACAGTCTGCCGAACGATTCAGCCAGTCGAACCGCGACTCCACCCACACTGAGTTGTGGGGGGGGGGGGGTTACCGGCACGCTGGGGCCGGGCTATATCGTTGTCGAGCTCGTAGTTTCGGCTCCGTCGATCAAATCGGATCCTGCTGCCTCGAACGCTTATAGTCTGCGACAATCTGTTTAGAGCTTGACAGATGCATGATATACAGATAGATAGTACGATCGACGCGCCCTCCCCCGAACCACATGGGGCTGGCTGCCCAGTTGCGAACACCTACCGGCTACACAGGCCCATTGAGGGAGCCCACTGCAGTACCCCGCAGTACCCCCGTGTTTGATACCCGCTCGTATGTGGTACCCTCGTTCGTGGCACATTCTGTGGTGCCGTTCCGCGCCGACGGAGAGAACGACGCCTCGTAACGGCGACGACTCGGCGCTGTGGTCGCAATACCATTGGGATTGGACCACGGCTTCATCACCAAATGTTTGCCCGTAGCTTCGCCCACAGCGCGGCCGGCAGCAATGTGTGTTCGTCTTGCATCTGACGAGGAACAGCGTCGTGTGCGACGGTAGCAGTTACTAAAGGATCATTTGCAGAAAAGACAAGGAAAAACAAAGATTCGCCAAACGTATGCGCCTTAACGGGGTGCGCCTCTTTCGAGTCGGCTCCAGCGGCATGGTCTATCGGCATCTCGCTTTCCGCGTTGAGTGTGATGTTGAAGTCCGGCTACTGGACACGGATGAATACGTGTGGCCGTGCTAGACAAAATGTTTGCCAGTAAAACAATTTCGTAAAACTGACGGACAAATATATAAACGTAAAAACAACAATATAAAATTCAGCGCCTGTCGCTGGATGTGCAACGGGGCAATGCGGCCTCGGTTCGGGGCACTCTCCAGAAATGGCTGGTCCCTACACTGGACCCCCCGTAACGGTGCACACGTTCGCAGGGACTCAAATGTCATGTTCCCACCCTGAATGATTGATTACATTGAATAAATGCATTATATTCCATATAAAATTCATATATATATATATACAAGGTGTCCCGGGACATATGGACCATATTTGAGGGATCATCGAACTTGTTACTGAACACTTTTTTATTGTTAATGTGAGCAAACAAGTTCTGGTTAAAATTGCGAGTGAAATTACTAGAACGTGTCTTATCTATGTGACTGACCGAATGTATCATTAGAAAATGTGCCAATGGAAGAAAACGAGCCGCTTAATTGATGCACATTTTAGCGCGCTCGGAAAGCAATTTTGCTTCGTTTGAAAGAAATCTTACGTTGGCTAGCGAGGAGCGAACATTCGTATTGAGAACAATTTGCAAAAATTGCAATAGGGATCAGTTTAGGACCAACCTTTGTTTTAAAATAGATTTGTCGAATGGCCAATATGCCCGTGTACGATTTTTTTCATATCATGGCAAATATTTCATTTACTCCGGCATTTACCTTGTCTAAATTGGAAACCATGCAAACCAGTTTAAGAGTGGCCGGTCTGGGTCTCGAACCCAAGCCTCCCGAACGCAAGGCAAAGACTTTGCCACTAAGCCATCTTGCTCGGCCATAAACCTATAGCAGTTTTATTCATGATGTGATTACCGTAGGCCCGTATGATTATGCCCCCGGCTATGTCGGTTTCTGTAGAGTCTTATGTTAACAGAGACCCATGTGTAGACCGGCAGCCAGCATACCCCTCAGGAGCCCATCATATCATGAGTCAAACCATCATGGCTTTGATCCCAGCATTCTCCCAATGTGCACTCCACGAAGCAGAATGTTCTTTCGAACACGCTGCTATGTTTAGTTTTTCCATTAAACACTTTTGTTTGATGCACATTTTTCCAAAAGTATATCCGGTCAGTATCACCGATACCGGAACGTTCTCTGTTTTACTGAAAGCTCACAGCTCTTTTAACTAGTTTGACGATTCCCTCCATTGTGGTCCCAACAGGCCCAGGAGGAGATCGTGCTCATGTGTATACAATTCTGTAAAAAGCGAATACAATAAGTTTTATATTGTGATAGCGACAACAACAACAACTACAGCAACAATAACAACAACTGATAATGGCAGAAGAAAAGTTTGTCTTGAAGCTATTAATAGGAGAATATAACATACACCAAGCAGACAAGATAGGCAGCTAACGATATGTTTACAACAACAACAGCAGCAGCAGCAACAACAACAACAGGAGCGCAGCTTGGATGAGCAGAGCGATGCTGCGTATAGCGATGAGCCGCTACTGCTAAAGATCATCCTAAGCGACAGCGGCCACAGTGTCAGCAACAATTAGTGGTGGTAGTAGTTGGATGGAGACAGAAAAACGTTAAACGAGCTTCTTTGCCTCAACTACGCCTGAGGCAACAAAATATACAGACGCCGCGCGATTTGTTTTTTCGCTACTACTTTTCTCTTGTTGTTGTTGTTGTTGTTGTTGCTGCTGCTGCTGCTGTTGTTGCTGTTGTTGTTGTTGTTGTTGTTGTTGTTGTCGCTGTTATTGTCGTCGTTGCTGCTGCTGTTGTTGTTGTTGTTATTGTTGTTGTTACTGGAGATATTGTTCGTGTTGCTAATGTTTGTAATTGTTACTAACGTTACTGTTTTTGTTGCTGTTGTAACGGTTGTTGTTTTTGCGACTGCTGTTGTTGAGATTATTGTTGCTGTTTTTCCTGCTGCTGTAACGATTGTTGTTGCTGCCGTTGCTGCCGCTGTTGATGCAACTAACTAGCTTCTGTTCGGAGCGGGTGGTCGATTAATTAATCGCTCCTCTCGGTCGGTAAGATGTCTCAATCCGTAGGTAGACAGACGATCGAACGTAGTTGCTGCAGCTGATCGGATGGACCGAGCGGCTCTGAACGAGCGTGTTTACCTATTATAGATCCGTAGACATTTCTCGAACCACCACCAACAACGGCTTCGTCCGACTTTGTCGGGATGGAGCCGGACAAAGTCGTTGGTGGTCCGGACACAACAACACGGAGATAACAACAACAACAACAACAACAATCGCAACAACAACAACGGCAACAACAACAACAACACAACGGACTTTGTCTCTGTCTCTCTCTCCCTCCGTGAGTCTTTCTTCGTAAATCAGCCTGTTGTACAGTGATGTACAAAGGAGCGCTGCACGTGCGTCGTGCATGGACGATCATATTAGAGAACAAACACAACAACAACAACAACAACAACGGCAGCAATAGCAACAGCAACAACAACAACAACAACGTTTATACGATGGCTAAATAGACACATAATCAGATCGAGGTAGTAGCAAATAGGTAGAGTCATTTTAAGACACGAACAAATACACGCACACTTGACCTCCTGCCTTGTGTGCCATAACTATTACGGTTACGACAACGATCAAGAAGTCAACATCAATAACAGCGACAACAAAACTGTTTGAGCATTGCTTACGCACTACGCACCAACTCAACCGCCACCAAAAGTTACCACAACGACCAAATCGCGGTAAGAGCAAATTGTGCTTAAACTTACTAACCATTATCTAACTTTTGTTTGCAGGTAAGACGACGGCGCTCAAACAGCATGAAGTTCTCGACCGTGAGGTTTCGACCATTCCACGAATCTGCCACAGCCAATTTGACAGCCCCAGCTGATTGTAGAAAGACGAACCATTTGAATTATATATATATATATATATATATATATATATATATTCTTAGGAAAGTCTTCTTTATTTACTCCTCTCAAATTCTAACAATAAACGCCACCAGCGATTGGCGCGCGATTTGTCCTGTGTGTAGTTGATGAATGGCGCTTCTAAGGAAAACAAGCCGGAAGACCTTGATGGGTTCGGTCTGGCGGCAAAACTAGATATTAGATGACAGCTTATATATATATATATATATATATAGATCGACTTGCACCACTAAGAAAAATTTGCACTGCTCTAAGGAATCGTGAATACGTATAAGTGAGTACGCACATATACATAGACACGTTCTGTGATATTAAATATACTAAGCTGGCCTAACAAAGCTGCGTGACATTAACAACCGTAGGAAAGAATAAATGTTTGGCGGCGTGTTGGCCTAGAGGCATGGTGCGCTAGTTATAATGGCCATATACCGGGCTGTCGCCGGTTCGATCCCTGTTGTTGTTGATCGAATTATCTATGAGAATGTTCATTAAAAAGAAATAATTTGAAAGTATACCGCTGAGAGTTAGCGACCAGGCGCTGCCCTAGGGAGATAAAAAAAATGACATGTGTAGTTAGGTACACATTTTAAACGAATAATAAATAAACCATATATATGTATATATATATATATATATATATATATATATATATATATATATATATATATATATATGTCACGTCAGTAGCACGGTTGTAATGAAACTCTTGCGCGCCAATTATTTTCCTGAATACCAATAGAGTGGGAAAAGTTTCGTTTGAGGAGCAAATGACGAGGCAATAAAACGAAATGGGAAAAGTGGGAAACTCTTTATTGCTTGGACGACCTCGTCATCGTCGTCCAAGCTCGACATACCGAGGTGCCAACGCGAGGAGCTCCCTCCCATCCATAAGGGAGTAAGTAGCCTTTGTACGGGCGGTCTGGATTTTCACTAGTGTCCCTCTCTGTTAATATGATGCTACGACGGAACCGCTGCGAGCAAGAGCGGCAACAATATGCGGCACCGACGTCGCACCGACGAATAGTATCGTTATGAAGTAATAGCCGGAGGGAGTCAGCACAATGTTATTCTCTTTCTCATAGTAGAATAGTAGTAGTATTAGTCGAGGCATGATGATGGGCTAAGCCGTAAGCTTAAAGGAACTTACTTCATTGGGTTTCATAAGCGAGAATGCGATACGGGAGCTCGAACGCAGAAACAAGATTACCTAACAAGTAGCGTCAAAATGCCCCACGGATGATTGCATGACGTATACATCAAGCATGAATGATTCAAATGGCCGATTATTTGGGCAGTGTCTTTCGATGGCGAACGTGGCGGGTCGTAATACATTACCCCTCAACTAACTAGAACACACAGGCCGGGTCATGCCATTTAAGAAATGCGCCAAAGCTTTCAAATCAAGCTTGTGCGAATGATCGTTTGTACGTACATGCACTATATATATATATAGAAAATATTGTGATGATTTATTAATCATTTACAATATGTTTGCACACTCGGCAGTGCTCGCCTATATATATATATATATATATATATTGAAAGGGCATATGTCGTGCAGGGATCGAATCTGTGACATCTAACGTTGGTCGAGTTCTTGCTTGGTTGGCAACTAGACTTCTATAGAAGACTTGATTTGTCGTTATGACTCTTGCGCAAGCTCTTCCTACAAACAGCTTTGGCAACGGCACCGACAGAAAACCCGAGCAATTCTCGAGATAATGTCTGCAAGTTATCTTGCCACTAACTGCGCGAAAACACATGTGCGCCAGATAAGCCGAGCATGGATTTCACAGACACAAGCTTTGTCTGACAAATATGATATTCTACGTGTGCCTACTCTAAATTGCTGCATCTGTAAACACTGTCAGGCGGCGTGACTGATGTACCTGCCACCACTTTCATGTTTGTCACATGTCAGCCGCCGTGTACACAGAAACTGGTGAATAGCTTATAGACAGACATATCTGTCAGAGATGAGGCTCGTATAGAGGCGCTCACCCATTTTGTACTAACCATGTATGACCACTTAAGGCAACAAAACTGGCACACGTATATACAGTCCGCAAAATATAATACAGCCACCCATGTTTGCCACATTATACACATTTATTATATCTAATCGTGTAAAGACCACAGTGATACATGCTCATAGGGTAACAGCGGAAACTTTCATCGACATTTGGGGGTCTCGGATTACTTTAAAACACGAGATTTCTACATTTGGGACAGCTACACCGCGAAAAGATTATACAGCCACCAGCAAGATGCATCTCCTAGCGAGTGAATCGAACGGATAAACGACGTTTAGGCTCATTTAAAGACTCGAAGTAGGCAGAGGCAGACACATCGAGTGCACCCAGCGACCATACTTAATACTCAGTGAACTTCTCGCTAAGTCGGATGACCTCAAAATGCGGTTTGGTATAGCGTTGAACAAGTTTCGAATGACGTCCTGTGAGAGCCCAAGCCTTCACAATTGCTTCTGTTAGTTCGACCTGGTTCGAAAATTGTTTTTCGTCGGTGCAAACCTTTTAGACGAGCCAGCCCCACACATTTTCGATGGTATTAAGATCAGAGGAGACTGCAGGCCAGCGTGGGACCTCAATGTGACGTTGTTCGGACCAGCTTTCGATTAGCCTGGCGGTGTGAATAGGGGTGTTATCGCGTCGAATTAACACGACTGTCTAAAGACACAATCGACAACTTTGTATGATACCCGACAGATTATTACCGAACCGCCACCTTTTGACACCAAAATTCGTTTTTCCTTGCGTACATCGTGAAAATAATAGTTAAATCCGTCCGGTCCGTCAAAGTTTAACCCTTTTCATCCGAAAAGAGCACTCGGTGCTACTCAGTGGAACCATGGCACTGTATCATGGACAAAGTCAAGACGAGCTTTCTGATGCTCAGCGGTCAATCGTGGTTTTCTCTTGTTTTCTTTCACGCGAGCCAAGGTGTCTTCCTAAAGAAGTTCTGCACACTTCGCACGCTCGTTTGTACACCGACCGCCGCCGCAATCGCCCTTGCCGAGAGCGCAGAGTTCGATGCTTTCTTCAGAATTGCGCGCTTGCTTCGTTTCGACATGGGATTTAGACGCCCCGAACCCTTTTTACGGCGTAGTTATCACCTAAATTCACAAAGTTGTTCACTACTGGGGAACAACGCCCTAATCAACGGGAAACTTCGCGATTAGAGAGGCCGACGTCCTTCTAATCTTTGAAATGGGCCTTTTTGTCACTCGTGAGGCGCCGGCTCAGGCCCATCGTTTCGATACAGAAAAACTTCTGGTAGTCTTTACGCGATTGGTTATAATAAATGCGTAAAACCTTGCAAAATTTAAACAAGTTTTTTTCTTTTTTTAAATGGCTGTATTTTTTTCACTGACTGCCCTATATATATATATATATATATATATATATAGGGAGAGAGAGAGAAGGAAAGAGTCAAAGTGAGGTAAGAACCAACCGTTACGGATGACTTACTTTGAGCGTTACGAGCGGCAATTATCAAAAATGACCCACTCATCTTAGATCCGAAGATCTACTGCTCGACCTCGGCGGTAGCGAAGTTTCGCTGCAGTGACCACCGCGAACGCGCCACTGGCGTTGTTGACACGGCCATCTCTTATTTTGCTACTGAAGTGCCGTAGCAATAGACGGCGTCTCGATACGTCCAGGCCCCACCTGGAGGACCAGAGCGGGTAATCTAAGGAAAGACGTCGGAGAGTTACAAAAATAATATATGTATATATGTTATATATATATATATATATATACATACATACAAATACCGAGCAAGATGGCTTAGTGGCAAAGCCTTTGCCTTGCATTCGGGAGACCTGGGTTCGAGACCCAAGCTAGATCCAATTTAACCAAGGTAAATGCCAGAGTGGATTACAAATCAGCCATGACATGAAAATGCCGTACACGGGCATTAGCCTTACGGAAAAACTAAAAAAAAATATATATATATATATATTGAAAGAGAGAGACGGACAGAAACAAAAACAGATAATTTGTTCATACGGTTCTTTAGCCAATCAGGTGTGCTAACGGCGCGAGTTGCCGGGTCCCAGGCCGGGGATTGCTCTCGTTGCTTACAGCACTGCAAGCAACTACGGTTGCTACCTGTGTTGCGTTAACCGCCATGTGTCTAGCTGTTCGTTGCTGTGCTGGTCGATTGGACGACGCCTCGTTGTTCACGGTTTAACGGTTCATTTTTCTTCATGTTGTGTTCGTTCCTCATCTAGTTCTCATCTATCTCAATTGATGTTTTTCGTCTGTTTGCTTTCCTCCCTTCTGTTTGCTGGTTAACAACGAGCAATACTCGTTTCAGCTCCAAAAAGCATCCCCACCGATACACGAAAAGAAACAGAACAACAGCAACAGCAGCAGCAACAACAACGAACCATCGCAACAAGAACAACAAAAATGAGTCACAACAACAACAGCAGCAACAACAACAACAATAACAAGAAAATTTAGTCACAACAACAACAGCAGCAGCAACAACAACAAAAACAACAACAACACTATCAACAACAACAGCAGCAACAACAAAAACAACAACAACAACAACAGCAGCAACAACAAAAACAACAACAACATTAACAGCAAACCGCAATTACGGCAGCGACAGTACATAGCACATACCGTCACCATCTCACAACATTGCTCACTGTTGTTGCTGCTGCTGATGCGGTTGCCGCTGTTGCTGTTGTTGTCGTCGCTGCCGCCGCCGCCGCAATATGTCGGCGGCGAAATGAAAGAGAAGACAGACCGTATCACGACGACAATGACCACAATCATGACAATCACAATGAATAAAGCGAGTAAGCAAGCGAGCGAGCGAGCGAGCAACTGCCCGATTGACCGTTAGACGTGATCGACGATCATCGCCAGACCCATCGACCAAAGATTCGCTAAACATGAACGAACAAGCGCTGCAACGAGCTGGCGACGAACTGATCAACACACGGCCTCTAGCTAATCTGCCGCGTCCACCGGCGGTGTGTTCCGCCGGTGGCGGGCGGCTTGCGTAGTGCGTCACGGACGCATCTGTCCGCTCCGCGCCTACCCAGCCAGGTAGCTCGCGTTTGTTTACCGTATTTGCGTTGTTGTTGTTGTTGTTGCTGCTGTTGTTGTTGCTGCTGTTGCTGCTGCTGCTTCTGTTGTATATCCATTCGTGCGTCCATTCGTCCGTCGGTCGCCGAGCAACAACGGCAAAAGACGACGCGCGACGGCATCGGCAGCAGTTTAACCAGCCCACCCCTGCCCACTGAGCAGTCAGTGAGAGGAACAACAAATGTGGTGACTGATTCGTGTCCGCCTCGACTACTGTTGTTGTTGCTGCTTCTGCAGCTCTTGTTGTTGTTCTGGTTGTTGTTGTTGTTGTTGTTGTTGCTGTTGTTGCTGTTGTTGTTGTCGTTGCTGTTGTTGTTGTCGTTGTTGTTGATGTGTGTTGTTGTTGTTGTTGTTGTTGCTGTTGTTGTCATTGTTATTGTTGTTGCTGTTGTTGTCATTGTTGTTGTTATTATTGTTGTTGTTGTTGCTGTCGTTGCTGTTGTTGTCATTGTTGTTGTTATTATTGTTGCTGTTGCTATTATTGTTGTTGTTGTTGTTGTTGTTGTTGGTATTGCTGTTGTTCCGGAATACCACCTGCTACCCCGTGGTCCAATATCGATTGAGGAGATGCACCGTTACAAACATACGCACACATATATATATATATATATATTATATATCCATCGCCCCTGTAATTGGCTGGTAAAATCGCTTATTTGACGGCGTAGTTTGATTATGACGACCGCAACAACACAGCAGCAGCAGCAGAAGAAGCAGCAGCAGCAGCAACCGCAACAATAGCGAGTCTATTTGTCGTGCCAAAGTAAACGGCGATGATTCGTCGACGAGGTGTGTACATATGCCCGATCCGATCGTTGGCTCGACTAGACGCCGGACGTCGGATTGGACAGCCGGCCGGCCGGTCGGCAAGCGCGTAAACGTCGGCGCCTGCGATCACCGCTGCCCACTGGTCACTGGCCACTGGCGTCACGAAAACGTCGGTCGTACACGAGAACGAGTTCAAACATGCGGACACACAAGCGGCTGAACGCAGCGAACGACGCCAGCAGAGCAACACGCGTCGACCAGTCGTCAGACGACTGCCAGCTGCTATATAGTCGTGCTGCTACAGTATAGCACCAGTCGCCCCCGGGGTGCGGCGTCCCGCCGTCCCTGCGACGAGGTCCACAACCTCGCAGGCAGGCAGTGTACCTCAGCACACAATGACGAGGCCAAGATGGCTCTATAAATCCATTGGCCAGCCGGCACATTTTCATCGAAAAAGACTCTCACTCGTCCATGCCTAGTTTGCCCCCATCAAAATCTCCACTACAAAAACCATCTTATGAGTAGACGGTCCTTGTTGAAAACATGCGCTTGCCTCCACCGTGATCCGCTGAATAGAGTAGAGTTTACGAACAAGCACAACTTGTTGACTGTTTTGTTATAGTTGCTTATTTTGCTGTTTCTCATCATCATTATCATTATGGCTCTCCATCATCATCAGCATCATCATCATGGTTCTCCATCATCATCATCATGATTAGTATCATCATGGTCCTCATGCCGTTCGTCACCCAGCAGCGTCACCAGTTAGCTACACCAGTTGTCTTGGGACCTTGATGTTTGCTGCAAAATGCATGCTGGTAAATCCTATCTTGTTGCCTAGGTCGAGCCCGGTGGAGGCGTGGTGCATTCGCCTGCGCCTCGCGACCGGAGGAGAAGACACATACTTAGATGCTGCACGGGTTCGAGCTCCACCGTTGCACATTTGTATTTATGGAGGTTCGTCTATGAATGGGCAATGCGAAATGTAGTCCCGTAGACGTTAAATCTTGGCTGAGCCCGACCAGCCCGAAAAGTTTAATCTTGTTGCCTAGAAAGCAAAGTGCGTTACAAGTAGAAGTGCATTGGCTAAGACTGGCCGAGTTCTGCGAGCCCGTTCCAAGTCCGGTTCTGTGCGATCACGTGAACGCCACAGCGTGAGTGCTTCGACGTGTGTCGCATTCTAAATAAATTACGAAGCTAGCAAACCATTTGGCGGAATGGTCTCTTCTCTTGCCGCCAGCGTGTTTCTCTCGCCGCGATGCGCGCGAATTACTCGAGTCCTGCGAGCCCCTTCCTCCAGCGCTCCAATAGAAAGTTAGTCTCATGTCCATCCTTCCTATATAGTAGCATTCTCTATCCCGTAGGATATGGTACCATTCTCTATATGCCATAACACCGAGTTATGGGAGGCAAGGCATGCAGTTGAGATCTCTATGTTGTGGCAACATGTGCTCATATTGTGATATTGTCGTCGTTTATTCGAGACCGGTCAAGGCTTGTCAATTATGGTACGGATAGGTGACTGCTACTGGCTCCGAATCACTGACTGGTTGACGTCCCGGGCCCAGTCAAACGATCGGTAAAGCAAAAACAGCCGGTAGTTAAAAATGAAACAACAAGGAAACAGCTTAGCCAATAACAGGTACTACTTTGTCGTCGTTGTTGTTGTTGTTGTTGCTGATGTAGCTGGCTGGTGAGGTTGTTTCAGCGCGGGAAGCAACAATGACCCCCGAAAGGATGGGGGTAACGGCTCGTTATTGCGTTCGTTTGGTGACGTTTTTAGTTTTGTTTTGGTGAACTGGTGACCAGTCATCGTGCAGAGTGAATGTGACCACGACACGCGTCCGCTTCGTGACGATGATAATGATGTCGACATTTTGCGAAATGTGTCACCCAAGATTTAAAAAGTCTTTGTTATTATTATTATTATTATTATTATTATTATTATTGTTAATGCGTTAATTGATCAGCGCTATTATCCGGCACAACTGCGCGGTGGTTTGTCTGGGTTGCTAGGCAAAAGTCATTGCTGAAGTTTACGATGTACGTATATGTATCGAAAAAAAAAACTGTGAGAATTCGTCTGGGAATGGCCTAGAAAAGAAAGCGGCTTCAACTTTGACGCTAACAGGATTTAAAAGCCGTTTTTGTGTGAGAGCTGGTCGAAACGCAATCGGCCCGCAACTTGGCTCGCCTGCAAGTTAGGCAATGAAAAAAGCCCGCGAATAACTCTAGGTGCTGGGGACTGTCCAGAGCAGTTGGGCAACGCGCCGTGCGAAAGCGTCGAGCTATCGTTTGCTGCTAAGTTCGCTAATGATAATTAAGTAGCCTGTTCTGCCCTGATGTGTGTGGCAGCAGTGGCGTGCAGCGTTTTGACGTTGCCAGATATAGATCGACGTTCATTACGTAGTAAGTAATTATCACGACATTATGTACACGTGAATAGCATAGTGAACGTAGAAGTTCAGAATATCCGACATATTAAAACGAATGTCGACCGATTGGTTATTCAAAACTAACAGTATGCAGAGAACTGAGTTTTTGCCGTTAGGCTTTGCTTGGCCTCAGTGCAAGAACTCAGTTAACGCGTACGTCTCTCGAATAGGGAAATTTAAGCGTCCGTGTAAGGAGTCAGACGCATTGAGTCAGATCTCCTCGACTTCTTGTCGTGCTGAAACATTTGCCGATTGAAACGGTAGGAGAATGCGTTATCTGACGTGGGCATTCTAGCTTCTTCTGTATAATAGTATATAACTCAAGAAGTTTCATATATATATATATATATATATATATATATCCAAAAAATACACAAATAGGCTTAAATCGATAGTTGCTAATAATGATTGGCGGCAACTGCTCATTTAATTGTTGAGCTCCTATTGCTCGGCCGAAAGGTAGAGACAAACATGGAGCGGCCACAAGAAGAGAAAGCCAATTAAATACGTGTCAATTTACGATGCTAACAATAATAGCAATTGTATTAGAGTTAGAAGTAGTAGTAGTAGAAGTTATTGTTGTAATTGTAATACCACTACATCGATCCGCTATAGGACCAGTAGAAGTAACTTTTTAGGCAAAAATAATAATTATTATTATTTTAATATCAAATGATTATTAGCAATTAAGCTAGCTGCTCTCCGCGATTGTATGGTCGCCGGGTCGCTTATCTACAGGCAAGAACGATTTATCATCGCTCCCGTGGCTGAGGAGCAAAACAGATGTATATATATATATATATATAGAGAGAGAGAGAGATTGAAAGAGAGAGATAGAAAGATAGAATGGAGCACGGAAAATTCTATTATGAGTGGCCGATGCTTGCGTCTAAGGTCGCTTCGGCTATCTCCTAGCTCATTCGTCCATTCATCTGCCTTCAGCCTGAAGTCAGCGCCCGTGCTGGTGGGGGTGGCGTCATTTGGCGTTTTATCTCGCCGAGTGGACTCGCGGCCCAGTTTGGCCACTGAACCTCGCTGACCAACATCACAGTACTGTGAGAGGCCGGCTCGCGTGCACCAGTTGACGCATAGCTGCGTCTGGTTTGCTACGAGTCGTTTAAGTGAAGACCGTTCAATCATTTATATATACATATATATATATATATATATATATATATATATATATATATATATATATATATATATATATATATATATATATATATATATATATAGGAGAGCAATTTCTCTGGTCCACCTCGTTGCACCAACGACATCCGTAGTTGACCACCGGTTAGCTTCGTATTTTTGCTGCCACTGCTTCGGCTGCGGCGGTTTCTACTTCAGCGTCAGTGGCCTCGCTTTCATAACCCCCACCCACCCGACATTCAAGTGACACTATTCGTCGTGCAGACACACACACACACCCATATATATATATATATATATATATATATATATATATAATCATTCATACATAATACGCGCTTTTTTTACAATAAGGGGAAATATATATATATATATATATATCTTCACATCGATACAATCTAGCTAGGCTTGCACGAACAACAACAATAACTACTGCTACATAAAATAAATCGAAACGATACTAAAAATCGCGTATTTGATTCCGGCGTGACACATACCATTTCGAGTCAGCGTTCCTGAAAATGTACGCGTTAATTTAAAGTTATAATACTAAAAACAAACAACGACGACGACGACGACAACAATATTAACAACAAACGCCGCAGCAACAACAACAACAAGAAAAGCATCAGCAGCAACAACAACAACAACAGCAATTACAACGACAACAATAATGGCTGGGTGACAACGGCTGAACAAAGTCGGTGAAGCAAACGAAGCCAGCACGACCGGAAGTTTCAGCGGGAAGCGGCAGGGTCAGCGACGATGGCTTCGTCGCTGTGGAAGCAACCGAAGCCACTGCCGGACCAACTGTGTTAGGCTCAGCGAAGCCGGCGCATCTATATGTATATATATATATATATATATATATATATATATATATATATATATATATATATATATATATTTAAATTCTATTTATCTGCCCGTCTCTCCTTGTTGATCAGTCTGCCAGTCAGTCAGCCGGATCAACCGTCCGTTCTGTCCGTAGGTTGCTGCCCATTGCAGAGTTGAAGGGTACTGCCGCCTGCCGGTACAGAGCAGGCAATGACCAACAGCAGCAGCAGCAGCGGTGAGGCCCCTCCATTCACACCGGTCGGTGCCGCATCTCTCTTCTTCCATAATAATAATAATAATATTCATAATAATAATTATTATTATTATTATTTGTTACAATGATAGCTATAACAATGAGAGTAGTAGTGGTAGTAATAATAATAGCAACAACAACAACAAAGAACGCTACGACAACAGCAGCAGCAACATAACCAAATGGGGGCAACAACAACAAAGCGAACAGCACCTAAGACGACGTCGCGTATCCAATCAATGAATGTAGTCCCTCGTATGTAATCTTATTTTCAACATATATAATACATGTGCATATATACGCATTTGTTGATAAAGTATGTGTGTTTTGCTAGAGCTCCCTTTATATATATATATATACGTTATATGTATAACGTATGTATGCATATGTAACATATGTATATATATATATATATATATGTGTGTAACATATGTATATATATATATATATATATATATATATATATGTTGAGCCGGTACACGGAATTCACCGGTACCATGCATGTTGGAAGACGGGCATGGGTATCTAAAGTGTAGAAGCAGACGTCGTCGTAGCACTAACGGTGAAAGTAGGGACAGTAAGAATAATAATAACAATAATAATAGTATGCACCTGATGATGAGCGAGCAGCCGGAAGCGTCGAACGTCTTGCGGACAAAGCAAGCTGCTGCTATTGCGATTGGTTTCATCATCGTTGTTGTTGTTGTTGTTGTTATTGCTGTTGCTCCTTTTGTTGTCGTTGCTGTATATTACCTGTTTTGTTGTTGGTGCCGCCAGCCATTGTGATACCAGCGTTGATGTCGCTTATTAACGATAAATTAATTACCACGAGGGTGAAGATGAACATCATAATGACGATGGTATGCATATCTATTTATCTCCTATACCTTTGAATAGAGTTACAACAATCCGATTAGCCAACAACACCGGCTATTGCGGTGGGGGCAGCGATGGGGGTATTTCGAACAACACGATACGACCATTAATGTGATTAAAACCCTCAACACTACGATTCTTACTACTGCTACTACTACTACGACAATGACGACGACTCCAACGTAAGGACTTCATCTGTGCACCCCACGGCGAAAACTTTCTAACAGCTTCGACCGCTACACGATCTGTTTCCTTGGGACGACAGCGGTAGTCATAACTACAGGATTTGTTAGTGAAGTGACCGTTGCAAGAGGGTTTTTTTTTGTTGTTCTGGGAGGTTTCGGGAATGCATGATGCACATGCGCCACTAGCAGCCTGCGTGACTAGTGTGAGACTCTCAAACCCACTAAACCCGGATTCCTCCCCACCCCCCCCAGGCTCGGTATTACTTTGGCATTACGTCGAAGCCGTGGGAGAGGCGTCTCTGCCGTTCTCCTTCAATCAGCTCTATCCCTGACTATCATCCCGCATGTCTACCTGCGGTTAGATAGGGGGATGCCATTTTGTAATCCGTCCTGTGAGGGTGCGTCGAGACCATGAGGGCCTGGCTGCTCCCCCCTCCCCCCCCCCCCCCCTCCCTCGGCTCCTCGTCTCGACCACTCTCCCGAGAGACCCGCTCAAACCTCTCCCGCCTGGCCGTTTCCTTGGCTGCCTTGAGCGTCAAAACAGCGTCGAACAAGTTCGTCGCCTCCCTCCATGCCTCCGCCGAAGTCATCATATGGGAGACCACCTCCTTGATGGGTCGGCCTCTCACAGCGGTAAGAGGGTTAGAGGGGGTGGGAGGATTCTAGGCATAGTCGAATCCACCTATTTATATGCACACTTTTTTACTTGTCCACCGGAAACTGCCGGTCAGAAGTACCGAATGCCATCACCTTTATCTCCGTATTTGGCTAGCAATTTACGCTTTATCTTAGCCTTTGGCTAGCAATTTGGCCAGCTTTTCATACTGGAGAGAGTGCCGGCGGACATTTTTCCAGAGGAGGTTCGCCATGACAACATAGCGATTTTCGAACGCTGTTTTAGCCACCCTCGCCCACCGCCCGTCGTTCGAGGCGGTAGCACGGCGGCGCCGAGTTATTCGAGCGGGCCGCCGTCATCTGAACGGTGTTTGCCAACAACGGGGTTGGTTCGTTGCGTTTTCCGACGTCCCATCGCCAAGCCCTCTTTTGAACCCCACCCCCCTCTTAAAACTACCCCCGATCCGTTGTTCGTTCGGAGGTTTATTCGTTCCGTCCGTCCGTCCGTCCTTCCTTTGTTTCTTGCTTCTGCTTGCTTGCTGGGTCCATCCGCTGCGGACAGGAAGAAGCCCTTTCCCCAAGTCATCATTGCCGCAGCCGCAGCCGCCGCATCAAACTATGAGACGGCGCCGCATCGATGGCGGGAAATGAACGAGGGGGGTTGTTTTTAGGGGGTGAGGGGCAAGGTGATATCAAAAAGAGAATGGTCGACGAAGATCTTGTCCCTGACCAAGGCGATCGCGACAGTAGCAGACACCGACGCAGCGACAGTTGTAACAGCAGAGATCGCTGTAGTCTATGGGTTGCCGCTGTGTTGCCGTCTTCACTTTGTTTGCTGTTGAATCGTGCATACATGCATACGACGATGCAATTACGCGAATTGCATTGATAGCGTTGACATTTTCATTGTCTTCGTTGTTGTTGTTGTTGTTGTTGTTGGTTTTGCTGCTGCCATTGTTGTCGCTGGTGTGGTCGTTGTTGCTGTTGTTGATGCTGCTGCTACTGTTTTAGTTAACAACAACAACAACAACATTAACCATATCAACAAGGCTTTCGTGCTACACTGACGCTGGCATGGTGATTATAGCGAATGGTGGACATGTCTGCGGATCAAATCTCTGTAGGCAGCAGCGACAGTAACAGTTGCAGCAGCAACAGCAATAATCCCAACCACAGAGTCGACAGCGTTAACAACAACAGCAACACCACCAATGACCCGAACAAGAACAACAACAACAACCACAAAAAGCTAACAACAACCACAAAAGCTCCAACAGCAACGCCAACAACATCCTCAACAAATGAAAAGAACTACAACCCCAACCACAACAACAGCGTGACAGTGACCAGCGTCGCTGCTGAATTGCGGGGGTGGCACAGACGGCGGCGGCGTCGTCCTATAGTGGCAACAGCGTGTTTGTCCCTCTGTCTGTATTGTGACAACGGCGCTATGACAACTTTAACAAAGATTACGATAAGCACGGTGCTGATGATGATGATGATGATAATAATAATAATAAAATAATAATAATAATAATAATAATAATAATAATAATAATAATAATAATAATAATAATAATAATAATAATAATAATAATAATAATTATAATAATAACAGTGGATGGAGCAGACTGTCGAGTCGAGATCTCCATTGTGGTCGGAGCGACTGGAACTGGAGCTGGTGCCGCCGCCCACTGGATAGGTGACCCAGTTCTGTTGTTAATATTATAATCGCTGCTTTCTAACGAAGTTGCTTGCTGAGTACGTTTCGCATAGCTTTGCTTCTTTCTAAATACTTTAGTTGCGATGACAGTTGGCATGTGTTCGGCCGTCTGCTGTGTACCGTGTCCGGGGCCTGCATGCCTCTGTGCGTGACCGTCAAAGTGGTCCCGCATGTGAGCGGCGTGACTTTCTGCGTGTCCCCAAGAACGTACCTATGAGGCCGTGTCGTCGGTGAGACAGTGAATTTGTGCATTTGTGCGCCGTTGTGGGTTTATGTGTAAGCGAGTGCCAATGCTCGACCCTCGCGGCACGACTTTGTTTTAGCAGTAATTAGCGCTCCGGCCTTTCGTAATAGTAGAGACATTAAGAGAAACGGACAGGAAGAGAGGGAGAGAGAGAGCAAGGAAAAGAGGGAAAGGGTGAAAGAGAGTGGGAAAAGATTAAGCAGGAGACAAGAAGTCAGAGATCGGTCCATTCCGTTGGTTGTTGATCGAATGCAAACGTAAGGTGTTTATTTTTATTACACAGCGCTATCTGCACTACAAAGCATCGTCATCTAACGCAGATCAGGATAACATGCGTGTGTATCAATGATTAGGCCCCTTTACACTTTGTGTGAGCATGTATATATCCAGTTCAGAAAACTTACTCATTGTCACGGTTTGCACTTGTTCCGCTATTTCTACTGGCTCAACAGAGCTGAGCGATGCAAGTATTAGTAGAAAATGACCGCCGAACATATAACTGTCACATGCCACGTTAAGCATTTTCCATATACCTGTCATGGGATCCATCCTGGTATGCCGGTATTGAGAACCGTTATACTCAGTGCGTGCAGGCCATTAGAATCCACGGCCTCTACACACAGTTTGCATTCAAATGGTTGGCAGACCGGAGCACCTACTCTTAGCGTGCACGCCATGCGGAGAGAAAAGCCATAGAGCCGTGCTAGGGGCGAAGAATTGAGGCGATAAGCTTTAAGTCAACTTCTGCTAAAGTGTCTTATCTTGTGCCGTTGAAAACACGGCACAGTCTCCGGGTTGTTTATTGGTTTCTGGAACTTTTCTGCCGTTTCTCTGCCTGTATGTATTTCTGCAGCGCATCTTGCTTCTCGGGAAGTTCTTTTAGTATATCTTCGTATGCAGCACGTCACTGATGGCATGATCCGGCTTGCTTGTCTTGTTCATATTATGTGACTGTGCAAGCCGCACAGTCACTAACTAAAACATAGTTGAGCAAGCCGCTCAATTGTGTTTTAGTTGAGCTAAAACATACCTTAAACTGAATTAAAGTCAATTCAGGTAGACTCTGCGAGAGCGAGAGAGGGAGAGAAGCTGGATTAGTGATGCGGCTTCGCATGAGATAGCCAAATTAGTAGCCCTTCTGATCCCGAGAGCACTCTCGCCAAAAAAACTAGTTTCGTTATAGGCATTTACCTAGTCTGGTTATGGCGACATAGAAGATGCCCGTTGGGTGTAGTTGAACCTCTACGATGTGAGGCTGTCGTTTTTCCATACGCACGGTATTCTGCCCTCTTGCTCTGCCCTTTTGCTTATTAAGGGTCGGTGGATGAATACGCACTAGTCGTAGATGAATTCTAGAGTAAAGCTTCCAAAAACATTGTCATTTAAGGGCTACCCGTTGAATTAATCACCTGTAACCGCGAAAACGAGATCTGAGATACCTCACAGGCCATCTTACCTAGAATGCCTTCGGTCGCAGTGTTTATGTTGTGCCCTACGTTAACATAAAGGAAGCCTTTCTAAAACTCTGCTAAACTATGAGTATTGTTATTAATGCATACGTGTTAAAGAAGCAAGCTTTCGACAAATCGGTATTTGTTGATGAAGCATACTAAGGGGTCGGAGGAGAAATATGTCCACTGTACACGCATCCGTTTGCGTTGCTACCCACTCAGCGTCATCTGCTGTGCTGCAGGGTCATGCCAAGTCGTAAATTTGGCTACACTATTATAAAAAAAACATAATAATAATCATAATAAGAAGAATAATCATAATGAATAATTTTATAATAATAACTCTAGCATTTATAAGAATCATAGCACCGTATTGTTTGCAGCAGCATCATATGCCTAGATATGTCAGTTATCTAGTCAGTTTAGATAGACCAGAGCAACGTAATTAACTATAAGGCCTTAGCGGCTGCACACGCACTGGTGTAGTAGCCTTTGACCTGTCACTTCGCCTCGGGCACGTTTCGGTCGAGTCTATTGTGGACGCCAGCTGAACCCCAGCCGAGAGACTTTTAAAGTTCGCGACTTTGCCTCGGTTCGGCCGACAATTCGGCACGACAGCACACCCTCGGTGACCTCGGCGCCTCCGTGTGCTGTTCCTACGATCGGCAAGTCCCTAGCGACGGGCGTGCGGAAGCTGTTTGCCTGTCTCGAGGCTGCTAGCCCTTTCCACACAGTACAGCGAATTGAGCAGCGAACACTCGACATGCGTCCGTAATGATTCGTTCTCTCCCGCTCTCTCTCTCTCTCTCTCTCCCTTTGTTTGAACACGATTACGCAACGCATGAACCTCGTTAATTTAATGCCTTAATTAATAATTGCATACCTCTCGCTCTCTCTATATATAGCTCTCTCACAATCATCCCACCTCTGTTAACTTTAACAGATTCCCCGACTACCCTGGAATCTATGACGTCAGATGTGGGCCCCACGACATTGCTACTTTGAGCCTGACCGATGTCCGCGCCGGGGGGTTCAAGACGATTATTCGAAACGTTACCGTGCCTTATCAAGGACGTGTAGGTATGCATGAATGCATGTATATATATATATATATATATATATATCAGATAACATACGTGTATGTTTCCGCGTAAAGAAAGAGTGACAAAGAAAAAGGTGCTACTACAACACTGTAAATGCACAAATGAAATGTAGTACTTTTATGCATTCCGTCCTTGAATATGTAATTATTATTGTATATATATATATATATATATATATATATATATATATATATATAATACGAATATACAATTAAAAAAATATATAGATACATATAATAGTATTGCTTGAGACGTCTGAACGTTATCCTCATTCATACTAGTACTACCGTTAGGATTGCCTGCCGCATTGTTCTTTTCTGAGCGCCAATATCTGCGACCGAGATCGGTCCGGGAGACGGGGATGGAGAAGAGCGAAGAAGAGACGGACTGACGAAATCCCCGTTTCAGATAGCTGTAACGACCGCCGGCGTCTGAATGCGGCGTTTTCTCTTCTTATTCTTATTCGCACAAAATAGCGTACGGCAGATCTACAACACGCTGCTGCTGTTGTTGCTACTACCGCTGCAGCCCTAATCTCCTTCAGAGCAGCCGAATACCTGACGCGCTACCGCCGCTACGCTGCTTCGGCTGTAAGGCTGCAATTGCGGCGGCCGCAATTTTAAGCACGCATCGCGGTAAGCCGCTCATCGAAAAGTCGGAGCACGTACAATGAGTAATGAATGATCCGGCTTACCTACCACCTTCAACAAGCCGCTACGGTGCACGTTGCACATAAACACAGCGATTTTACGTCTGTGCGGTTACACGATATACATATATATATATATATATATATATATGAAACGAAAACCACATTGTAATACACAGAAGAGCAGACGTGGTCGAAGGCAGTACGTGTTGAATATCTAGACCACATCTAATATGATAATTAAGGTCTTGCTTTACTCCTCTGCTTCATTTGTTGTTGTTGTAATTCTTGTTGTAATATCTGACTATGATTCACGTATTCGTGTTATTACTTTGCTTGATATCGTCTTTATTTCAACTCTTGGGATGATGGTACTTGTCTAGTTGTCGTTGTTATTGTTGTCGTTTGGCTCGTCGTTTTATCTATCTGATCTAACGGTAAAACTGGAAAGCACATCAGATGTGAAGTCAGCCAGAATTCAGCGTAGCTGAGCATTGACGGCAGCGGCGCGTCACAAAGGCCTTGAGACGTTACAACATTTATACAACATCGGTTGTCTCGAATGTAAATGCCATGCTTTGTCGTAATATTATTACTATCCCTATATGACAATAGTAATGACGATGATGCTGATCATAAGAGTTGTTATTATTATTATTTAAATGTTTTTACATTGTTTAGTTGTTACAACTGTGAGGTATGAAGGTGTGAGCCAGATTCATCATCATCATTAGCTCGCTTTCTTGTTATTGTTCTAATAATAATAAGAATAAGAAGAAGTGATCCTAGATAAAATATCATCCACATCCAAGGCTATGGTCACACGGAAAAAGCCTTGCGATGTAGCCGTCTCATGCACGACGACCTTCTCGTATCTTCGCCACAGCGCAGTTGAATCTAGATGGGTTGCAGAACGCGCGCAAAACGAAAGAAGTACATATCTCGAGCCGCCAATGAGATACCACTTTGCACCCATTGCACTGGAGACATCGTG
This sequence comes from Dermanyssus gallinae, assembly GCA_003439945.1. Classification (NCBI taxonomy): domain Eukaryota; kingdom Metazoa; phylum Arthropoda; class Arachnida; order Mesostigmata; family Dermanyssidae; genus Dermanyssus; species Dermanyssus gallinae. Next base: position 3,359 of record QVRM01005576.1, on the reverse strand, counting down.
GTTTCTATCATAGGTGTCATGAATTGAAGAAACGAGCAGAGCACTATGAACCTGGCTTAAACGTTGATACCTCACAATCGTAAAATCTGAACACTATAAAAAATAATAATAGTAGACAATATTATATATATATATATATATATATATAGCGACAGAGAGAGAGAGAGACGCACCATTCATTACATAGGCGATCGTGCGAGCCAAAACAGAATTTAACAGGGTACTATAGTAATAGTAGTCGTTGAACGGGTTAGTTGTTCCCCGTAACGAACTAGAATGAGTGATGTCCCGATAGAAATGACTGTAACTGAGTTGTGGCAGTGGTTCTTGCGGCAGCGATAAATATAACGGACTGCTGCATCATAGCTGCGGAATCTGTTCGTTATGGGGCGACGTAATCAGGTGTGCGCGTTCGCGTATTTCAGGTTTGGTGTGGCCGGCCGCTGCGTTAGCCAATTATTGACAACACACTGGTTAGTCAAACGACCCACAGTCATTAGTTGTTGCAGTCGCGTTCACTACAGGCAATGGCTCCGTATCTGCGTCTGTTCGTCATTGTTGTCTTGGCACTGAAACGCAGGACATTCTTTAGCACGCTTCATCGAGTCGGACTTGAGAGGACGTGGAGGGACTATATATGTATATATATATATATATATATATATATATACATATATATATATATATATATACATATATATATATATATATATATATATATATGAGTATAGTCTTCATTATATATATATGCATTAAGTTAACTGCCCTCTTTATTTTGTATACAAAATAGTGACAGGAATACAATATAATCAAGACACACGCACACACACACAATTCTTTACGTACGCACATAGAAGCGCGCATTCAAAACGTTACACGGACAAGTAATGACATCGGTTATTGTCCATTTCGTTCATGTGTAGCCTTTGCAAACCAATCTGCACGGTTTTTCGTGCGTAGACAATCGCACGCTTTTACGAGAACGCCTGGCAAATCCTGCATGATTTATGATAACCCTCATTTAGGTATATACCGCATAGTGGATCTCAATGCATAGCATATCTACAGTGTTGCAGCGGTATCACAGTTTGCCCTACAAACGTTGTTTTTTTTTTGGGAACGAAACCCGGCATCAACAATGCTGCAATGTTGCTATCCGACCACCAGGATGGCAGTGAGATCAGGAAAACATTTGGTCCAGCCAATCCAACCGACTCACTGGAAGTAGTGCTCAGAACAGGCGGACCCTCATGCGAGAGCCCGATGGTGCATTCGCCTGCACCACAGAAGACACCCCAGAAGGTGTACGGGTTCAATCCCCGCCACTGCACGTTTATATCTATTGCGTCCCTCCGTACGAAGCAGTGCGAAAGCACTTCCTTGGACGACGTTAAATGTTGGCTGAGAGTCATCAGCCCAAAAAAGACCCGCATAGGCAAAAGAGTAGTTGGCAGAACTTGAAAACCTAACCAACTTCATCAACAGATTCGTACGCAACTCACGCGCATTTTCACGGCGCACGAGAACACATCGATAGCAGCAACAACAACAGCAGCATTAACAAAAGAAGCAAGACAGATAACAACATGACCGCAACGCATTCCGGTTGTTTTTGTCGTTGTTGTTGTTGTTGTTGCTATTGTTGTTGAAGTTGGCAAGTAAATCGGATGAACAAAGGTAACGTCAGATGATGATGATGATGGCGATAGCAATCCGGCTAGCCGCAGCTAGAGAGCCGCGCGGACAGATCGGCGAATCGCACGAAGCCCTCTATGCTTAAAAGCGGACGCTTTTGCTGTCGCTGATCTTGTTGTTCTCGTTGTCGTCGAGGTCGGTTTGACGGCGTCATAATTTAAAAATCCCTCAGCGCTCCCCGGGCACTCTAGGCAGGTGATGACGTCGCGTGGTGTTTTGGTTCCTGGTCGGAGCCAAAATATGTCGATGTCGACATCGACCGACACCGCCGATGATTGTGAAGCGAAACGCTTGTGCCGATTAGTCGCGTCATGACCGCCGAGACTGAGTGGCGGCCGGCCGGCCGGGCAGAACAAATTCAAAAACGCATGCGTGTCCAATTTAGTCCGACGACAAGTCAGAATCCGTCGAGCGTTTTCTTGTTGCTGTTGACTGAGTATGAAGGAACATTTCGTTTATTGTCGCTTATTGTTGTTGAGGGATTTATGTTCTCTCTCTCTCTCCCTCTCTCTCGCTTGCTCCTTTGCTCGATACTCTGGCTTCCTTTGTTCTCTCTGAATGGCTGGATGCATCAGCACCAGCAGAATCCAAGTTTTGCATTTGCCAAGTTTAGCTCGCACAGTACTCTAGATAATAATCTTGCCTGCCTTATACTTGCACTCTAAAAAAAATCCTACCTATCATCGATACAGAAAGACTGAACAGGTCATACGACCTCGTGTCATCGGGATGTGCATTACGTCACTCGGGAAGCGGAAGGAGGACAGAGTTTATGACTCTAGTAGTAGAAGTCGCGGGTTCGATGCCAGCCTGACACATGTCATTTCGAAGCGATACAATTTGCAAATGTAGTTAAAACCATAATAAATCAAATAACAATACATTATTATTATTATTATTATTATTATTATTATTATTATTATTATTATTATTATTATCCCTTCCCCGCGTCGTCAAACCAAGTAGCGCCTAGTAGCGTTGTCAAAGGCGCACAGTATTCGTCTAACGCGCGTTTGTTGACTACAATTGCACACCCCGCGACGTTTTCCCTTGTTTACATACACGCGATCCGAAGAAGTTGTTTGAAGTCCGTTGGGCCGCTTGGTGGGCCACCCACCCGTCTGGCCGCCAGACCAGCGTCCATCCAACCATGTATTGTGTTTTTCCCTCTATGTTTCTTATTTGTTTTTCCCTCGCGTTTTTGTGTGTACGTCCTCCCCTCCCCCCGTCTACCCCTTTGTCTCAACTCGACTTGACACCCCCCCCCCCTGCGTCCGTGCAGCAGCAGCCCGTGTCCGGGATCGTCTTCTTTTGCTTGTTTGATATCGGCTGTAATATTGGTGGCGGCCATCAATCTGCCTGTCGATCCTGTGAGCTTGATCGACTTGTTGTCGAACTGTCGAAGAGCAAGTCGTCTGCTGAGGCCGATCGTTGAGATCTGCTGGAGAGATGGGATCCTCGGGCGACGTAGAGCGGTCGTTATGCTGCGTCAGCATGCTGACCGCTTTACGTCCCATGACGCTCTACGCCTACGTCCCATGACGCTCTACGATCCCATCAGTCAAAATAATTTAATGATGCGGAGTTGACTCGGGTCGGGTCGGCTCGGCTCGATTCGACTCTATTCGGCCGCAACGCGAAACAACCCCGTAGTCTTTACTGTT